>BKCH01000207.1:0-327643 GCA_008635985.1 Ficus erecta | reverse complement strand
TCAGCCCAAAAATAGATGAAACAGTTTTGATGGAAGGGTGGACGTGGATCTTAAATTCACAGATTTCAAACGCCCCTAACTTAAACCACAAATCGAAGATCAAAGAATCATCATACATTAGTAACGTGCCTTGGGCACGTTTGCACGTCCTCCATCTTTACTTTATTATTATTATTTTTTTCACTTTTTTGTTTAAGAAAATACTAACAAAAAAAAAATAAATAAATATAATAATAAATAAATAATAAAAAAAGCTAGAAATTGAATATCGTTACTCATATTTCACTAATAAAAAAAATTCAAATTTCTATGAAAATATATGATAAATATGTTGAGTAATTTACAATTTCGTAGTTGCAGGCATAACTTAGTAATATCACACTTGATTCCACCTAAAAACAGAATTCAAATCCCCACCCTCAAGTTAAAAAAAAAAATTACAATTTCAGTTAAATTTATTATTTACCAAAAAAAATATCAGTTAAATATATAAAATTATCTAAAATGACAAATAAAAAATTATAATGTTAAAACAACAAAAGATAAAAATAAATAAAATAAAAAAAAGAAACATAATGAAAAGAAGTTAGGGTATACATTTGTAAATATATAAAAAAAAATTGGGAAGAGTAAATAATTTGTCCTTTTGTGGTTTTTGAATGTGAAAAAATGAGTATGCCATGTGGATTATAAATGGAAAAGGAGTAAACTTTATACAATAGATTGTAGGTTGAACAAAAAAAGTGCCATCTCATTCTCATTGTGTCTCTATATATATATATATATATAATGCAGTTCAAAAAGTGGAGAGGAAATTAAGGAAGGTGGCAAGGAAGTACTAACTGACCCTTTTTCACATGCATTTTAAACATTTCTAGTAGATAAATAGTGCTAGAGCTAGTGATCAAATCTGAAGACAACTATCATGCTTGCCATAATTGAGAGAATAAACAAATGCTTACTTCGAGATACAAATAAAATCTTATAAGAAACAATTTACTAAAGGAAAAGGTCAAAATCCAAAAGAAAAGAGGAACAAAGAAAAAGAAAGCAGCCCAGGGTAAAAAGAAGGTACAAAAAGGTTGTAAATCAGCTATTGCTACCAGATAAATCTCCAGAAAGAGCACTTCCATAAGACGCTGATCCCGTTTGCGAAGCAGTACGTCGAGCTTTCTGGAACTGTCTTATCCTGAAAGCATCTCTTGGTAGTGCTGGCTCTGGACGGTCCTAGTGTCATCATCGTCTTGCCCTATTAATGACGCAGACTCTAGTTTGTCAATATTTCCATCAAAAGATTTCCACGTAAAATACAAGCACAAACATAGCCATATTCTAGTAAGAAACAAATGCAAATTGCCGATCAGAATCAATCTAGTCCTCCTCGATTATGTTCTCCTTCCTACTTAAATGACTCCAAACAGTGGAATTGATCGAGGCATTACATGCGTACTAGAATGTTGGCCTAGAGCAAATTAAACCAAGGCCAACGCCACAGATGCACAAAACAGCACCCCACCCCACCCTCCACCCAAAAAAAATAAAATAAATAAATAAATAAAATAAAAAACAACTAGATTTTTCAATCTCGTCCGATTTTATAGCAAATTTCAACTTATGCTCTATTTAAATTTTAATCAATGCCCCCACTTAACTTCATTCCTCCAAATCAAAATATATTTTCCTTCTGAAATTTTTTAAACCATTATTTGGTTAAGTCGACCAACGTATTCCACTTTACAACTTAATTGCCTTTTACCAAACACCATCAAACATTCAGCATAATTGCCCTTTCTCTTTCTCTATAAATGCAAATTAATTTTGTTTATTTCTCTCACCCTCCCTCAATATGGTAATTATAATTTTATTTGTACTCTCCCTCATCTTCCTTATTCTCACCTTTTTCTTTCATTTCACTACTAAAAATTTTTTCTTTCCGCTATTTTTTAACAAGTGTGCTTATTTTTTGAGATAATAACTTCCTTTTTTTTTTTTTTTTTACCACCACGAGATTATAAACAAATAGGCTACTAAAATTTGTAAATCAATGTTTATTGACCAAAATAGTGTAGAAGTTTATTTTTATTTAGTATATAGAATTTTTCTTCACAAACTAAATTAAATTCTGAATCCATCATCAACAGTGGCAATGATGGTGTTGGAAGATATTCAGCAATTAAACCGAATATACCGAATATTTTGTGTAAATAGAGAATAGGAAATTAGGGTGATTGATTTAGTTTCCTAGAATAGCTCCTTGTACAGTTGTTAGTTTCCTAGAATAGTTCTCTTGTATGACTATTTATTTGTACATTGTATTCTTTTCAATACATACAATACAATGAAACTTCTATCACCATATATATATCGTATCAGAGAAAAACTTATCCTCTTAGAGCAAGAAAAAACCCTGGCCGTTCCCACCATGTCTGACGTTGTCTCCGAGTCCACAAACGCCTGAGCAGTCCACAAATGCCCCTATAAACCTGCCAAAAGCCACTACAACCCAGGTCCCCACTTCGGAATCTCACTCCATCCAAATTACTACCATAAAACTAAATGAAGAAAATTTTCTACACTGGTCCCACTCCGTGCACATGAATATCTGTGGCAGGGGCAAAATCGGCTATTTGACAGGAGAGGAGCCTGCATCCGAGGATTCAACCTACCCCATGTGGGACGCCGAGAACTCTATGGTGATGACGTGGTTGGTGAATTCAATGGAGGAAGATATAAGCTCCAACTATATGTGCTATCACACGGCTAAGGAAATTTGGGACAATGTCAATCAAATGTACTCCGACTTCGGAAATCAGTCTCAAGTGTACGAATTGACATTGAAACTTGGAGAGATCGGCCAAGGTGAGGATAGTGTTACAAGCATTTTAATTCCTTGAAACACCTTTGGCAGGATTTAGATTTGTTTAATGATCATGAGTGGAAATCCCCGGAGGATTGTAACCATTATAAGAAAACTGGGAGGACAACCGTATTTTTAAATTCCTTATTGGCCTCAATGTTGAGTTTGAAGAGCTTGGAGGCAGGATAATCGGCAGGCAGCCACTTTCATCTATTGGAGAAGTGTTTTCCGAAGTTCTTGTGAGGAGAGCCGCCACCTTGTTATGCATGGCAAAAAGAACTCCAGCAGAACTGTTGAAAATTCTGCCCTTGCTGTTGGTATTAATGCTGGCCGAACCACTTCTAAAAGGCCTGATGAAAAGCCCCGCGCTTGGTGTGATCATTGCAATAAGCCACGCCATACACGTGACACCTGCTCAAAGATTCACAGTAAACCAGCAAATTGGAAGGGCTTACAAGAAGGCCAATTCAACCATTCTCCCACTGCACGAGGCCGAAACTATTCCCTCTGTCCCCTTTAACAAAGAGCAGATGGATCACCTTTTGAAGCTGCTGAAATCTAACTCTGGATTGTTGGGAACTCCTAATGCTTCTCTTGCTCAAACAGGTAGTGAATGAATGCCCTAACTTGTCATTTTCCTTTTTATTCTACTCCTTGGATCATTGATTCAGGAGCTTCCGATCATATGACAAGTTTTTCTAATTTATTTCATACTTACAACCCTTGTTCTGGTCATGAAAAAATTTGTATAGCAGATGGTTCATATTCTCCTATAGCTGGTAAAGGTTTGGTTAATCTATCAAAACCATCTCTCTTAAATATGTTCTCCATATTCCTAAACCAACTTGTAATCTCCTATCAGTTGGCAAATAATCTAGAGAACTACTAAGCGTCACCTTTTTTGAATCTCATTGCATTTTTCAGGAACAGAGCTCGAGGACAATGATTGGCAATGCTAAACTGATAGATAGTCTCTACTATTTAGAAGATAAAGACTCTAAGTATAAGAAGCTCAAGGTTTAAGTAGTATCAGTTCTATCCATGTTAAGGACCAAATTATGCTTTGGCATTATAGGCTAGGGCATTCTAGTTTTCCTTATCTTAAAAAATTATTTCGTCGCTTGTTACGTGGTTTGGATTTTTCTAAATTTCATTGTGAAAATCGCATTTTACCAAAAAGTCATAGAACTATTTATCCTTCAAGGCCTTATCAAGCTTCGAGGCCTTTTTATGTAATCCATGGTGATGTTTGGGATCCCTCAACGATCAATACTATTTCTGGTAAAAAATGGTTTATGGCTTTCATTGATGATCATACTCGTTTATGTTGCTATTTAATGAATGAAAAATCTGAAGTTAAAAACTTATTTAAAATTTTCTATTCTATGGTTGAAACCCAATTTCACTAAAATTGGAATTCTTCATACTGATAATGGAACTGAGTATTTTAAAGAAGTTCTTGGAAGTTTTTAGAAGTGAAAGGCTTTCATCATCAATCTACTTGTGTTGATACACCTCAACAAAATGGTATTGTTGAGCGCATAAATAAACACTTACTTGAAGTTTCACGTGCCATTATATTTTCCATACATGTTCCCAAATATCTTTGGGGAGAAGCTGTTTTAATCGCATCCTAATTGATCAATAGGATGCCCACTCGTGTTCTAAACTATAATACACCCCTTCAATGTCTTAAAAAATATTTTCCTGAAACATGTATTCAATCTAACCTTCCTATTAAATTTTTGGCTGCACGGTTTATGTTCATTTATCCAGTAAAGAGTGGTCCAAATTAGATCCAAGGGCTGAAAAATGTTTTATTGGTTATGCACCAAATAAGAAAAGGATACAAGTGTTTTAACCCAAAAACTAGGAAACATATTATCTCTATGGATGTTACTTTTCTTGAACATCAACCTTACTTTCAAAAAAAATTTCTTAAGTGGGGAGAAACAAAAAGAATAAGAAAATTTTTGGAATGTTATTCCCACTCTACCAAAAACTGTGGATTGCGAAAACCTTTTTTCTAAACCCATATCTCTAAACGAGGATTTAAATGACGAAGAAACTGTTATGCCTAATATTGTTTTGCCAGGCATTGTTGAATCTTCGACAGGGGGAGAAATACTACCTAGAGTTTGTAAGGAACGGAATACAAAGCTTCGTGTTTATACAAAGAAAAAGAATCATCAAAAGAGTAGAGAGCCTATTGTCGATTCAGCACAAGTTCAATCTGACGCCCTGGGTAATGAACTTGGAAAAAGTTCAGGTACTCTAGATATTCCCCCACCTAATATCATTCCTAGTCCTGATGAATTACCTGTACCTAATATCGTTTCTATTCCTAATGACTTACCTATCGTTCCTAGTCCTAATGAATTTTGCCTATACCTAATATCGTTTCTATTCCTAATGACTTACCTAATGATCATAATATTGCCATAGCAATTAGGAAAGGAAAACAATCCTGCACTTATTCCCTAGTGTCAACTTTTAGTTATCCAGAAACTATTCTTAACTGTGAAATGACAGGATATTTTGCATGGAAATATACAAAACTAAAAGTTGACACTAGGGAATAAGTCAATATGAATGCACTGCAATGGAATTATTTCTTAAACAAAAAAAGAGCAAAAACATGTCCTTTATAGTACAAACCCTCTTTTGAAAAATAAAACTGACCAACTCTACAAGATCACATTAACTAACTCCTAAAAATAGGAATCTAATTAGTTTACATAAGTTACAAAATATTGAGCCTAACACATCAACAAAAACTAGTATGACAGGCATCATAAAGCGAACTACTTTTTTATCTTGCATCTTAATTTTTCGAAAAGGTTCAGAAAATGTTTTCGAATGATAACATCTTTTAACATATCAACAAAGCTTTATCTAAAAAGTCTTCAAAGAATAGACTAGGAATGACTGTGAAGGAAGAAAGCACATACCATCTCGATCTTTCCTCTTGCTCCTATTTGGCTTGAAAGAGGAAGCACTTGGAACAGGATGGGACTTCGTTGAATCTGAGAGGTCACTTGTAGTAGGAGCAGCAACAGACCGCAACTGTGTTGTGGCAGTCCCTGACTTTACATTGCTAGTTGGTGCTGCTGGTACGTCACTCTGCAAACAAATGGATAATACAACATCCACATTTGGGGTTGGACCTGAAGATTTAAGAGAAATATATTAGGTGGCCCGTTTTTCTTTCTATCCTTTGGTAAATGGAAAGATTTGTTCTGAAAATATGAGATTACCAATTAATTTGTCAACAAATGTGATAATTTCCAAATATGACCATTTTTTCCAGCGAAAAAAATTCAGACATTTTTTTAATTCACCCTAACGTCAGACATTTCCTCACAGCACACAATTTAAAATGTAATGTTCATCCAGCTGCTGGGGAATTCATGAATCAAAGATCATTGCCATTAAGAGAGAGAGCAAATAAGAATTGCCAGTGTGTTTTCACTGTCTTAATAACTCAATGTAGGAATAGGTTTAACTTCACACAAGTAAACACTCTGGATAATCTTCTATGAGACGGTTCAAAGACCGAGAATTAATCCTAAAAGTTTTTGGCACAGGTTTCAAGTACAAGCCAAATAGCTCTTTGAAAACTGATCTATGTCTTGACAGTACCCAACAGATGAGACATAAGTGGCAACAAAGGGAACTGAACCATTCCAAGTGTAAGTCAAATGTTAGATAGCCATTGAACCGCTTTTTAATATCTTGATAAAGGTATAAACCCAGCAATGCACAAGTGGCAACAAAATTAAATGCTAAATCACGTGGACAGCAGCCATCCATGCTTTATTTAAGATCTTAAAAAAAAATTAAAGCTGCAAGAATACGAAATACACTGACCACAACAAACTATAAGCAAATTGCATTCGTTTTACTTGAGTGATAAGTTAAATATTACCCTCAATAGCTGGCAAGCTTTTTAAAAAGGCTAGCAAAGCTGGTGGAGTTGCTCGCAATATATCATCAAATGCATTTGTTGCTTGACCACTCACTACTGCAACAGCAGGATTTGACAAGGTGTTAGAAGCAGCAGGAACTCCAGGTACTGCCGTATTTGGAAGAATTCCTGTCCCTGCAATCAAATGATTAATTTTATTTAAATAACAATAGATTTAGCAGAACAAAGTCAGAAGCAATGTGAAAACCATTAGATTTACAGCAAACATCACAGGTAAAATGGTGCCAATTTTCTATTATAAGGTTTAAAAAGGCGAAATCGGGAACCAAGGCGTTTTTCCCAATCGAGGCGAGGTAAGCCTCAATCTAAAAACAAAAAAAACCGGGAACCAAGGCGTTTTTCCCAATCGAGGCGATGCATAAGCCTCAAGGCGGATCAAGGCGTAAGCCTCGATCTAAAAACAAAAAAACCCATTAAATTAAAGACACTTCATAAAATGCCACAAGCCAGTAATAGATTAACTTAGTTCATCACAAAACCACAAAAACACACAATCTGAACCGTTGTTGCTCAGTCACCGGAGTGCTGGAGTTGAAGATGGAG
The DNA here is from genome assembly GCA_008635985.1 of Ficus erecta. Classification (NCBI taxonomy): domain Eukaryota; kingdom Viridiplantae; phylum Streptophyta; class Magnoliopsida; order Rosales; family Moraceae; genus Ficus; species Ficus erecta. The sequence goes on along the minus strand of BKCH01000207.1, from coordinate 320,255 downwards.
TGTTAGGCAGTTGTAGGAGGGCTAAAGGGAACAGCAGTGGGCACAAACATGGGAGAGTAACGTTGTTTTTAGGGCTTAATTTTGTTTTAAGCATCAACCAAGACCCAAAAGGTTGCAACACGCTTTAAAAAATAAAATAAGCTAAAATGTTTTTAAAAATCTGCTCAAATAGCCTATCTATTAGAGGCGTGCCTCAAACGCCTCGAGGCATTTGCGCCTTGAGGCACACGCCTCATTCCAAAAAGGTGTATGCCTTGTTCTGGAACAAAAATCGCAAGCCTTGAGGCACCAAATGACCACCTCATGGTGAGGCGAGCCTCGAGGCAAGAGCCTCAAAATTTTTTAAACCATTTGACTATTTTTGTTTTATTAATTACAATAACCAATTAATAGGAACATTAAATACACAGACAAACCAATGAATAGGAACATTAAATTTTACAAAATATGTGTGTGTGTGTGTGTATCACGTACAATGACAATGAGACAATATCACATTGAACCATAGCAATAAAAAAAATAATGGAGCATAAAATTGTCTTGGTAATTCCATAAACCAATAAAGAAAATCAAAGAAAAAACATTATATAGATGCGTGCCCACTACGGAAGTTCCTTAGAAAATAATTGAAAAAATAAAAAGAAATCAATTGCACACCAGGCTTTTGTCGTGGATCATAGATTGCCATTTGAGAAATATCTGGATAAACAACCTTCGAAGACGTAGTTGCATTGCTTCTCAAGCCTGCAGTACCCTTATCTACAACATAAAGGGAAAGCTTAAGCAAGTAATAAAAAACTTTACAGAGAAGTTTACAAAAAGGATGACACTGTACGTACCTAAGAACCCGGGACCACTAGGATAGATAAAATTCTCCACTTTCCTCTTCATATTTTTGGAAAGCCACTGAAAGAGTGCAGGGATAACCTAGTAGTCAGTATAGTAATGGAACCTGACATGTACAAACTGTATGATACTGCCATTTTTATGAACTGGACGTATCTGCTCTACTTTTTTGTTCATTTTTTTTTAAAATAAGAGAAAACCCTTGCATTGATTTATAGTTCTACTTCTATTTTCAAACAATATTATAGCCCCCAATATGAATACATGAGAATTATATAAGCAAACATGCAGCCTTCTCAGCTACTCAAATTGTAAAATGTGTGCCTTTAACTATGTCCCACAAAGTGGGTTCTGAACACAGGGGTCTTGACAAAATGTCGCGATTATCATTTGCTCATGATAGTGATGTCAAAATCAGCTAAGACAATTTACTCGTCTCTGTTAAAATGTAAAACTATTGTTGGCTCACCTTCTAACAGCTTAAGCATTTGGGATGGATCGGTAAACTAACATGGTATCAAATCGAGAGGTCCTAAGTTCCAACCTCTACAATTGCACAATTTAACCCTTATTATTATGATCGCGTGTTGGGCTTTTACTATATTTCGGGCTTCTTAATTATTTGTGTTGGACTTTCAAAATTAATATTTTTCCGCACGTTTGCCCCGTTGTCTGGCCTGCACGTGAGGGGGAGTGTTAAAATATAAACTATTGTTAGTCCACCTTCTAACAGTTTAAACTTTTGGGATGGATTGGTAAACTAACAGTCTCTTTTATGCTATGGTTTAAGTGGTAGGGAGAAAAGTGAAGCTTCTCCTGAAGGAAGACTCTACCTGAATGGATTTATGCCAGTTAGCTCAGGTCATTCAACTTGCCAATGGGTTCTTTGGGACCACAAACTCAACAAAACTAACCTAATCGAAGGCGCAATCCTTGTTCATATGACCAAAATTGCCATCCATGCTATTGTTCTAGTTAATAGAAAGCAACCGGAAAAGAATCCTCAACGTTTTCGAAGTAGTTTAAATGGAAAGGAAACATCTTCATTACAATTAAGGGTGCAATATTTCCTCTAAAAATTCTCAAGTTTTTTGTTTCACTTAATTGCCAATTAGAAGCCAATGGAATTATATTTTTTGATGGTCGGGAGAAAATGTTTTATTTACTTGAGCCCTGCTTTTCTGTGCATATGAAAAAGGATTCTCAATGATATAATAATTGAAAGTTTAGAGATGTCTCTTTTGTAGGGGCTTCGCCTTTGGAGTGGCGTTGATGACAAGAGAGTTTGGGAGTTATGCTTTGTTTGGTGAGTCAGTTTGAACTCATTTTTGAGTTCAAACTGAACTCAAGGCATTTGGTGCACAAGTTTGGTTCCAACTATGAGTTGGACCGTTGCACAGTAAACCAAACTTAATTTACTGTGCGCCCAACTCATGTGAAACAGTCTCACATTTCGATGAACACTGTGCACGGAGTCATCAGCGACATTGATCTTAGCTCGCAATGTTGTGGATGCCAGCGACCTCGCGATGTCGTCGATGCCGGTGAGCTCGTGATGTTGATGCCGGCTTGCGCTTCTGGTAGTCCTCCGAATCTCACGGCGCCGAGGACTACACACGCGGCCCTCCGCCCTGGGTTGCAACGTAGGTGGCCTCCCAGATCCTCCACCGTGGGTCGCGCCTACGTCGATTGTGTCACTCCTACCCTCCACCATGGGTCGCGGCTTCGCAACTCCCAGGTCCTTCCTCCGAACGTTGAGCCCAACGTCTGAGATCCCAGATCTGTGGTTTTTTTTTTTTTTTTAAATTTCCAATCTGCCCACCTCGCCAGTGTCGACCAGATCGCGAGCTCGGATCTCCATCTCCGCCGTCCTTCCATCGCGAACAAGTCGCACCGCCTTGTAGCTCTCTCCGACGAACCATCGTTGGTGGTTGTTCTGGACCAGTGAAGGAATTTACTTTTGTTTTATTTTGTTTTTTTTTTTTTTTTTTTTTTAAGAGGATCCAGTGTAACCACACCATAATGAAGAACATTTTTTTACATAGTAATCACGCTAGTAGTATTGAAATTTTTTATCCTTTATTCTTCATGCGTGACTCTAATTAGTTCTTCTACTACTATCACTATCTATCACTATCACTATCTCAAAAAAAAAAAAGAAAAAAGAAAAAGAAAACAAATTTGTTCCAAGGACAATTTGGTCATTATAAACTAAACCAGAAATGTCAAAAAGAAAGAGAGATTTTTGGACAAATATCAACAAAATCCATGGTATAAATCCACTTGAAATTAAAGCCAATTTTATCTATTTAAACCAGATTAGGTGAAGAATTTCATGTTTTTTATTAGCACTTTTAGTTAGCAACTACGTAATTCTTATTATTGTATTTTATGGCTATGTAAAAAATATTGTAAAAGGTTTTGATGGACGTTGTTGATGTGTGTTTTTATTTTAGTTTTTTTCTTTTTTTTCCATCCACAACCTACAATTGTATGTTAACTTATATTTTCAAGTTAAACTTTTTAACTCAAACTTTTTACATCAAAACACTCAAATTAAACTTTTTAACTCAAAACTTTTTACATCAAAACACTCAAGTTAAACTTTTTAACTCAAACTTTTTACATCCATACGCTCAACTCAAGTTAAACTTTTCAACTCAAACTTTTTACCAAACACTCAACTATAACTCTCAACTTAACTTATCTTCAACTCAACTTAAAAGTCTTAACTCAAACCGTTTCACCAAACGAATTAGATTGTTCAGGGTTCTTCTCTGTTAAATCCATCTTCACCTTTTTGATAGACGATCCGTCGGGAATTCTTTGTTTTTAGTGACCGGATATGGAGATCGCGAGTTCCTTCTAAAGTTCAAGTTTTTTGCTGGCTTCTTACTCTTGATAAATTAAACACACGATTTGCTGCAACGCATGAAGCTACATATCTCAATCTCCCCTAGTTGGTGCATTTTATGTCAGAAAAAATGCCGAAACAACTGATCATTTATTTATGCATTGTTCTTATTATCACAACTTATGTCCTCTCTCTTTAAAGAACTGGGTCTTTCATGGGTTGTTCCTCTTCAATGTAAGCAGCTTTGTGAAAACCTCTTTACCTCCATGTGTAAGCACCAAAAGCAGAAATTTGTGGGAAAAGCTGTTTTAGCAATTTTTCAAGGGAATTTGGATGGAACGTACTGAAGAATTTTTGAAGATACTGAGGAATCTGGTGACGTTATAAGAGATAGAGAGATATATGATTGATTCAAGACTTCATCTGAAGTTAGGATTAGAAGGAATGGGGAGGGCTAAACTTTATCAAATTTATAGGTCAGAAAAGACTTTGTAGCTTTGACAGGCTATTATCAAAGGTGCCTTTTTATATCTAATTATCGTGCATATAATTTGGAAGAAGCAAATGAAGTATTTGGAAATAGATGATACTACGCAAAATATTAAGAGGATTAAGTGGGCCATTATGCACAGTTGTTTGTCATATAAATTAAGGAGTTCTGGCTTGTACATATTTACACTATGATTGGTAAGAACTAAGAAGGATTGGAAATAGGAAGGAAAAGCTAAAAACCCTTTGTGAGAAAATAAAAAAGAAAACAACTAGCTCTTCTTTCATCACGGTTGGTAGAAGAGAAAGAAAAGAGGAGAGAGAAATTTTCTAAAATATGTTTACCATTACACTCTAGATCAAAGTGAGTGAATTACGTGTAATTAAGGGCAAAAATAGTTTATATACTCTTTTTTTTTTTTTTGTGCAAAAGTTTTCTCCACATTTTTTTTCCAAAAGTGTGAAGAATTGAAAAATAGTGGGCCACATAGCTTTTCTACTTTCTTCTAATTTCCTATACCAAACAACCGATATTCTCTTTTTCACTCTAAAGTCCTCACGATTCCTTTCTTTTGTAGTGCTTTTCTACTATACCAAACATAGCATTAGATTCCACATGCAAAATGCCATCATCAGTAGGTGATATACAGCATAGGCATGAAGGATTCCTTCTAAAAAATTTAGGGAGCTACACCCTCCGTGTGTAGCATTTGGTAAGAGAAAATGGCTCACACACCCCCCCCCGCCCCCTCCCCCAAACAAAAAAAAATCATTCTTCATGCTCTGAAGTGCAACCGAGAACTTTATTTTTCACCCACATTTCCAATGATCCTCTTATTTTAAGTATATCAATTATGAACGAAAAAAGAAAATAGAGAGAGAGAGAGAGGATAGTGAAATACCTCCTGTCGGGCCAAATGATCCAAGTCATTTGTAGAGCACGGCCAAAGATCCATAAAACTGTATCTTGATACAATATCTTGCAGCGAACCCTCAAGTGCCGATGAAACCCTCTTCACCTGTTCCAGAAAGTGCTTCTTTCCTTCTTTGTTCGACCTATCCAAGGTCAACAGTCAAATCTTATAATAAAAGCTATTACATATTAGAAAATTGAGGATAACAACTACAATACTATTGCACAATATGTTTCAGCATTGAATTTGTGGACGTCTAATATAACATCGTCTGAACATCTCTAATCTAATCCCACACCAAATTTTCCACACCAATGTCAAATGTTGGCATTTGGGTAACAAAATTGGATATTTCCTTTTTCATTTTTCTTCATTATTCTCCCTTTCTTTTTGGAAGAGAAGAAGAAACAAAATAATAATTTTACTAAGCTTGTGTTTGGTTCGCCAGTTGGAGATGACATTTTTAAGTTGGAGTTGGTTGACTTTTAAAAAATTAGTTATAAATTTTATTGACTTTTCAGTAAAAGACAAAATTGAAATGAAAAGTACAGTTTAGTTGGAGTTAAACTTGAATGCCAAACAAAGCATTAAATTTAAAAATTAATGTACTGTAAGAGGAAGAGATATCCTCTATGAGAACAAATGCTGGACACACTACAAAAAAGGGCTCCAGCTTCTCACTAAATCCGAACTAAGAATTTCCCCAATTCTTTTCCAGCCTAGAAATTTAAATTCTAGTTTCTCCTAAGTCACCAAATTGTGAAAAAAGCTTTGAATTAGTGTCCCCACTCATTAACCCACCTAACTTCATTTTTAAAATTATATTAGTAAATGTTTTTAAGCTCAACAGAAAGTATTTTCAGATAATTAGGTTTTTGAAGGGGGGGAAAAAATCTCAAGGGTATAATAGCTGAGGATGCCGATAAGATCATGTTTCTTACCTTCAACATGCTAGAAAGATCCCCATAAGTTTGCTCAAATTGGGTGAACCGTTTCCAAACCTGCAAAACAAATTTAAACCACGTAGTAAATGTCAAAAGCAACGTGAGGAATTTCATACAACAATGGGAATTCAGGAACATATAGCACCGAGGCCAGTTTAGGACTACTCAACATTTTCAAACACATTTAATTTCTTTTCGTCCATTAGCCCCATCCTATAGAGAGCGGGATCGAAAAAAACACACCCACAATGCGCAAGAAAGCTGAAAGAAAGAAACTGTTTATTGATGAAAATAGGCTTAGGGCAGGTTATATGAAATCCTAGAACGGTTGTAATTCAGAGACTACTCACTCTTCCCTTGATTGGCTCACCAAAGACTTTTCCCAAGCAATTACCAATAATTGCCACTCTCGACGATTTCCCCCTATTTACACTACAAACTTCCCTCAAACAATCTACTAGACAATTAACCAACCAACTAAATAACTATACCAACTAATTGGATTAACCGAATACAATCGAAATGTTTCCCACATAACCACTGAATCTTTGGAGAAGTATCAGATAAAGTTGTAGCAAAGACATAATGAAAAATAGAATATGGCTAAAACCTTCATATTCCCTCGTACATGCTGCACCTATTCAATACAAGAACTCACCGCCTCCAGAAGTCGCACTATTTTTTCTTCCAAACATAATTTTTTTAAATATAATGAACAGCCTTAAATTACCACTTATCAAATCAGCACTTCTGTAGATCCACAAAATGAGAACATCCTATCTCAAAGCAACGCACATTTGAAACTCCAAAACTTGCTGGTCAGGACTTCCATTGAAAGGAAAACATATTGAAATTAAAGCCTTTATACAATATAGGCATTTTCTCGCTGATTATTTGTTTCACTGGCTTCTAAACGAAAATCTACTAGAGTATATGTTTTCAAAAAAATAGCGAGGTTGGCTTATTCACTAAAAATACTGTGTAGTTTCCAAAACTGCCAAGGAAACAATAAGTCTTCCTAGCTTAAGTAATGACGTTAATCATCTACTGTTATATTCATCTTCACAAATTCCATGTACAAAATACTCAGGTCCAGGCCAGAGGGTTAATAAGACTGTCTAACTGGAGCAACAAGCAACTACAAAGGAAAAGTAGAAAACTGAAACAAACACATACAAACAAAGATGTGTAGATTGTCATGCAAGGCACTAGCAACTACCTCGACAGATTCCTCGGGTGGTAGTGAGCTTAGTGCTCGCTCAAATAAAGCTCGGATATTTCTGTCATCATTCAAACGAGTTAAGAAGTCTGCATACCTGCAGTGTCAAGAATACAAGTCATTAAAGACCTTAATAGATGTTTTCAGTACCTGATCAGCGAATGAGCCAGTAAGTTCAAATATCATATCCAATTGGGCTGCAATATCTGAGTTATGAAAATGCCCAATTTGTGCTGTCCAACAACTGTTTAAGTAGGGACTCTTTACTTTATTTGTTTGACTTGTTTATCATAGGTCATCTTTACTAGCTAGTTCCTTCATTTGTATCCGCAGTTGACATGGGGATTGTAGCCTAGAAAAGAGAATCCTAACTTTGGGAGATTCTTGTAAACTCTAAGGTGTCTAAACTACTCCCTGTGTAATTGGGTATGAAGGTTAACTCTAATTTTCCACAAGATATATGACTATTTGTACATGCAACTAAACATCCAGCAAAAGAGTCCTAGCATTAGCAGGTTGCAAATGATAGTACAATCAAAGTTCATGGAAATCTAAATGAAAATCGTAAAAGCAATTTAAGTCTGCTAGTTCATCGTAACCCACTCAAGAATGTAGACTGGCTCACGCATAAACCATTTCAGTCCAGCTTCAAAAACATTGTGTGCCATCTGCGAGAATGTAAAACAACAATAACAAATTCAAATAAACAAATAAATAAAAAGAATGAGACCAACTCTTAGACATCATCCTCTTTGGTTTACAACTTGATAGATTTTTAAAATGTAGTCAAAGTCATTCATTTAACCATTTCTGAAGAATAAGCAACAAATCTTTGCATGTACATTGGGGGAAAAAAAAAGGAAAAAGGCTAAGAGGCAGATAGCCATTGACAGCATCCGTTTTACTAAAATTCACCTGATATCACCTCCACGCACATCCATATAATGTAATGTAACCATAACATATTACCTCGATTAGAATTCAGAAACTATTAAAGGATCAAGCTTTTTTTTTTCTTTTTTCTTTCAAGTCAATCCCAATAACAAGACTCAGTGTAGCACAGCACTCAACAGCACTGATCAAAACCATAAAATATAAATCTAATTCAAAAGAAAATAAAAACCTTTGGATCCTTGTCTAGGCAAAAGGCCATCATTGCATATGCTACATAAACATGATATGTACAGTTTGGGGATTTCCGAGCATCTAGAAAGTACTTGCGAGCCTGCTTCAACTCCCTCGGTCCTCCTAAGAAAGCGAATGAACTGCAGCATAAAGACCAACCAGACATCCATTTGAAAGAATTGCCACAAGTTTAAACGCAAGAATTGTGGGATTTTTCTAATGAGAAACATTGTAGTTTAATTAAAGAGCATGTTGAAATAAAATCCAGAAAAAGAAAGCACCATCACTAACAACATCAAGCACAACAAAGTCAAACAAAGTTCATAAGTTTAAAAGGATCATAAAGAAAGAAAAATTCCTAAAAATCTAAATAATATAAGCCCAAAACCATAAACTGGCCCACAAGAAATCATCATCCTACAACGTGTATTAAATTTGGAAGTTCCTCTCCAACATTAGACCCAAAAGACCTAGAACCCTGCATCTCCGTAAATATCAAAACCAAAAGATGCAGACTTTTCACAAGAAAAAATAAACTCCGTAGAGTAATCACTAAAGAAATCTTTTACCCCAAAACTATGATTTATGATTAATGAAAGGATGTTTCTTATCCAAAAAATAATAATAGTAATGCTGTGTAGACTGTGACAGCCACAGGGCTAACTGAGAAGATATGCAGTCAATACTGGGGACACTAAATTATGCTTAAATAGCAGTTCCAAATTACCCAGTAGAGCACCCAGATTAAATCCACAATTTTCAGAGCTAAAGGTAGATGCAACAAGTGATGTTTTATCCCTTTTACTCTCCTTTAGACATACAAGACATAGATCTTTTATGGCTCCCGAGAAAATGTACACTGGCAATTATTTACTTAAAATACTTACTTGTATATGTGCAAGAGCTGGTGCATTAACACCATCCCCTAGAAGGCTCTCATATATTTTCTTTGCAGACTGCAAGAAAGCAGGAACGTAGTTTGAGCCTCAAAAAGTAGAAGAGCAACTGAACGAGGACTTGAAATCAAAGAATTGAATACAAGGAAACAAGAAATTCAAAAGTTGGTTACCTGAATTGCTCCCCGGGATTCCTCCAGCTCTGCATAAGCATACCCTAGCATTGCTGAATCTGATGGTTAACAGTCAAAATATGTATGAGACAGAGAAATGAGAAAAATATAAGGTAAGCCATGAATCTACTTCAAGGACAAATGATGAAAGTTCTTATCAAACCAAAAAAAAAAAAAAAATACCATGTCTATCCCTACTCAAAATAACCAACAAAAGAAGAAGAGAAAAGACAAGTAGGAGTTACTGAACTATTAATTGAAAATCCTATTACCTCTAAAGAGAAGACAAGAAAAACTTACCAGGAAGAGCCTTCAAAGCTCTTGAAACACTTTTATTGCAGAATCTATCGAACCACATTTTGCATGCAAAGTAGCATACTCATACCATATGTCAGGATAATGGTACAGATACATCAGACACTGGATACCATCGGTGTTGAAGGAGAAAGTCATCAACATATCGAAGATTGAGAATAAGACAATGCATAATAATGATGTCAAAATACAAGAAATTCTTATTTTGCATCAAAGAAAAATGTAATAACTGGAAAGTGGTAAAGCAAGAGGTTTACATTGGATTTAAATAGCAGCTCGTCTTCACAAATCCAACTATCTAGGTAATTTAGTTATAAATACTGGTTTAAAATACGAAGTATCACATCCAGAGCATCCATGTAAATATAAAAAAAGAAAACTAAAAAAGATGTATAATGAAACTTGACCGGTGTTGGTGGTCAAATCATAGATCTGAATTTGGCTCTAATAAATTTTGAAAGATAACAAGTATTGTTTCTATGGAAACGTTGAAACTGACTTAAATATTGTAATATAAATCGCTACTCGAGAATTATAATATTAACATATAAGAAAATGCAGTGATCATGTCTTGCAGGTTTAAACCAATTTATCTAAGAAATGACAGCTACCTTTAACATGCCAGAGGAAACCCTTTGTAGTCCATGAGTTACAAATAAACAAGTTAAAAACTAAATATAGAAAAAGATGCGAGAGTATAATAATCATGTAAGAGGAGAAAGATAAATGAAAAGTAGTTAAAGAGACATCTTCTACCTGTTCATATGTGAATGTAATTCTCTTGTTGGATGATACGCTGTCTATCCTTTGTGGGTTTCCTCTGAATGAAAGGATGACAACAAGATTAAATTATAAGATACGGTGAACCAAAATTCTTTCTTTCTTCCATTTGTTCTCTTTTTTCTTTTTTGTTTTTTAGAAGAAACACAACTTCATTAATCACAAAGAATTATAAAATATAAGGAACGGAGGACGGTATGTCCACCTAAATAAGCAAAAAAGAAACAAAATGGTTCTTAAACAAATGCACTACATTTTGTCCTCTTTTTTGGCTAGAAACTTCTTTAGTCCTTTTTTTTATCTGCATTTTTCACCTTATTCAACTTCTCCATGAACCTATAACCTTCCAACGTCAATCTCTCTCTCCCCTTGTGGCCCCCCAAAAACATTTATCAAATGAGCTTAAAAGCAAGTATAATTAATCTTGTTAATGCTTCTCTTCAACAATTTGCAAACAAGTATCCAACCACATATCCCACAAATAGCTAAACTCAAATCCCCAGAATTTTCATTTCAATTCTCTCATCATAAGGTTTTCTTTGGGTTTTTTTTTTTTTTTTAATTTATTTTCTGAAAGAGAAGATAAATTTAAAGAGTTTAATAACACATTTTAAGGTTTAAGGATAAAAATTGGACGTAGTTCATAGTACAACGACTACCAAGTGAATTTACAAAAAATTAACATAGTATCTTTATACAAATGGGTATGAATGTTTGAGGGCGTGCATATGTCATTCAACAAATATTAGTGAAGTGTATATGTGTGTCTTTTTGTGTGTTCTCATGTTTGTAAATATGCCTCTCCATCCCATATATTTACAATCAATTGTCTAAAGCATAAGGAATGCATTCTCCTACAATATACTAACCACATAGTAAGACTTACTTCTCCAAAGTTAACAACTTTTTCCATGCAATCCATTGCATTTCTTCCTGCAGAACCCAATCAATCAGACAATAAGTAAATACACACGCACAGATACACATTTACATAAACATAAAAGCAACCAGATTTTTATTCCTTGTTTGAAAAATGTAAAAAGAGGAAAAAGGGTAAGCATGCCTATACACCCATGTTGGCATATATTTACAGCCTGGATGGTTCATTCTGAAACTTCATTGCTAAATGTCCAAAGCATAGCACTTTAACCAAGTGGATCACCAAATCCAGTAATTATCATGGAATGAACAGAAAATCTATGCTGCTACTTATTTGCTGCATTGGTCGATTAAGTTCATCAACTTACTTATCAACTTTGATGCAAGTTGCAAGTTTGGATAGGTGTTTTTTTTTTTTCCGATAACGAGTTAAAAAGTGTACAACAGGGGACAAGGAGTCCACCTAAAACATAAACAGAAAACAGAAAACCACAGGAGCTAAGTATACAAAAACCATAGTCTCCTACCATTAAATAATCAAATCCCAGCCCCTTAACAAGTCAGAATGAAAACTCAGCAAAGCCTTTAGCTTGAGAAATCCAAAAGCTACCCAGTACTTAATTCTTTACCAAAGTTACTAACTCCCTCAACATCCTCAAAAAATCTGATTATCTCTCTCAAACCACAAAGCCCAAGTGTTGGCGAGTGCAGCTACGTTCCAAAGCCCCCTACACTTTTACTCCCTCCAACATATAAATCACCATCGAAAAGATCCACAAGTTCTGCTTGGGACAACCCAAACAATCCAAAACTCCCCCAACCTTCGATATTAAGAAAAAGATCGTCCCACATCTCGCCAGCCCTCCTAAAAAGAACACATCATCCGAGAGAAAGGTGAAGACAAGGCTTCCTCCTTTGCAACATTCCCTAGTGTAAGTTACTCGACGCAAGCAGCCAATTAAACACTTCAACCTTAGTACAATGTAAATGGCAGAATTTAAAGGTAGGAAAGAAGTGACCATCAATCATGAATTTGAAAAACGATTTAGAGGGAATAACCTTCGACCCTCCAATTCCCACAACCATCTATCTGAGATACTCTCACTCAACCTTACCCCATCTAAACAACCCAATAACTCCAGAACCTCACCCAATTCCCTCTCATTAGGTTCCCTATAAAAGGAAAGTTCCAAAAAAACAAAAACAAAAACAAAAACAAAAAACAAAAAAACAAAAAAAAAAAAAAAAAAACAAACTCCTATTTTCCAAATCAAATGCATACAAAGAGGAAATTGGCACATTAAAAAGATCCATGGTTCTGCTTGTTTGGATAGTAGAAATCAAGATAAACAACAAATGCCCTACAACAGAAAAGAAGATAGTTGCCTTGTAAGAGCCAGTTGGTGGTATGGCAAGCATGTTCCAGTCAATTTCATCCACATATTCTTGCGTTCTCTGTAGGACAGCCCTAGCACTGTTAAGTTTGGGCTGATATTCTGATATCAGCCCTTTTTCCTGCATAATACGGTATCATCAGATTTCTATCTAAAAATAAATTATGGATATACATGCACAGAGAGGAACAAACTCATTCATTTAATAGCACAATTAGATCAAATCATACATGCAATGGCAATCAAAGAGTTACCAATTGACGGCTGACAGAATTTTCAAAATTTTCATAATCTTTCCAAAGTTGTTCAATGTGATGCGTAGGAGTAACAATGGCTTCTTGATATGCTTTTCGTACTGCAATCATCCTCAATGACTCTTCCTGTGCATTTGATGCCTGCACCCGTCTCAATATGAATAACATAAAAACTGGTTACACATGAGCTATAGATTTATCCTAGTCAACCTTGAGAATCCACTATGAAAATCAGAAAGCACAGAGAATGAAGACCAAACCGGCAATTGCTTTAAGAAAGCGATATACTCCATCCACACAGGTCCAGATGCTATGTCTGCTCCTGGTAGTAAAAATTCAGTGGGATGGAACTCCATCAGATCATTTTGTAGCATGGGTTTAAATCCATCTACCAGACAAACAATGTTCACCAACATGCGTACACGAACAAAATGTATGCTTGATAACAAAAATAAAGTAACTGCCTACATTTTTTTTTTTGCCTTTTTGCTTTTGAAGAAACAGTAACTTTTATTAATGTCAAAAAGTTATAAAGGAGGACAAGGCGAGAGCCGCAAAAGAAACAACAGCAAAATAAAGCGAAAACAAATATCAAACTAAAACAAGATTTCATTCCTTTTCATTGCAAGGAGCTGTAAGCAACCTCTCTACCTTTTGGCTTTAACACCAAAAGTAAATTCTCAGGAGACACCACGGTTTGGCAATTTTCTAGGGTATTTGGTTGGAACCAAATAGGAGGACATTTGACGAATGCGAGGAAAAGTGCGATGTTTATTTGGGATGGAGTGAAATCTTGGGTTGCTCTTTGAATTCATCGGTACAAGAAATTTAACTTGTGGCAGATTTAGTTAGAATTTGAATTCTTTTTTTGTAGTCTTTGTATGTCTGTAGACCTTTAACATCAAGACCTACATCTAAATATTTTAAATCCCACACAAGGAATTTCCATCTAGAAAGTCTCACCATGAAGAAGCCTGTTAATTTGTAAATGCAACAAGGCCATTAGTGATTAGCCTTAAGTGACTTTTGAAGGTTAGCATATAGCAACCTGGTATCACCCGTGAGTACCAAGTGTCATACAGTTTTATTCAAGAGATATTTCTTAAAAAATAATCAAGAATAGAAAAAATGCCAACATGGTCTCGGTAATTACAAGAGCTCAGTTGTTTGGTCAGTTCTGGTAATGCTTTCATTTGGGTTCATCTTGAGATTTAAGCAGCTATTGAAGAATGATCAAGTTTCAGTATCCACTCTAGATATCCTCACATCTGCGCTCTAGTAGTATAAGTTCATCTCTCCACATCAATCTCTTCCCTAATACACCTATTTTTCTTTGCTTACAGGTTCTAAACGATCAGATATCTATGTAATCGTAAGTATAATGGGTTTAGCACTCAGGATCTATTTATTACAAAAATTGTTTCAAGAAATCAATGAAGGAAAAACAATCCTCAGCTTGATATCAGGACTCCATAAAACAAGGCAAGGGGAGGGTTTTCCTAACCAAGCCTAAAGCCAGAACATGTACCAACAAAAAATGGAAAGAAAGCTTCAATGGAAAAAGGACCAATTTAATTTAACAATTGAAACAACAGTATCGATTTCAATGGACAACGTAAGACCAAACAGGCAATGCTAGTTCATTTTGTTTTGATAAGAAAACTTTGTTTCATTGATAAAGATTCGAATACAAAGGAAAGTTTATTTCAACAAAATTGTAAACAAATACGAATTATAAGGGAAGCATAACAGGATGAACACCAATAATATCCAAAAAGGCTTCAATGGCAAGTATACCAACATAGCTGAGCATAAAATCAAATGCCTTTCTAGTTCTTCTTGACCCTCTACCCCTTTCTTGTCATTAACGTTTCTTATGAATTTGATGTAGCACCCGCCTATTAAGCCAATACAAGCGAAAAATGAAACATGTAAACAAAGAAAAAAGGAAAAAAGAAAAGGGGAGGAGGAGCGATATGGAAAAGCACTAGTAGCATACTAAGTCCTTAAGGGATTCTGAATCATGCTAATGGAAAAAACCTTAAACAAATCAAATAAAAATATACTAAATGTATCCAGCCCTTACCACTATGAGTACTTTTTCTTGCTCTCAGACATATCTTCGCATCGCTATATTTTTCAAAATCATAACATTGAGCCAGCCTCCCCTTTTTCTTACATTTCTTTTTTCTAATATGAAACGGAAAGCTTCATAATATCCAAAAAAAAAAGTACAACAAACAGAGGAAAAGAGTTCTTAAAACGCAAAACAAAAATCAACAAATAAAGACACCAAAAGATCAATCACAGCCCCAAATTAAGACTTATAAAGCCATTGCAAAATCTTATCCCATTCCTCAATGGATCAGAAAAGAATTAATCATGTTTTGTACCTACTACACCTTATAGATTCCCTCACTGCCTCTCTAAGAATCAATAAAATGATCCTACAAACAAAAATATTGCAAAGTTTGTACCTACTACCCAGAGAAACAATAACACTGTATAAAGTCCAGAGAATACATACCAAAGTGGAACTTGAAGACAATTTAGCAAACATCTGCTAAATATATGTTTTGTTGCATCCTCGTTATTTACAGCCATGTGTGCCTCTACATATTGCTTCCAATATTTTGCCTGGAAAGAAGGGGAAATATTCTCCACAGTTTATCCCACAGGCGTGATAAAGACCTAGGACAACCATTACAAGCTTCATACTGTTTCCATACTTGTACAGGACAGTCAAATGCTACGGGTTTATAAGGTTAAAGTCATTTCTACACTACCAAATACCTGAAGTGAATAATAATAGTTATCATATTTTGTTCTTATAAGCAATAATTTCATTTAAGGAAATGCGCATTAAGTCTCAACTTGAGGACCCAATAAGTAAATAATATGGAACCGCCACAAGTTTTACCGAACTTTACAAAGCAAATGGACATCAATCCAGTCAGTCATACTCTTTCTAGCTAAGAGAATTCACCACATGTAACCAAAAATAGAAAAGGACCCACGAATCATGCAATCTTATTAGGGAAAACCTTCCATGTTTACGATTAACAAACAAGTTCGCTTTGCAAACCAAATGTTGTAACAATCGGTGTTTTTTAAGCAATATTTAGCTGGTAAAGCCACATCATGAATTTAAACAGTTAGCAACTGAGATATGGGGAACACCGCATTCCTATGTATCCAAACATGTTACACAAGTCAATGCCCGTAACTCCTAAACAATTCAAGGCACTCTACTCTACTAGGACTCTTACGTACATGGTGTTTCTTTGTGTATTATTACATATGTATTTGTACATATCAGTGAAAAATGCAGTTAAAAAAGAAGCTTACAGCAGTGGGAAAAAACTGTGAGGAGATGCTCGTATAACGGAGCGGCTTCGGAGATGGGAAAACGCTGCAAAGAGAGTTTAAAACATGACAAAATTAGGTCAATTCAATTGCTTCCACCAGTAAAGTTAATCCCAAAAAGAAAATAACGAAATTCAGAGTAGGAATTCAACGTACCAACGCCTCGTTGGCTCGAAACTCCGCTGCTTCAACACTGTATTTATCATCCAATACTTGATTACCTGCCAAGACCTGAAAATCCAGAAATTAAAAACAGAAGGAAAAAAAAAAGAAAAAAAGAGGAGATTCTACATATTAAGATGATTTTGAAGATCGTACCTTTGACTCAAGTTCGGTAGAATCCTCGGCGGAAGCCATTATCGAAGGCGATGAAAATTCGGAGAAAAATGAGAAGAACAAGAACAGGAACAGGACCCTAACTATTCACGGTGATCCAATTGCGCTACGGTACTAACTCTGTGTTTGATTTTCAATACTACGACAGAGACTAGTTATAGAAGTCTTGGTTTTTGGTGGAAGGTAATCAAATATAATCGTAGATAATTTTTTTAAAATAATCAAATTTTTAAAATATTAAATTATAGGATTTGATTTGTATGTAGATAATTTTAATAAGATTATCAGAAATATTAAATTATTGTTCTAAAAATAAAATCCAAGAACACAAAAAGTTAAAAAAAAAAACATAGAGTAACGAAAAAGGGATGAAAAAGAAAAAGGAAAAAAAAATACATATTAGAAAAAAAAAAAAAACAAAAACAAACCAAAGTTGTGATTATGTATATAACTTACGATATTATGTGAACAAATATATGCATATTAAATAAATTAAAGAAAGAAAAGAAGAATCACGTAAGAAAGGAGGGAAAAAAAAAAAGACGGTGAAGAAAAGTCAAATTTTTAAAATTAAAAGGATAATTATGTCTAAATTATTTAAATTTTAATATTACCTTGATATTTAGATGATGGGTAATCTGAAACCTAAAGAGGGAGGTGGATTTCAGATTACCCCTTTATAAGGGAATCTGAAACCCATGGGTTTTCAGATTCCTATGTATCTTAAAATAAGATAACCTCATAACAAACATGATAATCTTAAGATTCCTATTCCTTTATAAAAGATTACCTCGTTTGGGGTCAATTTCAAATATGGTGATTTGAATATCAAAGATGATTTGAGTTTTAAAAATATATGTTTAGTGAAAATAGATTGTTTGAAGTGCAAAGGTACATGAACTTGAAAGGTGTTCGGAAAAAAAATTAATAATATGGATCTTATTTCATTTCTCGAAATTCTATGTAATTTGTTAAAAAATCATCATATTTCAACCTAAAATGATAAAATTATACATTTTTAAAATTTAAATTTTTTTGAACACATTTAAAAAAATAAATAATAAAATTGGAGGAAAATGATAAAAAAAAAAAAACGTTTGGAAACAATGTTTCCAACGATGACCCCAAACACCCCCTTAAAGTGTTTTTTCAAGCTCCTCATATTTCGCGGACTTTAATTTTACAGCTTTAATTTTTTCCCCCCTCTAAAAACGATTTTGGTACTTTCTTTATGGCAATTTTATATTAAGAAGAAAACCTAATTTTCCCCATTTATAGAGTAAAATAACCACCATTTGAAGACGGGTGTTTTAGAGGCTAAAGATAAGTTGAGTTTTAGAAATGTTTAGTAAAAGTGAGCTGTTTGGGGTTAAAAAAGTGAAAATTTAAAATGAACTTTTAAAGTCTAAATTACGTGTTGATCAAGAAATTATATCAATTTGTGTGTTAAACGTAATCTGATGGTTAAATAAATGTAAATATTTTGTAGTTCAAAACATATAGTATATTTTCTGAATAAAAATAAAATATAAACACAAAAAATGTAAATAATCCAAAGGTGATTAAGAAATACAAAATTGACTTCAAAATCTTTGACATTAAAAAAAAGTATTTTTGCTAAATCAAGGGTTATTTGCGGTGCTTTACTTAAACAAATAATAATAATAATAAGGGTTGATTTTATATGTTTTGAATATTAAAATTCAACTTCAGGTTTCTTTCTTCCTCTATGCTTGTGTGGGAAATAAGGTTTATTGTATATGCCCTCCTCTCGGGGGCGGGCATTCAGCAGTGGTCCGGATTCCCGGCCTTAGAGACGGAGGGTGACACGAACCACGCCAAGAACTGACGCGACCCTAACCAAATTAGTCTCCAAGATCGAATTATAAACGGAGTTGAATGGAACCGCGACCCGATGCCTAATAAGAAGCATGAACCTTGGTATGTGAAGACGCCACCATCAGCTATGGATGGACTGATTGATAACTCTATGAACGCCACGGATTTTTCCGATAAGTTCAAAAAGTTCGTTTAAGAACTAGAGATAATTAAACCTCAAAATTTTTTGTCTAAACTGATCTGCCTTCACAATGAAATCCGTACAGTATATATTGGTGTTTCCCTTTGTGGATTTTCAGCCCTTAATTGCCCAAGGAATTTTCGGCAATTCTCTAAGCCACAAAAAAGGAAATAACCAATCTGAAGCAATAAAGACAAAGCAAATATGGCACGTTCCCTAAATGGCTGAAAAGCCTTACAATATTCTAAATAAAAAGGAAACTAAATAACAATTGCGTAAATGATTGGTTCTTGTCGCCAACTGCTGCCTCAAAACGGAAAAAGTTCTCAAAACGGAAACAAAGTGATAGCTATTGATCTTGCAAGCGTAATTACTCGGTCTCTTCTATTACTTGAATTATGCATTTGTTGGGCTGGTTGTCGCTTGTAATTCCTTCGATGGGCCTCCACGCAACAGCTTGAGACCAACTTGCTCGAATCAGCCCCATAAGTGCGTCTTTGAATTTCTTCGCGCGAGCCCTCGTAACCGGACCAATGGGAACTAGAATAGGATATGAATACGTCTCATCCCACGTGCTCTTGCCTGTGACGAGGTTCTCATCATTCCCCTCCTCTTGAGAAGGATTTGTCCTCAAATCGTCGCCCGTATCAAAAGGACTTAGATCAGAAACGTTAAAGGTAGCACTTACACCATACTCACCTGGCAGATCTAACTTGTACGCATTATCATTAACCCCTTTCAAGAATTTAAAAAGGACCGTCTCCTCTAGGCAACAACTTTGACTTTCTTTGTTCCGGAAACCGTTCTTTGCATAAGTGCAACCCACACCCAATCGCCGGGCTCAAAGATGAGCTTGTGACGTCCTTTGTTGGCTTGTTTGGCATATTGCTTGGTCCTTCGCTCGATGTTGAGTCGTGCCTTCTCGTATATCTGCTTAACAAGTTCAGCTTTTCTTTTGCCATCTAAATTCACACCGCAGACAAAGGTAATGGCATGAAATCCAAAGGGGTTAAAGGATTAAAACCATAAACAATTTCAAATGGTGAAATTGAGTAGCAGAATGTACAGATCGATTATAAGCAAACTCAACATGTGGTAAACATTCATCCCAAGTTCTTTAAAACGAAACAAGGTTTATATGAGTGGTTGGTAATGACTTTTGGCTTAACCAATGCACCTAGCACATTTATGCGTCTAATGAACCATGTTTTACGAGCATTTATTGGCAGGTTTGTTGTTGTGTATTTTGATGATATACTAATTTGTAGCAAAAATTTGAACCAACATGTAGCGCATTTAAAATCTGTTTTGGATGTGCTTAGAACGGAAAAATTGTATGCTAACCTTAAGAAGTGTACTTTTTGCACAGATAAGCTTGTATTTCTTGGTTTTGTTGTTAGTGCTGAAGGTATACAGGTCGATGAAGAGAAGGTGCGAGCCATTCGAGAGTGGCCGAGTCCAACTAGTTTGAGTAACGTATGGAGTTTTCATGGACTTGCTAGGTTTTACCAGCGGTTTGTGAAAGATTTCAGTACTTTAGCCGCACCACTGACTGAAGTGCTCAAGAAGGACGTTGGGTTTAGATGGGGAGAGGAGCAAGAAAGGGCATTCCAGTTAATCAAGGACAAGTTGACCAATGCACCATTGTTATCTTTACCTAACTTTTCCAAAACTTTTGAAATTGAATGTGATGCTTCAGGTGTTGGAATAGGTGCCGTTTTGATGCCGGATAGGCAACCAATAGCATATTTCAGTGAGAAGCTGAACGGAGCAGCTCTTAATTACCCAACCTATGATAAAGAGTTGTATGCGTTGGTTTGGGCGTTAGAGACATGGCAGCACTATCTATGACCTAAGGAGTTCGTGATTCACACTGACCACGAGTCCTTGAAACACTTGAAGAGCCAACATAAGCTGAACAAGAGGCATGCTCGATGGGTGGAATTCATAGAGACGTTTCCGTATGTCATTCGCTACAAGCAAGGTAAGGAAAATATCGTTGCGGATGCGCTCTCTCGTAGGTGATACGAACCACGCTAATAAATTGACGCGACCCTAACCAAGTTGGTCTCCAAGATCGAAATCCTAAACGGCTTTGAATGGAACCGCGACCCGATGCCTAACAAAAAGCACGAACCTTGGCATGCGAGGACGCCACAATCAGTTATGGAAGGACTGATTGATAAGTCGTATGAACGCCACGGAATTCTTCGATAAGTTCAAGAAGTATTTTTAAGAACCAGAGAGAATTAAATCTCAAAATTTTCTGTGTAAACTGATCTGCCTTCACAATAAAATCCGTACAGTACATATAGTTGTTTCCCTTTGTGGATTTTTAGTCCTTAATTGCCCAAATAATTTCGGCAATTCACTAAGCCAAAAAGGGAAATAACCATTCTGAAGCAAATAAAGATAAAGCAAATTAGGTAAGTTCCCTAAATGGCTGAAAAGCCTTACAATATTCTAAAATAAAAGGAAACTGAATAATAAAGCAATCAATACTGATTCTTGTCACCAATTATTGCCTCAAAACCGGAAAGTTCTCAAAACGGAAAAGCGACAGCTAGTGATCTTGCAAGCGTAATTACTCGGTCTCTTGTAGCACTTGAATCATGCATTTGTTGGGCCGGTCGTCGCTTGTAATTCCCTCGATGAGCCTCCACGCAATAGCTTGAGGCCAAGTTGCTCGAATCAGCCCCATAAGTGCGTCTTTGAATTTCTTCGCGCAAGCCCTCGTAACTGGACCAATGGGAACTAGAATTGGATCTGAATACGTCTCATCCCACGTGCTCTTGCCTGTGACGATGTTCTCATCAACCAACTTGCTCGAATCAGTCCTATGAGTGCGTCTTTGAATTTCTTCGCGCGAGCCCTCGTAACCGGACCAATGGGAACTAGAATAGAATCTGAATACGTCTCATCCCATGTGCTCTTGTCTGTGACGACGTTCTCATCATTCCCCTCCTCTTGAGAAGGATTTGTCCTCAAATCGTCGCCTGCACCAAAATGACTTAGATCAAAAACATTAAAGGTAACACTTACCCCATACTCACCTGACAGGTCTAACTTGTACACATTATCATTGATCCTTTCAAGAATTTGAAAAGGATCGTCCCCTTCTAGGCAACAACTTCGACTTTCTTTGTTCCGGAAACCGTTCTTTGCATAAGTGCAACCACACCCAATCGCCGGGCTCGAAGATGAGCTTGTGACGCCCTTTGTTGGCTTGTTTGGCATATTGCTTGGTCCTTCGCTCAATGTTGAGTCGTGCCTTCTCGTATATCTACTTAACAAGTTCAGCTTTTCTTTTGCCATCTAAATTCACACGCGCAGACAAAGGTAATGGCATTAAATCCAAAGGGTTTAAAGGATTAGAACCATAAACAATTTCAAACGGTGAAAATTGAGTAGCAGAATGTACAGATCGATTATAAGCAAACTCAACATGTGGTAAACATTCCTCCCAAGTTTTGATGTTCTTTTTAATGTTAGCCCACAACAAGGTAGACAATGTTTAATTCACAACTTCTGTTTGACCATCGGTTTGAGGGTGAAAAGTAGTCGAAAACAACAACTTAGTCCCTAACTTAGCCCACAAAGTCTTCCAAAAGTAGCTTAAGAACTTGGCGTCCCTATCAGAAACAATTGTCCTAGGCATACCATGAAGTCTCACAATTTCCCTAAAGAACAAATCAGCAACATTGGAAGCATCATCTATCTTGTGGCATGGGATAAAATGTGCCATCTTGGAAAATCTATCCATGACCACAAACATCGAATCCCTTTCCCGTTTAGACCTAGGCAAACCTAACACAAAGTCCATTGAGATATCAGTCCAAGGTGCACTAGGAATTGGCAAAGGGGTGTACAAACCGTGGGGCTGCACTCTCGATTTAGCCTGCCTACAAGTTACACATCTATCACAAAGCCTCTCAATATCGCATCTCATATGCGGCCAATAGAAATGTTCTTGTAAAACAGCGAGGGTCTTGGCAACTCCAAAATGTCCTATTAACCCTCCCCTATGGGATTCTCTCACTAACAAATCTCTTAGGGAACAATTAGGCACGCACAATTTATTTTCCCAAAACAAATATCCCTCATGCCTAAAGTACTTACCACTAGCGAATTTCTCACAAGCTTGATACTCAGCACTAAAGTCATGATCATCAGCATATAACTCCTTAAAATGTTCAAAACCCAACAGTTTAGCATCAAGAGTTGAGATTAACGCGTACCTACGAGAGAGCGCATCCGCAACGACATTTTCCTTACATTGCTTGTAGCAAATGACATACGGAAACGTCTCTATGAATTCCACCCATCGAGCATGCCTCTTGTTCAGCTTATGTTGGCTCTTCAAGTGTTTCAAGGACTCGTGGTCGGTGTGAATCACGAACTCCTTAGGCCATAGGTAGTGCTGCCATGTCTCTAACGCCCGAACCAACGCATACAACTCTTTATCATAGGCTGGGTAATTAAGAGCTGCTCCGTTCAGCTTCTCACTGAAATATGTTATTGGTCACCTATCCTACATCAAAACAGCACCAATTCCAACACCTGAAGCATCACATTCAATTTCAAAAGTTTTGGAAAAATTAGGTAAAGATAACAATGGAGCATTGGTCAACTTATCCTTGATTAACTGGAATGAATGCCCTTTCTTGCTCCTCTCCCCATCTAAACCCAACGTCCTTCTTGATCACTTCAGTCAGTGGTGCGGCTAAAGTACTGAAATCTTTCACAAACCGCCGGTAAAAACTAGCAAGTCCATGAAAACTCCGTATGTTACTCACACTAGTTGGACTCGGCCACTCCCGGATGGCTTGCACCTTCTCTTCATCGACCTGTATACCTTCAGCACTAACAACAAAACCAAGAAATACAAGCTTATCTATGCAAAAAGTACATTTCTTGAGGTTAACATATAATTTTTTCGTTCTAAGCACATCCAAAACATATTTTAAATGCGCTACATGTGGTTTAAATCATTGCTATAAATTAGTATATCATCAAAATACACAACAACAAAATTGCCAATAAATGCTCGTAAAACATGGTTCATTAGATGCATAAATGTGCTAGGTGCATTGGTTAAGCCAAAAGGCATTACCAACCACTCATATAAACCTTGTTTCGTCTTAAAGACGGTCTTCCACTCGTCTCCCGCTTTCTTGTGAATTTGATGATACCCACTTTTCAGATCAATTTTCGAGAACACAGAAGCTCCATGTAATTCATCCAACATATCATCCAATCGAGGTATAGGATGGCGATACTTTACTGTGATATTATTAATGGCTCTGCAATCCACGCACATCCTCCATGTCCCATCCTTCTTTGGCACAAGTAAGACTGGAACGGCGCACGGGCTCATACTTTTTCTCACATGCCCCTTTTTCATCAACTCACTAACCTGCCTTTGAAGCTCTTTTGTCTCCTTGGGATTGCTTCTATAAGCCGGTCGGTTTGGAATTGAAGCGCCTGGTACAAAATCTATCTGATGTTCTATTCCCCGAATTGGTGGTAAGCCATCAGGCACCTCATCCGGAAATACATCCTCGAATTCATGCAATAGAGAAACAACAGAACTAGGCAATGCTAGGTCAAGATCATTAGTGTTTAAAAGCGCCTCTTTGTACAAAAGTACAATCATTGGCTGATTTAAGAACATCGCCCTCCTGATCTCGCCACCTCTCGCATAAAAGTTTGTTTTTCTCTCTGCTTTTCTCTCATGGGCTTGTTGTGTATTCTTTTCAGTTCTCTCTATTTTCTCTCCCTTTCTCTCTTTGCTATCCTTTTTCTCGGCCACCTCTTCTTTTTTTCTCTCACTGGCCGAAGTCTCTCTCTGCACTCCCACTCTTGATTTTTCTTCACTCATTTTCTTTTTCTCACTTTCTCTCTGTAAGCTCACTTGGTCTTCATAGAACTGTTTTGGTGTTAACGCCACAAGAGTGACCGTTCTTTGGTTGTGAACCAATGAGTACTTGTTGTTGAAGCCATCGTGTTTAATCGTCGATCAAATTGCAATGGCCTGCCTAATAACAAGTGCTCAGCTTGCACTGGAACCACATCGTACAAAACTTCATCTACATATCTTCCAATACGAAAAGAAACTAACACTTGTCTAGTCACCCTTACCTTACCACTATCATTCAACCACTGCAATTTATAAGGTCGAGGATGTTTGCTTGTTGGCAGCCCTAACTTCTCTACCATGGTTGTGCTAGCAACATTAGTACAACTTCCACCATCAATAATCACACTACATACCTTGTTTTGGACATGGCACCTAGTGTGAAAGATGTTTTCCCGTTGCTCCTCTTCATCCTTTCTGGCTTGCACAGTTAGAGCTCTCCTTGTAACCAATAAGTCTCCTTGCACAGCGTACTCCTCATCGTCGGCATCCTCTAATGAAGGCATAGAATCATTGTCCGAATCCTCGTCGGTTTCAATCTCGCCATTGTCCCGCACCACCATTGCTAGTTTGTTCGGACATTGGCTTGATATATGACCCCCTGCCTTGACATTTAAAACACTTGATATCACGATTCTGAGTAGTGGAAGAATCAGATTTACCTTGGTTCCTATGGCTGGCCTCCTTTTGTTTTTGTTCGGCTTTTGGCCTTGGGTTGAGTTGCTTCTCATCCTTCTTCCATGGGTGCGCGCCTTCTAAGCCGAGGTACTCAGGTAGCTTGGACGCGTGTTACTGCCCCTCCTCTTGAGTTTATTCTCAATTTTGACAGCCATGTGTATCATGTCCTCCAACTCCATATAATATTGTAACTCAACGGCATTGTGAATTTCTCGGTTCAAGCCTGCCAAAAACCTTGCCATTGTAGCTTCCTGGTCCTCTTCGATATTTGCGCGGACCATCATGACCTCCATCTCCTTATGATACTCCTCCACACTCCGGCTGCCTTGCTTAAGATTTTGCAGCTTCTTGTACAACTCCCAGTAGTAGTACGCTGGCACAAATCGCTTCCTCATTACAGCCTTCATCTCTTCCCATGACTCGATAGGTCGCTCTCTATTTCTTCTCCTATTTATGACAAGTGTTGGGGTTAGACTTCGTCTTCCCATTATGACGTTAGATTTAACAGTTTATCAGTCGAACGATGAATTCTCGAGTCTATTATCTTTGAACTTGGGCCGGACCCTATTCATTGAGTCAATAACGAACGTCGATCGATCAAATAGTTGGGCCGGACCCAATGACTTTAAATGTGATCCGTTCGAAATTAAACGTCGAACATCGAACCAACGGATCAAACATGATCTTTTACACATTAATTCTATTGGCCACGAACGGTAGATCATAAGGACAGTTTTGTTATCTACTCGCCGTTCTTTGTTCATATTCAATATAAGAGTATGCTCTTCACAGTTGTCGAACCCAATGATGACGATGATGTATTGTGCCATTGTGATAATTGATTAATTCGTAACTGGCAAATGGAAGCATTTCAATAACCGCTAAGCCCACGATCTGTGGAACATCATAATAACTGTTGAGTTCATATCGTGACACGTGTCCCCAGAGGGCAACAAGGAGAATAACTGCTCAATATCAGTTATTGATTCTTCTTTAAATAGAGGAAGACCCCCCCAGAGAGAGGGATCCTCCTTTTTTCTAATTTGACATACCGTAACTCTGCAAAAATATACCCAGAAATCTATTTGTACTTGAGAATACTCACATACAGTAAATATCATATACTCACAGAGGACGTAGCACAATTGGCGAACCTCTCTACATCTTGGTGTTGATGATTATCTCTCTCTGTTTATTATTTGATTCGATTATTTCATTTCTTTCTTATATCTGATTATTTCAATTCTGCGTTGCTTTATGAGTTTTATCACAATGTCCAAGGGCCCAATCAATCATTTATTACGTTTCCCATATTAATTTTTCTGTTAAATTTTGACTGTAGAATTCCAGCATCTACAGTTTGGCGCCCACCGTGGGGCCCTTGGCCATCATACATCGGAAACTCGTACGGTAACCATGTCAGCAGAACGTGAACATCAGGATGAACTTCCCCAGGGAAGCCCAATTGATAACCAGGAAGCCTCAACTTCTGAAGCCATTTCACAAATCACCAATTTGACACGATTGGTGGAAGAATTAACCAAGAAACACAATGAACAGCAAAGTCATATGGAGAACATCACTGCAGAGAACCAGATTCTCAAAAACCAGTTGATGGCGATCAACTCACAAGCCGCTTATTCGTACTACTACAACCCGTATGTCGGGTATTCTTCAGGTGCGAGCGCTGGGGGCTGGCAACACGCTACGTCCCATAACCCCCAACGTTCAAGGGCAACTTACAGTACTATTACTCCGATGCAGCCACTATTCGCATCTGAGGATACCCCAGTAGTACACGAGAGACAAGCGCAGCCGAGACCCACCGCACCAGGAACCAGTTCAAGACGACAAACAGCACCAAACACGACGTTCGACGCCCGATCAACCGCAACCATCAGAAGGATTCGTTCAACCAGGGATGACTAACGTAGAAGAAATGATGAGAAGTTTCATGTCGGAGGAAATGAGGACACTTAATGGAACAACGATTTTCATCTCAGATACAGCGAGCAACAACATCGACACCGGGAATTGATGACCTCGCTCGAGGAGTAAGAGAAACACCCCTCACAAGCCGTATCACCAACACCATCACTCACAAGTTTGGAAGCATCTCTTTTCCACGTTTCGACGGAATGTCGGATTCGCATGACCATCTGCTCCAGTACAAGCACGTTGTTCAATCGACGAATATTCCAACCCATATGCTCGATGATATGATGTGCAAGCTTTTTGCTCAAAGCTTGAAGGGAGCTGCGCTGAGATGGTTCTGCAATCTCCCTCCGGAGTCGATCGATTCGTTTGACGAGCTTTCACTTGAATTTATGAGGAATTACTCCGTCCATATTCGTTCTGGGAAAACCACGAAGGATCTATGGAGCGTAGTGCAAGGACCTAACGAATCGCTTCGCGCTTATATAAAGCGCTTTAGCAAAGCGATTTCGGAAATCTCTGGATTGGATGACGGTACAGCGAGAGAAGTATTGAAGAAGGGTCTGAAACACAGGTCTCTGTTCAAAAATGAAATATGTGCCCGTTACCCCCCAACGATCCAAGATGCTTTACATTGAGCGAAAGGATTCATCGAACTCGAAGAAGAGAATGAGCGAGTGGAACGAGACCTTGCACGAACTCGTGAAGAACTTTCAAAGGCTCGCGACGAACGACAGAAGACATTCCAACGACAACGCCCACAACGTCGAACAGAGAGTAGAGTCGAACGAACGACACGACGTGAGCATAAGTGTCCACTCTCCCCTCCTAAATATGCCCTCAGCATAAGTCCCTCCGAACTCATCGCTCACCTTAAGCGCCAAGATTTTGTTACTTGGCCAAAGAAGTTGCCCGAGAACCCAGCCAGAGACACATCCAAATACTGTGAGTTCCACAGAGACCATGGTCATTTGACCATTGATTGCAGAGCACTTCGAGCAGAGGTTGCCGAATTGTTGAAAAAGGGTCACCTTCGAGAATTTCTGTCGGACAAGGGAAGAGAGACTTACGGACTTGGCGGCGAAAACAAAGAACGTAGGGTAGTACAGCAGATTGAAGACACGCCATCACCACCGCCAGTTCGAAAGACGATAGGTGTAATTTGCGGAGGTTCGATTTACAGTGGAGAAACAGTAACTGCTGTCAAGTCTCATCGAAGGAAAGCCATGCAGCCGATCGCCACGATTCTTCCCGATGATCCCGTCGAGCATTCTATCACATTTCATAGCAGCGAGGCTACAAACCTGAGCCGGCCTCACGACGATGCACTTGTTTTGACTTTGAACGTATCGAACTGTGAAGTAGGCCGAATTTTAGTCGACAATGGAAGTTCTGCAGACGTTCTTTTCCTTTCAACACTCAGAGAAATGGAGTTATCTGAATCGGACATCGAACGATCGACAACCATTTTGACAGGTTTCAATGGGGAGTCGACCGCTGCAGTTGGAAAGATCAAGCTTCCCGTGTTCGCAGCAGGGGAGAATAAATTAACCACCTTTTTGGTTTTAGATTGTCCATCGGCCTACAACATCATTCTCGGAAGGCCATGGATTCATGCAATGAAGGCAGTCCCTTCCACTTACCACCAACGTATCAGATTCCCTACTAAGAGAGGAGTTAGGGAAATAAAGGGAAGTCAAGAGGTAGCTCGAACTTGTTACCTTCACTCTTTGAAGATGAAAAAGAGTGACCAGTTATAGCAACTAGAGAAGAAGAAAGAATCGAACGATCAAGTCCTGCCAGATGTGGAGCAACTTGATGAAATCCAAATCGATCCAGAGCACCCAGATCGAGTAATCAATGTTGGTTCATTGCTCGATGTCACTTTTCGAACAAAGCTTTTGAGATTTCTCCAAGATAATCTTGACTGCTTTGCATGGTCACATCGAGACATGCCAGGCATCGACCCGAAGGTTACGACTCACCGTCTGAATATCGATCCTAGCCATAAACCTGTCAAGCAGAAAAGAAGAAAGCTTGGAATCGAGCGGAACCAGATTGTCAATGAAGAAGTGCGAAAGTTGATCGAAGCTGGATTCATTAAAGAAGTGCAGTACCCAGACTGGTTAGCAAACGTTGTCATTGTGAAGAAAAAGAACGGGAAGTGGAGAGTATGCATCGATTTCACCGATTTGAACAAGGCTTGCCCGAAAGATAGTTTCCCCCTTCCACACATCGATCGGATGGTTGATGCAACTGCTGGACATGAATTGCTCTCATTCATGGACACATTTTCAGGATACAACCAGATCCTCATGCATCCCGATGATCAGGAGAAAACAGCTTTTATCACTGAGAGGGGAATCTACTGTTACAAGGTTATGCCTTTCGGTTTGAAGAATGCCGGTGCAACCTATCAGAGACTTGTCAACGCAATGTTCGCTGACCAACTGGGTCGAACGATGGAGGTATACATAAATGATATGCTGGTCAAATCTCTGAAGGCTGCAGACCACATCGGTCATCTATCAAAGTGCTTCTCAATACTTAGAAAACACAACATGCGTTTAAACCCTTCCAAATACTCGTTTGGTGTTTCATCTGGGAAGTTCTTGGGCTACATTGTGATGCAGCGGGGTATCGAAGCAAACCCTGACCAGATACGAGCAGTAATCAGCATGCCTTCACCAAGGAACAAGCGAGAGATCCAGAAGTTGACTGGAAGAATCGCTGCTCTGAACAGATTTATCTCCTGATCGACCGATAAGTGCCAGCCCTTTTTCAAGTTACTCAAAGGTAACAAAAAGTTTGAGTGGAACGACCGTTGTCAACAAGCGTTTGACGAATTAAAAGGTATTTGTCAAGCCCTCCGATTCTAGCGAAACCTCAAACTGGTGAAAGTTTATTTTTGTACTTAGCAGTAACAGAAGAAGCAATGAGCGCCGTTCTTGTACGAGACGCAAATGGCGAACATCCAGTATACTACATCAGCAAGACGTTACTTGATGCGGAGACAAGATAACCCGGTAATTGAGAAATTGGCCCTAGCCCTAGTGACTGCTGCTAGGAAGCTGAGACCATATTTCCAATCACACTCGATCATCGTAATGTCAACTTACCCCCTACGAGCCATTCTTCATAGTCCAAACTTGTCTGGACGTTTAACAAAATGGGCAGTCGAATTGAGTGAGTTTGATATCGAGTACCGGGTTCGAACCAGTTTGAAATCACAAGTACTTGCTGACTTTGTAGCTGAACTCACACCAGATCCTTTCACAACGAACACTGAAGAAGAATGCTACTGGACGCTCATGGTGGACGCAGCATCGAACGTCAAAGGATCTAGAGTGGGAGTATTTTGTAAATCTCCTGGTGGTGAGATAATCGAGCAATCATTTCGCCTGGGGTTTAATGCTTCGAACAACGAGGCAGAATATGAAGCCTTAATTGCTGGGCTACGATTAACGAAGGCACTGGGGGCTCGACGTCTGAAGATCTATAGTGATTCACAGCTCGTAGTGAACCAAGTGCTCGGAGAATATACAGCCAAGGATACAAGGATGGAGGCGTACTTGAACGTTGTTCGTTCGCTTGTAGAGCAATTCGAAAGATGCTCGATAGAACAAGTGTCAAGGGATCATAACACACAAACGGACGCCTTGGCTTCATTCGGTTCAACTTCAGAGCCATACTTACGTCGAAGTATTCCGGTGGGGTTTATTGAAGAACCAAGTATTCAGGTCGAAGCCACGCATAAAACGAACGAAGTAAAAAAAGATTGGCGAACGTCCATAAGTGCTTATTTGAAAGAAGGAATCGTGCCAGAAGACAAGCAGGAAGCAAGAAAGATCCGAACGATGGCTGCTAGATTCTCGATGATCAACGACATCCTTTATCGGCGTTCTTTTGATGGTCCTTATGTACGATGTCTAAACGAACAAGAAGCTGTGTACGTGCTGAAGGAGATTCATGAAGGAGAATGTGGAAATCATTCTGGGGGACGGTCTCTTTGCAACAAAGTCAAACGACAGGGCTACTATGGCCCACTATGCTCCAAGATATCGAAGACTTTGTCAGACGATGCGATAAATGCCAGCGACATTCCCCAGTGTTTCATTAACCCACAGAACGACTGTCGAGCGTTGGATCCCCTTATCCATTTATGAAGTATTCAATGGACATCGTCGGGCCATTTCCAAGAGCGAGCGGTCAACGCAAATTTCTGCTTATACTCACTGATTACTTCACTAAGTGGGTAGAAGCAGAAGCTTTTGCTGAAATAAAGGATTCAGACGTTGAAAGCTTCATTTGGAGAAACATTATTTGTAGATTCGGATTGCCCCAAGAATTTGTCGCGGACAATGGTTCCCAATTCATTTCGGGCAACTTCAGAAAGTTCTGTTTGAACTGGAAAATCGAGCTTAGTTTTTCTACCCCGAGGTA
Organism: Ficus erecta; assembly: GCA_008635985.1. NCBI lineage: Eukaryota > Viridiplantae > Streptophyta > Magnoliopsida > Rosales > Moraceae > Ficus > Ficus erecta. The sequence continues at coordinate 288,478 of BKCH01000207.1, read as the reverse complement.
CCCCCAAGGGAATGGACAAGCTGAAGCAACCAACAAGACCATTGTACAGAACTTAAAAAAGAAACTCGAAGCACGAAAAGGAAGATGGGCAAACGAGCTTCATGGCGTACTTTGGGCGTACAGAACCACCCCCAGGAGAGCGAACGGTGAGTCTCCATTCTCTTTAACCTTCGGAGCAGAAGCTGTGATCCCAGCAGAAATCGGTGTCCCTACACTCTAGCGTCAATTGGCTTTTGAAAACGAAAATCAAAACCAGGAGATGCTCAACGACAGTTTGGATACCCTTGACGAACGACGAGATCCAGCCCTTGTTCGTATGGCGAAGTACCAGCAGTCAGTGGCGAAATACTACAACTCTAAAGTTCGACCTAGAACTTTCAATGAAGGAGATCTTGTACTTCGAAAGGTATTCCAGAACACTGCCGAGCCAAACGCAGGAAAGTTGGGAGCAAACTGGGAAGGTCCTTACAGGATTTTGAAGGTTATTCAACCAGGCGTTTACCGATTGGAGACGAGCGATGGAGTCGAAGTTCTTCGCAGCTGGAACTCTCATCACCTTCGCAAGTATTATGTGTAATTTTTCAATTTATTCTTCTCAGACTTTATTTTGTAAAGGCTAGATCCGTTACGTCGAACGTTCGATACGATATCGAACCCGTAGGTCTATGCCTAAAGACGCCATGAACTACGATTGACTTGATCCCTAAACACTGGGTACGTAGGCAGCTCTTATACGTTTATATGAGTTCAGTCAAAATTATCGTCAAAATTCAATGTACAATTGAACTACGAACGGCTTGATCCCTAAATATTGGGTACGTAGGCAGCTCATCACATTTGAATGAGTGCAGCCACTTTTCGCAATCAAATTCGATGATTCGTCCATTACAAGTTATGTTCGACGTTCGTACATTACGAATTACGTGACTTTGAATCATGTAAGGTTTAAATATTTAAAACTAAAAACATCACATCTTGTTCTATGAACGAAACATCATGCAACAATTTTCACATCGACATTAGATAAACAAGACATGAATCAAAATGTAAAATTTACTGAATAAATAAAAATCATTGTCTACGGTTCGAAAATTTGATACAAAAATTGATACTTGGAACTAAAAATAAAAAAAAAAGTAAAGTACAAAATAGCGTATAAATTTATTCCCGCTGCTCGCGGTCTTCCAACGAATCATTCTGGGCTGGGGGGCTCGATCGGAATAGCAGATATAGATGATGAACCCTCGACTTCATCTCTGAATAGCTCGAGCTCTTCATCAACGTCAGCATCAACGAGGAGACCTTGCTTATACAATTTGAGCAGGTCATAGCGAGCCTTGATGGTGGTCTTTTCGAACGCATTCATGATCTGCTTGGCGAGCGCAGCATTCTCGGTCTCTAGGGACTTGATTTTGGTTTGTGCCTCATCAAACCTATCGACCAAGACGTTCATCATGCTCGTACCTTCCAAAGCATCATGCATAATCTTCTTAAGGCCAGACGTCAACCCATCAGCGCTCGTTTTGGCATCAGCAAATTTTTGTTCGATGTTCAGCAACATCTCCCCTCGTTTCTTGTCTTTTTCCTCGAGCTCCCTTATTCGAGTTCTCATCTCGAGGTTCTTTTCATTGGTTCGCTTAATGAGCCCTAGAGCTCGAATGTTCGTCTGCAATAAAATGACAAGATTGAAAATGTCAATATTTTAACAGTGTTGAAAACATTCATCAATTTACAAAATTGAAAATACCTACCTTCAAGCCGTCCCATAACATGTCATCGACATGGCTACCAAGAGGACCTTGGTTCAGCATTTCCGCATCCGCTTCAGAGAGCAGTTGATGCATTATCTCAACGCTCGTTTTTTGGTCTCGCAAAAGCTCCAGTCTTTATGGCAAGTCCACCTCAACCTTCATGCCTTCGACGCTCGGCTCAGGAGTTGGAACTTTTGATTTTTTGCTCCTCTTCGCTGGAACCTTCCTTTTGCCCTTCTCGACTGCCTTTCTCTTCTTGGCAGGAGGTGAAGTAGGATTAATTGGAGGTTCAGGAGACGATTCGAGCACAGGGAAGGGCACAGGCTCATTGCCTTTATCAGCGTTCGCTGCCGATGCAGCAGCTGCGGCAGAAGCTGCCCTCTCAGCTTCTTTTGCTGCCTTCCTCTTGGCAAGCAAATCTTTGGGATTTGGGAAATCCATTACCATTGTGTCCAAAGCGAAGTCTGCGATCAAAGCTTCTTCGTCAGACAATGGTTCGACGAACAACGGAGGGCCAAAGAGTCTCCTTAGCGCTCCCCTAATAACAAATGGCCAATCGACCCAGGAAGGAACTCGTTTAATTATACCTGTTGGGATTTCGACAAATTCCTTCCAAAGGCTCGACGCTTTAAGTCTTCTCGGAACTTGTATATCGTCCCACTCTCGGTTCGGCAGAGCAAGTAACCGCTCGAGCTTTTCTTCGAACAAAAGAGCTTTGGGGGTGGTTTCTTCAATTCCTTGCCTGCAAAATAATATGAAATATATTAAAAATCATGAAACATTTTCATATTACCTTCGACGTTTGTCGTTCGATACTTACGAAGGGTTCCCCATAGGGGGTAAAAGAAATTAGCCAGATCGCCCATCGACTTCTTATTTACATGCATGAAGAAGTAGCGATCCTGCCAATATCTATCAGCGTTCTTCATTTTGTCCACCACTTGTTTGTTCCTCCGCGGGTACATCAAGTACCGTCCATGATCTCTCGCATTTTCTTGGGGATAATAAATCGCAAGCACATCGTCTACCGACAGTTCGATGTCCGCTTCTTCTGATAGTACAATTAATCCCAAGAAAACCCTCATCCCGTTCGGCATTAATTGCGGAATGGCGAGCTGGTAGTGGTGCATACATTCGATGAGGAGAGGAGGAAGAGGCAGTCTTAACCCACACTCAAAATAAATAGTGTACATACATATCCATCCTTCGGATACGGTGTCTGCTCGTTTGTCATTCATCGGAAGACGCAATTGAACTTCGTTCGGAAACCCGAATCGACCTCTGATCTCCGATAAGTCATTTTCTGTTAAAACTGAGCGAGGGTTCGATGTTCGGAGAAACGATTGAGAACTCAAACGACGAAGTTTCGTTAATCGAGCGATAGGAGGAATTGATACAGCTTCTTCCTCTGATGTTGTCGCTGGTCGATTCCTCTCCGAAGCCTCACTACTCGTTTCAGCACCTCTTCTGCTCTGACCATATTCGTGTTCGAACCGCGAACGGTGGAGCGTCGACGTTAGCTCTTCGTCAAAGATACTATCGCTCGAACTACTGTCGCTCGAATCGGTGCTCGTCGATTCAACAAGGATTTCCTCAATAAGTTGTTTCCCCTTGTCCATGGTCCAAAAACAAGATTCTAGACGAACGATGGAAGATTTTTGGATCTAATGGGTTTTATTACACTAAAATCCCAAGAAGATCGAGATGAATACGAAGAACATAAAACCAAGAAACCCGAAGAAAACCCCAGTAAAACTTTTGAAAAAACCCTCAAATTAATTTGCTTGCTCAATAAAAATGCAGAATAAGCAAAGCGAAATACGGAGACAGAATAGCTATGAAACTCTATCGAACTTTAAATACTCAAAATGAAGAACAGAAATGAAGAAGAAATCTTGCCTGGAAATTTTGAAGTTCTGAATTCTTGCTCTCTGATTTCTCTGGATTTTCAAATGCTCCAAAGTATATAAGAGGTGAAAAGGAGTATGTGAAGAGTTATATATTTTCACAGATTATCCAACGGTTCCGATTCTACATGGAATGTTTGATCAAACGGCGTGAACAACGTAACCCTTCAAATTCCTTCCTCAGAAGATCGTACGTCGCAACGGTTTGAATCCCGAAATTCACGCCTTTTCCAGCTCACACTTCTGACGTCACAACGTTACGAATTTCAAAAAGGAGACAATGGTTCCGTTTCAAAACATACATTCGATGCACGCCACGTGTATGAGATATCATTTCTCACAAGGCTTGAGATTTTCTAGTAATTCATTTGTCAGTACGTTCAGATTTCCCTAATCTGATATAACGACTAATGCTATTTTCTCGCTAATCATCAAACACTCTATCGAGGATCCATCGCTCGATAGAGTGTGGGGCTATCTGTTGGGGTTAGACTTCGTCTTCCCATTATGACGTTAGATTTAACAGTTTATCAGTCGAACGATGAATTCTCGAGTCTATTATCTTTGAACTTGGGCCGGACCCTATTCATTGAGTCAATAACGAACGTCGATCGATCAAATAGTTGGGCCGGACCCAATGACTTTAAATGTGATCCGTTCGAAATTAAATGTCGAACATCGAACCAACGGATCAAACATGATCTTTTACACATTGATTCTATTGGCCACGAACGGTAGATCATAAGGACAGTTTTGTTATCTACTCGCCGTTCTTTGTTCATATTCAATATAAGAGTATGCTCTTCACAGTTGTCGAACCCAATGATGACGATGATGTATTGTGCCATTGTGATAATTGATTAATTCGTAACTGGCAAATGGAAGCATATCAATAACCGCTAAGCCCACGATCTGTGGAACATCATAATAACTGTTGAGTTCATATCATGACACGTGTCCCCAGAGGGCAACAAGGAGAATAACTGCTCAATATCAGTTATTGATTCTTCTTTAAATAGAGGAAGACCCCCCCCAGAGAGAGGGATCCTCCTTTTTTCTAATTTGACATACCGTTACTCTGCAAAAATATACCCAGAAATCTATTTGTACTTGAGAATACTCACATACAGTAAATATCATATACTCACAGAGGACGTAGCACAATTGGCGAACCTCTCTACATCTTGGTGTTGATGATTATCTCTCTCTGTTTATTATTTGATTCGATTATTTCATTTCTTTCTTATATCTGATTATTTCAATTCTGCGTTGCTTTATGAGTTTTATCACAATGTCCAAGGGCCCAATCAATCAATTATTACGTTTCCCATATTAATTTTTCTGTTAAATTTTGACTGTAGAATTCCAGCATCTACAACAAGCTGATCCCACCAAGTTATAGCATAATCAGAAAATTCAATTACGGCTAATTTTTCCTTCTTCGCTTCGGAGTAGGTGTGACAGTCAAAGATGAACTCCATTCTCTTATCCCATTCCAAGTATGCTTCGGGATCAGATTTGCCTTTGAAAGATGGTATCTTCATTTTGATGCCACTCATACCATCATTTTCCCGTTTCCTAACTCCTCTATCCCATCCAAATCTCCTGTGACTACCCGCTGAGTCTTCTTCTTCGTCAAACTCATCTCCATCAACTCCGTAGTAGTCATGGGCCCTCTCCTCTAACCGAAACCCTCTCTCGCCTACGCGCATGAGGAACATGTTGTGGCTGTTCCACACGTGCGTTTTCTATCCCGGTCTACTCTCTCATGAAGCTACTCCAACTCTCCCCTCAACAAACGCCTCATCTCTCCCATCATCGCTTCCATGAGGAGTTTTGGATCTACCGCTCCAGTGGTACCTCCAGTAGTGTTCTTGCTGTTGTTTGACATTTTATTTTTGCTGCAAAAACAAAGTTAGAGATAATACAAAGGACCTTACCACACTCCTTTTACGTGTTTCTCTCATGAACTGGTTTTCGTACAAATTTCTCTCGTGTTTACACTCAATACTTTTGGGCTTTTGTTCTCTTTAATGCTCTCGCCTCTCTTGTCTTTTTCCACTCGTTAATCCTCACTTAGTTCTTATAGAACTAATCAAATCAATATCAAATCTTCCGTGATGATTCACAAACTGATTACCAAGGAAGCTCTGCTTAGATACAAGATGATAACAAGCGCGAAAAGAAAAGACTCTCGGAATTAACACCCAAAAAGAAACGTAATTTGGACTTCCCTAAACTCTGAATAACAAGAAACAGACGAATTTTTTTTTTGGGATCCTTCTCCTCTTTTTCTTTTTCTGCTTCTTCTTTTGATAATCTGGGTTTTCCTTTTGTTTTTTTTTTTTTTTTTAACAATCTCCTACACAGTTTCGAGTGATAACAAATAAAGGACTAGTAATCCCCACGAAATTTCAATTCCCAGCAGCAGTAACAAGAAAAACCTAATTAAACCTTAAGTTTTTGAAGATTTCGGACAGAAATTTTTTTTTTTGACGTTTTTTTTTGACTCAATACTGGAAACCAAGACTCAAGATTAATAGAACATAAACGTAAATAAAGGATAGGATAAGCAAAACCTGATTAGAAGCCTAGGCTCTGATACCAAATGATACGAACCACGCCAATAAACTGATGCGACCCTAACCAAGTTGGTCTCCAAGAGTGAAATCCTAAATGGCTTTGAATGGAACCACGACCCGATGCCTAACAAGAAGCACGAACCTTGGTATGCGAGGACGCCACAATCAGTTATGGAAGGACTGATTGATAAGTCGTATGAATGCCACGGAATTCTCCGATAAGTTCAAGAAGTTCGTTTAAGAACCAGAGAGAATTAGTCTCAAAATTTCGTGTATAATTGATCTGCATTTCTCAAAGATTTTTGTACAATTATAGGTGTTTCCCTATCAGAAATTTGGGTCCTTAATTGCCCATGATATTTTGGGCAAGTCAACTAAATCAAAAGGGAAACGCCCATTGTCTAGTAAATAAGGAAAACTCCCTACATGACTGAAAAAGAGCCTTACAATATTCTAAAAAGGAAAACTAAATAATAATCGGGAATTCAGATACTGGTTCTTCTCAAAATGGAAACAAAGTGACAGCTATTGATATTGCAAGCGCAATTACTCGATCTCTTCTATTACTTGAATTACTCATTTGTTGGGCTGGTTATCGCTTGTAATTCCCTCGATGGGCCTCCACGCAATAGCTTGAGACCAACTTGCTCGAATCAGTCCCATGAGTGCGTCTTTGAATTTCTTCGCGCGAGCCCTCGTAACCGGACCAATGGGAACTAGAATAGGATCTGAATACGTCTCATCCCATGTGTTGTTGCCTGTGACGACATTCTCATCAGTAGGTACGCTTTAATCTCAACTCTTGATGCTAAACTGTTGGGTTTTGAACACCTCAAGGAGTTATATGCTGATGATCATGACTTTAGTGCTGAGTATCAAGCTTGTGAGAAATTCGCTAGTGGTAAGTACTTTAGGCATGAGGGATACTTGTTTCGGGAGAATAAATTGTGTGTGCCTAATGGTTCCATAAGAGATTTGTTAGTGAGAGAATCCCATGGGAGAGGGTTAATGGGACATTTTGGAGGTTGCCAAGACCCTAGTTGTTTTACAAGAACATTTCTATTGGCTGCATATGAGACGCGATGTTGAGAGGTTTTGTGATAGATGTGTAACTTGTAGGCATGCTAAATCGAGAGTGCAACCCCACGGTTTGTACACCCCTTTGCCAATATCTAGTGAACCTTGGACTGATATCTCAATGGACTTTGTGTTAGGTTTGCCTAGGTCTAAACGGGGAAGGGATTCGGTGTTTGTGGTCGTGGATAGGTTTTCTAAGATGGCACATTTTATTCCTTGCCACATGACAGATGATGCTTCCAATGTTGCTGATTTGTTCTTTAGGGAAATTGTGAGACTTCATGTGTAACTTGTAGGCATGCTAAATCGAGAGTGCAACCCCACGGTTTGTACACCCCTTTGCCAATATCTAGTGAACCTTGGACTGATATCTCAATGGACTTTGTGTTAGGTTTGCCTAGGTCTAAACGGGGAAGGGATTCGGTTGTTTGTGGTCGTGGATAGGTTTTCTAAGATGGCACATTTTATTCCTTGCCACATGACAGATGATGCTTCCAATGTTGCTGATTTGTTCTTTAGGGAAATTATGAGACTTCATGTGTAACTTGTAGGCATGCTAAATCGAGAGTGCAACCCCACGGTTTGTACACCCCTTTGCCAATATCTAGTGAACCTTGGACTGATATCTCAATGGACTTTGTGTTAGGTTTGCCTAGGTCTAAACGGGGAAGGGATTCGGTGTTTGTGGTCGTGGATAGGTTTTCTAAGATGGCACATTTTATTCCTTGCCACATGACAGATGATGCTTCCAATGTTGCTGATTTGTTCTTTAGGGAAATTGTGAGACTTCATGTGTAACTTGTAGGCATGCTAAATCGAGAGTGCAACCCCACGGTTTGTACACCCCTTTGCCAATATCTAGTGAACCTTGGACTGATATCTCAATGGATTTTGTGTTAGGTTTGCCTAGGTCTAAACGGGGAAGGGATTCGGTGTATGTGGTCGTGGATAGGTTTTCTAAGATGGCACATTTTATTCCTTGCCACATGACAGATGATGCTTCCAATGTTGCTGATTTGTTCTTTAGGGAAATGTGAGACTTTATGGTATGTCTAGGACAATTGTTTCTGATAGGGACGCCAAGTTTTTAAGCTACTTTTGGAAGACTTTGTGGGCTAAGTTAGGAACTAAGTTGTTGTTTTCGACTACTTGTCACCCTCAAGCCGATGGTCAACAGAAGTTGTGAATATGACATTGTCTACCTTGTTTGCGGGTTGGCATTGGGTCGAGTTGCTTCTCATCCTTTTTCCATGGGTTGCGCCTTCCAAACTGAGGTACTCGGGTTTTGGCTTGGACGCGGTGTTACTGCCCTTCCTCTTGAATTGATTCTCAATTTTGACAGCCATGTGTGCCATGTCCTCCAACTCCACATAATGTTGTAACTCAACAGCATGGTGAATTTCTCGGTTCAAGCCCGCCAAAAACCTTGCCATTGTAGCTTCCTGATCCTCTTCTATATTTGCGCGGACCATCATGACCTCCATCTCCTTATGATACTCCTCCACACTCCGGCTGCCTTGCTTAAGATTTTACAGCTTGTTGTACAACTCCCGGTAGTAGTATGCTGGCACAAATCGCTTCCTTATCACAGCCTTCATCTCTTCCTATGACTCAATAGGTCGCTCTCTATTCTTCTCCTATTTATGACAAGCTGATCCCACCAAGTTATAGCATAATTAGAAAATTCAATTACGACTAATTTACCTTCTCGCGTTCGGAGTACGTGTGGGCAGTCAAAGATGAACTCCATTCTCTTGTCCCATTTTAAGTAGGCTTCGGGATCAAATTTGCCCTTGGAAAGACGGTATCTTCATTTTGATGCCACTCATACTATCATTTCCCTGATTCCTAACTCCTCTATCCCATCCAAATCTCCTATGACTACCCGCTGAGTCTTCTCCTTCGTCAAACGCATCTTCCTCAACTCCGTAGTAGTAATGGCCCTCTCCTCTAACCGGAACCCTCTCTCGCCTACGCGCATGAGGAACATGTTGTGGCTGTTCCACACATACATTTTCTATCCGGTCTACCCTCTCATGAAGCTGCTCCAACTCTCTCTCAACAATCGCCCTCATCTCTCCCATCATCGCTTTCCATGAGGAGTTTTGGATCTACCGCTCCAGTGGTACCTTCAGTAGTGTTCTTGCTGTTGTTTGACATTTATTTTATTTTATTTTATTTTTGCTGCAAAACAAAGTTAGAGATAATACAAGACCTTACCACACTCCATTACGTGTTTCTCTCGTGAACTGGTTTTTCACACAATTTCCCTTGTGTTTACACTCAATACTTTTGGGCTTTTGTTCTCTCTAACGCTCTCGCCTCTCTTCCCTTTTTCCACTCGTTAATCCTCACTCAGTTCTTATAGAACTAATCAAATCAATATCGAATCTTCCGTGACGACGATTTCACAAACTGATTACCAAGGAAGCTCTGCTTAGATACAAGATGATAACAAGCGTGGAAAGAAAAGACTCTCGGAATTAACACCAAAAAAAAACGTTAATTTGGACTTCCCTAAACTCTGAATAACAAGAAATAGACGAATTTTTTTTTTTCCGGATCCTTCTCCTCTTTTCTTTTTCTTCTTCTTCTTTTTGATAATCTGGGTTTTTTTTTTTTAAAACATCTCCTACACAGTTCCGAGTGATAACAAATAAAGGACTAGTAATCCCCACAAAATTTCAATCCCCGCACTAACAAGGAAAACCTAATTAAACCCTAATTTCTTGAAGATTTCGGACATAAATTTTTTTTTTCTGACATTTTTTTTTCTGACTCAATACTAGAAATCAAGACTCAAGATTAACAGAACATAAACGTAAAATAAAGGATAGGATAAGCAAAACCTGATTAGAACCCTAGTCTCTGATACTAAATGATACGAATCACGCCAACTTGCGACGAAACCCGTATTCTAAAAGGTCTCCAAGATCGTCTTCTATACCAAGGTTCCTATCACGATTCGAGTAACGGGTCGCGGTTTCCAATCGAACCTGAGCATAGAAACGATCTTGGAGACTTCTTAGAATACGGGTTTCGTCACAAGTTGTCGTGGTTCGTATCAAGGGAGGGGCTCCACGGCGAACATTCATGTCACAAAAGCGATCTCATGAGCAAAGGGGTTGACCTTGGGCGAGGTAAAGCGAGATCCATCCTGGAAATCTGCACTTGAGGGGGCTTGGCTCCCTGTCTAGCGGTAATGATATCAAGGAGATCAACCCATTGACTTCCAGCGATCCTGAGCTTGTGGGTATTTTTGTCATAATGGGCTTGTGTTATGATGTTTTTACAATTTGTAATGTGGCAGATTTTAAGAATCAATATGGGCAATGTCTTTACCGGATTGCTTTTGCATGACCTTTTTTGCCCCCATATGAGTTTACTTATAGTTACCTCTATCAATGTCTTCGTAATGACCAGAAATTTACAGCCTGAAATTCTTAATTAATAGGAAAATCAAGCTATGAATTTTCTGTATTTGAAATACATTTTGTATTATTTTGTAATTGTTCATGAAAATAATACCATGAACTATGAAATCTCTTGCTACAAAATGTTATTTGAGTGTTCAAATAATTCTTATATTAGTTATTGATATAGAAATTTATGAAATTTGATTATATAAATATGATTCCAAAGTTCCGAACATACATGTCAAGTCCGGAAAATAAATCTAAATTGTAAAAATAGAATTAATGATCAGTTTAATAATTTCGAGCGAATCGTCATTGAATCGACTCCTATTGACAACAAAACAAAAAAAAAATCACTAAACAGTTTCTAAATTACACTGTCATTAATTAAGAATCCCCACTGAATTAAATTACTAATACGTTTATGTAAAAATCTTAAGTGGATGGTGTAGATTAAAGAAAAACCTAATCCATAATTAATTGATGGGTAAGTTGGAGTAGGTAATTATTTATCTTAATGGGGGAAAAAAAGTAATAGTCGTAATAACGGGCAGGAAGCAACTGACGGTTCCTTGATAGAAGCCCTCGTCAAGGACCAAAAAAAAAAGGATGATAGCATGTCAGCCGTGGTGTGCTGCAGTGGAGAAATCCACCAAGGTCACTTACAAAAAAAAAAGAAAATTTTGTTTATAACCACCAAGGTGCACTTCACAAATAGCCCATTTTCATTCCATCTACCTTGCCCGCCCGCGCCCCCCCCCCCCCCAAAAAAAAAAAAAAAACAAAACATTTTCTTTTTCAAATTCACCCAAAACAAGTTTCAAGAAGCTCTTGCTCATCTAGAGTCCAAAGAAGGTAAAAACAAGTTTAGATTTTTTTTGTTTTCCCAAGTGTTTTTGGTTAAAATAGTTTGGAGTTTTGCATCGGTTCTAAAACCTTATTTTCTCCTTAGTTCAAGAACACATCTAAGGGAAGCCAAGCAGATCAAGACATACAAGGAACTTGGTATAAAAATCTCTACCTCTATTTAAAAGTTTATTTTTTTTTAAATGAAACACTCTAAGGAAAATATTGGATTGGCTATGTGTGGAATTTGGAAGTCACATATACATGTAGTGATTGTTGTGACAAGCTAAAATGGTTATTCTGTATGATATGCTTGGTGAGAATGGTATGTTAAAAAAAAAAAAAAAATTGAAACTTTTAACGTAAAGCTTCATATTTCAAAAGATGTCAAACATTTTAATTATTTTGACATCAAAACCAAGTGAAATGCTTCAAACTTGTATTAAAACTATAACTTTCATGAGTTTTAGTATGGACCACATGACTTTGAATGGAAAGGTGCTAAGCAAGGAACTTTTTAACAAAAGCTCAAACCTTTACAAAGATTAGTAAAATGTTGAAGTGTAATGTTGTGACATATGTGACATGGTATGAAAAGCTTAAAACTTTGATGAGTTTATAGCATGTTAGGCTAGAAAGAAAAATGAAAATGATGATGTGTATATCTCAAGATAAGTTAGTTTCAAGTTTTATGTGCAATATGTCATTTTTATTAACTCTTGTAGTAGTTTTGAAAACATTGTGATTTGGACTCAAGAAAAAGTTCAAACTTTACAAACAAGAAACTGCCTAAAAATGACAGAAAATAATGCTGACTTTCTTCCCATGAAAAAATCTAAGAGTTTGGGTTCAGGATCATAGAACTGAGATATTTCTTTCTTATGTTGTTGTGGTTTGTCTACGTGCAACTTATTTTTTGGCACCTGTGTGTATTTTTTTGTTTTAATTATTCCTACAAACCTTTTTTAATTTTTTAATTTTATAATATTTCAATGGAATAGGGAAGTGATGAGGGTGCTAAAAGGGTGTCAACCTAGTCAGGATGTCTTGGTGCACCTACCAATTCCTAATTCCATCATTCATTCAGGAAAAAAAAATCCAAAAAGGACTAAAGTAAAAGATTTTTCATTTTGGGGTAAAATATAAAACGGGAAATTTATGGGTTGAATCAAGACGCACGGATTTCCAGTCTAGCAATAAACAACATGAGGAGTTGTGTGTTAAATTTTGGTACCAAATGGAGGTCAAATGGACTAGAAATACTGAGAGGGACTAAAGTGTTGAAAAATGCAACTTGTGGGATCAAACAGCAAATTAAGTTTTGAAAGCTGTATACAGATTTACAAAACTGTAAAATACTATCTTATGAGGCCTGATTCGGCGTTAGACCTGATGGCTTGGTGATTTGAGTAAAGGAAAATCCGTTAGAGGTTAAAACCGGAGCCAAAATGAGAACTTCTAAAAACTGTCAGAAAACAGCAAACTGGGCAGATTGTAAACTGTCCCAGATCAAGTTTCGTACAGGAATAAAATTAAATTTACAGTGTTGATAAATAAAACCAAGTTAAGGAGTAAACTGTCAAAAATTATCGAAATTGGGGTAGAATTATAATTACTTAGAAATACAGCAAAAACAAATTTTTTTTTTCCTACAGCAGTTAAAACATCCATCAAACAATTTTAAAGATAGATAAATAATACTGATAGAAAAATATTACCGGATTCAATGCTAAGAAGATAAGAACTTTTTACAATTAAAAAAGTGGCAAAAAGATAAAGATCCCATCGATTGCTGGTTAAAAAGGTAAAATTGTTTTTAGAAAAATTATAAAAACTTCATTAGCTCAGAAATTAACTCCCATAGTTGACAAAAATTATTTAACAAGTTTTTAAATATAAAAAATCACCGACAAGCACGAAATAGACTTTTTAGCGCAAAGGGATAAAATGATCATTTGACTTCAGAAACTCATCACTTGACAATTTAAAAAAAAAAATTTGTTGCTGAGTAAAAAGGAAAGTTTAGACAATGATCAAGAAGATCACCACACCTAGGTAACAAAAGAAGTTTTACAGGTCAAAAACCTTAAAAACATGTTGAAATGTCAAAATAAGTTAAGAGAATGAGAAAACGTAAAACGGACTGTGACGATACAAGAAATCCAACATACCCGCAATTATACAAAAAAAAAAAAAAAAAAGTCATGGTCACAAAGGATGACATAGGAGGTACAAATGTGTAAAGAAAGAAAAAAATACTAAAAACACAAAAAATGTTAAAAAGTAAGATTAACAGATTAAGTACTTATTAAATTTATAATGAGCTAATTAATGAATTGAACCCCAATAAATCATAGCAGATAGGCTTGAAAGTTAAAGTCCAAATCAGCAAAGAATAATTTTTTAAAATTCACTTGAGAAAAATCAAGACTCCACTTTAACTGTTTGGTGTCAATTTGAAAGGACACAATACCGACGTGCGCTGCGGAAGATGGTTAATTACAGAAAAATCAAATATTGCCGAATTTCTGTAAGTACAAACCTCGCTGTAGCATTAACTATGTCTGTCAGGATATGATGTTTTATGAAAATTGTTATGCATATGTGACGTGATTATGCCTCCATTATTATGCATATCAGTCATGCATATTTATTTTTACGCTTTTGAAACATGTCATGTTGCATGTTCACTAAGATAAGAAAGAAAGAATGATTAAGAAATTAATAAAAAAAAATATCGTATCAACCTCCACAAAGGTGACGTGAATCATGAACTATAGACCATGAGTTTAGTAAGAGGGTCGCTCCCTGGACTTCTCATTTGGTTGTGCGCACACGGTACAAGCACACATGGGGCCCATAAGCAAAATGTTAACAAGCATAATCCTTTAATTCATAGTTGGTCATGCATAAATATTTGCTGAGCAAAAGCTTAATCAAGATTGTTCATGTTGTAAGTAATACGGACAAGCAACACGTTTTATAGCTAAGAACGGTGAGCTAGCGAGACAGTGCGGTGACAGTGAAGGACGGGTGGTGAGATACCATTACTTAAATATTTCTATATTTTATTTTGAATTTTGAAAAAAAAAACACTATTATGGTAAAAGTTATAAATTATAACTGTGACAACTTTATGAATACGATCAAATGTAATTTTATTTTGGTACTGTTATTAAGCTCATAACTCAAAGTTTAAAATTTTATTTAATTAGCTAGTAATGAACATATGTTTATAAGTAATGAATGACTTTTACTCTTCTCAGTCGATCTATGAATGATTGTTTGTAAATATTTTGAATTTGCATATTAAAAAAAAATGTCCTCTGAATTTTAGTACATAAATATGTCAAGTTATTATAAATTAAGGTAGTAAATACGTTTATAACGTCTCAATAAGACAAGGGGTAATAGTCTTGGCATTGCATTTGTTTGGTTTCGATAGATTTGATTCTATGCAAAGTTTGTGGTGACATTGGTGCAACATGGTTCTAGCCTCAATCAGTCAGAGCTTTCCATCGATTGTAGGGATTTAATAAAAAAGAGCCTTACATGTGCTCAGATCTTAGTGTGTCGAGGTAGTTTCCCGTTATTGGGCCTCAGACATATATCTTCCCCTTGAGCTCATTAGAATTTATTGATGTAATAGTTTCAATGGAGGCTTATGTCTCATGTATTATGGGATTATTTGTTCTCTTTGTTATGTTTGTATCCCTTTTGAGTTGAATAATATTTTGTTAGGATTAGTGCCCTCTAAAGCAAAAATTTATTCATGGTATTATTATTATCTATCAATAAAGGTTTTTATTTATTCGCACATCGGATGTCCCGAATTTTTTATTAGTATAGATTTGTTACAAGCAAATTAATATCAATATTATCAGAAAAATAACATTAATATTATGCATAAGAAAGTATGCAAAAAGATATAATATTGAAGTAATAATCTAATTGAGAGTCCGCAGTCGTGAAGCAAAGGTGGGCACTTTGACTTCAGATAAGACTATAATGTTCGTCTACTTCTACTCTTGTGGGATAGTTTGTCTTGACTATTGGAATTAGGCTTTTCAAGTAGAAACATTGATATATATGAGGTGTTTATGATACCTATTGGACCGGACCTAAAGTGATATTGATTTATATAATAATTCTGTTTGAGACAAATCAATTCACTTTGATGGATGTTCTTGTAGACATCTTAAGCTTGAGTTCGATAAATGATTACATATTTATGTGATGTATCTTTTGATTTATCGAAAGGGTTAGGTGGCGAAAGAATGGACAATTTTACTTGATAGTTGGAGATGCATTGCATGAAGGATGACAATATTATTTATAGACATAGAGTTCCATAGCTCTTTTATGAGAATCAATGATATCTCTTAAAGTGTCATTTGGGACTTTGTTAAACAATAAGAGATCTGGGTCATTTTGTAATTTATTTACTAATGATTTTCTATTTATGGAAGATTTCAGAATAGAGTTCTAATGATAAAATAATTGAGAAAGTAAAACGGAATTTTAACCTTAATCTTAATTATGAATATCCCATAGCGATACTACATTATAATATCTGTCATAGACAAAAGCTCTATTAATGAGCTTTCATAATTTGTTATAGAATCAATGAGTTCAGCTTCATACTTGTAGTGGAGTCATCATGGAGTTTAATTATACAGATAAATTGTTTTGTGATGACGACATCAAGGCTCAAAGGAATTCTCACGAACTAATTCAAGTTTAAGTTGGTCCGGTGACAGAAGCTCGAGCTAAAAGATTCAAAGAAGAGTTGAATAACTTAGTCTGGAGAGTTCTATAACAAGAAGAGAGTGTGGTCATTAATGATGGTGAACAAAGACTGATTTTACTCATCAAAGTTGATCCAGAAAGAGCCAAGGCTGATGTGGACATTTTTATTTTCCAAGGCTTGAAGTGGACGTTATTTTCCAACAAAGAATCAAGTCAAGATTACGTTTTCAAGAATTCAAAAGTTCAAATTCAAAACAAAATCTGATCAAAATTTGATTTCTTTGTAATCTTATTTTTAATTTAAGTTTTAGTTTAAAATTTGAATTTAATTCCAAATTTTAGTTTTTTTTTTTTTTTTTTTTTTTGTAGAAAAATCTGATTCCTAGGTTTTTTAGACATGTTTATCCTGAGGGATAGATTAAGAATTTTACAAGTGTAATTTCGACTATATAAGACTGACTTTTCAGATTATGAAATCAGTTTTTGATGTTTATTCATATTATGAGATATTCTTCTTGAGTTCTTAAAAAACATTATTTGAACTTATCAAGAATTCCTTATGGTGTTCAAATCGACTTATCAAATGGATGTTCCATAATCGTTTGTGGCGTCTTCATCATACCAAGGTTCTTGCTTTGCTAAGCAACAGGTCGCAGTTTCCATCAAACTTGAAAGATCTTGGGTTAATGTTTCCATATTTGGTATCGCTTTTGTCACGTTGTTGGTGTGATCGTATTAATTGGTATTAGAGACGGGTTCATCCGGTTTGCCTATCCTTTTCTGGTTTTTCTTTTCTTTTTTTTAAATTCGTCCTAAACAAAAAAATATATATATATAAATTTTGCTGCACTACATCCATTTGTTCTCTCCTTAAATCAATGATATTATTGTTTGATTCAAAGTTGAATTACTTGCTTTGAGATTGAGGTCTACTAGGATTTCAAAAAAAAAAAAAATTGTGTTTAATCTTGTTTCTTACTTCCTAGACCTTTTTTTTGCCATAACCCCACGTTTGAGTGTCAAAAAAATCATTAGAATCCATGACAAATTTGATCTGTTAGGTTTGCTTCTCGTCTTGATTTGCTGCTTGAATCCTTGTTATTCTTGTTTGATTAGTTTTGAAAGAACTGAAAGAAGAATACGAGTGGAAAAAAGCAGAGTGTGTGAGTATATTAGAAGGTAGAAGCCAAATTAGATTGAGTGAAACACGAGTAGATTTAAGAGAATTATTCTTCGAGCGAAACATGTGAGGGAGTGTGGTGAGGACCTTTCCTTTTTCCAAATTGCTCTAACCTTGTTTTGCAGATTTCAATCATGTCGCAAAATCAAGAGAAAAACACAAATGAAGAGAGTCCATCACTCATGGATCCAAAACTGCAAATACAAAGCATTAATGGGGGAGACGAGACGAATAATGAGGGTGGAATTAGAACATATCCATGAGAGCTTTGATAGGGTAGAAGAGGGAACACAACGGGGACATCCACCATTTGTTCCAAACACCCTAAGGTGGAATAGGTTGCATCAAAGGGAAGTTGAGGAAGTTGGAGAATTTGAAGGGGACGATTTAGAGGAAGAGTTTGAAAGGATGTCTGTGGGTAGCCATACGAGATACGGCCGGGATTGAGAAGCTAGGAACCGGGTGGATAACAACTTGGGAAGTATCAAGATGAAAATTCCAGCGTTTCAAGGAAAAAGTGATCCCGAAGCATACATCTAGTAGGAAAAGAAGATGGAGTTGGTTTTCAATTGTCACCACTGTTCCGAATTAAAAAAGGTAAAACTTGCTGCAATCGAATTTACTGATTATGCTATTGTGTGGTGGGACCAATTGTGTATCAATAGGAGGCGGAACGTAGAATGTATTTTTAAACTTGGGATGAGATGAAGAGAGTGATGAGACGACGATTTGTAGCAAGTCATTACTGCCAGATCTATACCTCAAGCTGCAAAGTCTCCATCAAAGTAACCAGAGCGTTGATGAGTATTATAAAGAGATGGAGATGGCTATGATTAGAGCCAACGTGGAGGAGGATCGGGAGGCGACATGGCCAGATTTTTGAATGGTTTAAACTGTGAGATTGCTAACACAATCGAGATACACCATCATGTGGAATTGGAGGATTTGGTGCATATGACAATCAAGGTTGAGAGGCAACTCAAGAGGGGCGATACACAATCAAGACCGTTCCCACAAAATTCGAGAACAGCACCTTGGAGGTCGAACTACCCCAAAAACAGAAGAAAACCCATCCACCTTCAGGGCCAACCCAAGTCCAAACTAGCCACCACTACCTCAGCCTCTCAAGGCAAATGAACCCTTACTTCGACTCGTTCTAGTGAGATTAAATGTTTCAAATGTTAGGGGAGAGGGCACATAGCTAGCCAATGTCCAAACAAGCGAGTTATAGTGATATGAGAAAGTGGTGAAATTGAATCCGAGGATGAAACTGATCTAGATGATATGCCACCAATAGAGGACGCCCCCATTGGAGATGAGGAGTTCGAGGCAGATCATGGTGAGATGCTTGGACTAGTCGCACGACGAGCCATAAGTTCGCAAGCTAAAGAAGAGGAAGAAGAAGTACAGCGAGATAACATCTTTTACACTCGTTGCCATGTGAAAGACACGGTATCAAGTGTTATTATTGATGGCGGTAGTTGCACTAATGTTGCTAGTACTTCCATGGTTGAAAAGCTATGGCTCACTACATTTAAGCACCCTCGTCCATACAAGCTACAATGGTTGAACGATAGTAATGAAGTGAGGGTTAAGAAGCAGGCTGTTGTACCATTTCGCATCGGTAAATATGAGGATGAGGTATTGTGCGATGTGGTACCAATGCAAGCTGGACATCTTCTCTTAGAAAGACCATGGCAATTCGACTAACATGTACAACATGACGGCTTCACCAACAAATACTCATTCACATGCAATCAACAGACAGTCACTCTAGTTCCGATGACACCAAAACAAGTCTATGAGGATCAAGTGAGGTTGCAAAAATTGAGTAAACAAAAGAAACCGAGATATCAAAAGAACTTAAGTGAAAAGAGGAGTGAGGACGTGCATAGTGAGAGTAATGTTGAATCTGGTGAGGAAGAAAAGAAAGAGAAGAATTCGGCCAAGGAGGTAAAAACAGAGACAAAACAAAGAAATTTCTATGCCAAAACAAGTGAGGTTAAGCAAGCGTTGATTTCAAAACGACCGATGATTGTACTCATGTACAAGTAAGCTTTTTTAAACACTGACCAACTTGACTCTTTGTTGCCTAGTGTCATTGTTTCTCTCTTACAGGAGTTCGAGGATGTGTTCCCCGAGGAGGTACCACATGGTTTACCACCTATCCGAGGGATTGAACATCAAATCGACTTTCTAGCCGGTGCATCAATTCGAAACCGACCAACATATAAGAGTAACCCGGAGGAGACTAAGGAGCTTCAAAGGCAAGTCGAAGAATTGTTGGAGAAAGAATACGTTCGAGAAAGCATGAGTCCTTGCGTAGTTCCAGTAATTCTAGTGCCTGAGAAGGATGGGACATGGAGAATGTGTGCTGATTGTAGAGCCATCAACAACAAAATGGTAAAGTTTCGACACCCTATCCCTCGCTTAGATGATATGTTAGATGAATTGCATGGTTCTTGTGTGTTTTCTAAGATTGATCTTAAGAGTGGGTATCATAAAATATGAATGAAAGAAGGAGACGAATGGAAGACAGCATTTAAAACTAAATATGGTTTGTACGAGTGGTTAGTTATGCCGTTCGGGTTAACTAATGCACCTAGTACTTTCACGTGCTTAATGAATCATGTTTTGCGTCCTTTCATTGGTAAATTCATTGTTGTTTATTTTGATGATATTCTAATTTATAGCAAGAGTTTGCATGATCATGTCTCACATTTGAATTTAGTTTTGGATGTGCTTAGAAAGGAGAAGTTATATGCTAACCTCAAAAGTGTACTTTCTGCATCGATAAGCTTGTTTTCCTAGTTTTTTTTTTTTTTTTGGTGAGTGCTAAAGGTATTGAGGTTGATGAAGAGAAGATCAAATCCATCCAAGAGTGGCCGACATCCTCCTGTGTAGGTAATGTTAGAAGTTTTCATGGGCTTGCTAGTTTTTATAAAAAGTTCGTGAAAGATTTTAGTACCATCGTTGCACGCTTTCCGAAGTTATCAAGAAGAACGTTGCGTTCAAATGGGGTGAAGAACAAGAGAAGGCATTTTAACTTATTAAACACAAGCTTACTCATGCTCCTTTAGTTGCTTTACCTAACTTTTCTAAAACATTCGAAATCGAATATGATGCTGTCGGTGTAGGTATAGGCGCTGTTCTTATGCAGGATGGAAGACCACTTGCATACTTTAGTGAGAAGCTAAGCAATTCTACACTTAACTACCCCACTTATGACAAAGAGTTGTACGCATTGGTTCGAGCTTTAAAGACATGGGAGTACTATTTGTGGCCAAAGGAGTTTGTGATTCTTACGGATCATGAATCCTTGAAACATTTGAAAAGCCAACATAAGCTAAACAAGAGACATGATCAATGGGTTGAGTTCATTGAGACTTTTCCCTATGTCATTTGGTATAAACAAGGTAAGAAAAATATGGTTGCAGATGTACTTTCACGTAGGTATGCCTTAATCTCTACTCTTGATGCTAAGTTTCTTGGATTTGAGCACATTAAGGAGCTTTATCATGATGACCACGACTTTGGGGACGTTTATAGTGCTTGAGAAAAATCATCTGAGGATAAATTCTATAGGCATGAGGGCTTCTTGTTTAGAGAGAATAAGTTGTGTGTGCCTAATTGTTCGATGAGAGATTTGTTAGTTCAGGAATCCCATGGTGGAGAGTTAATGGGACACTTTGGAGTCGCTAAAACCTTAGCTATGTTGCAAGAGCACTTCTATTGGCCACACATGAAACAGGATATAGAGAGAGTTTATGGTAGATGTGTCACTAGTAGGCAAGTTAAATCGAGGGTTTGGCCGCATGGTCTTTACACACCTCTACCTATTCCTAGTTCACCTTGGATTGATATTTCAATGTATTTTGTTTTGGGTTTACCTAGGAGCAGGCATGGAAGGGATTCAATCTTTGTGGTTGTAGATCCGTTTTCTAAGATGGCTCATTTTATCCCTTGTCATAAGACTGACAATGCTTTTCAAGTGGCAGATTTGTTCTTTAACGAGATTGTGAGGTTAAATGGTATGCCTAGGACAATTGTGTCAGATCGGGATGCTAAGTTCTTGAGTTACTTTTGGAAGACAATATGGGGGAAATTAAGAATGAAACTTTTGTTTTCTACTACTTGTCATCCTCAAATCGATGGTCAAATAGAAGTAGTTAATAGGACTTTATCCATTTTGTTGAGGGCTATCATTAGTAAGAACATTAAGACTTGGGAAGAATGTTTACCACATGTTGAGTTCGCTTATAATTGTACGATTCATTATGCAACTAAGTTCTCACCGTTTGAAATTGTTTATGGTTTTAATCGTTTAACTCCATTAGATATATCACCTTTACCTGTTTCCGAGCATGTGAACTTAGATGGTAAAAAGAAGGCAGAATTTGTAAAGCAACTCCATGAGAGGGCATGGCTCAACATTGAGAGGATAACTGAACAATACATCAAGCAAGCTAACAAGGGATGCCACAAGCTAGTTTTTGAGCCCGATGATTAGGTGTGATTACACATGAGGAAAGAAAGATTTCCGGCACAAAGACATTCTAAGTTGTTGCCCTGAGGGGATGATCCTTTTCAAGTGCTAGGACGGATCAATGACAATGCCTACAGACTTGACTTACATGGAGAGTACAATGTTCATGCTACTTTCAATGTTACTGACTTGAGTCCTTTTCATGTAGGTGATAATTTGAGGACAAATCCTTCTCAAGAGGGGGAATGATGAGGACATCAAGGCTCAAAGGAATTCTCACGAACCAATTCAAGTTCTAGTTGGTCTAGTGATGAGAGCTCGAGCTAAAAGATTCAAAGAAGAGTTAAATAACTTAGTCCGGAGAGTTCTACAACAAGAAGAGAGCGTGTTCACTAATGATGGTGAACAAAGACTGATTTTACTCATCAAAGTTGATCCAGAAAAGAGCCAAGGCTGATGTGGACGTTTTTATTTTCCAAGGTTGGAGTGGACGTTATTTTCCAACAAAGAATCAAGTCAAGATTACGTTTTCAAGAGTTCAAAAAGTTCAAAATTCAAATCAAGATCTGATGATTTCTTTGTAATCTTATTTTTAGTTTTAAGTTTTAGTTTAAAATTTGAATTTAATTCTAAATTTTAGTATTTTTGTTTAGATAAATCTGATTCCTAGGTTTGTTAAGCATGTTTATCCTTAGGGGTAGATTATGAATTTTACAAGTGTAATTTCGGTTATATAAGGCTGACTTTTCAGAGAATGAAATCAGTTTTTGATGTTTATTCATATTATGAGATATTCTTCTTGGGTTCTTGAAAAAACAATATTCGAACTTATCAAGGATTCCTTGTGATGTTCAAATCGACTTATCAAACGGATTTTCCATAACTGTTAGTGGCGTCTTCACCATACCAAGGTTTTTGCTTTACTAAGCAATGGGTCGCGGTTTCCATCAAACTTGAAAGATCTTGGGTTAATGTTTCCAGATTTGGTATCAGGTTTCGTCACGTTGTTGGCGTGATTCGTATTATTTTGGGTTAATTAATTTATCTAATATTATTGTTGCTTTGATTTTATACGTCATCGGCACCTTACTACCTTACAAATTCCAAGATACATCACAAATAATTTCTAGTGTGGCACTATGTCAGAATTGTTCCGAATGGAACAAGATGAAGTAGAAAACGCCACCCCCCTCCCATGGGTGTAGGCATAGGCCACAAGGATGAGCCGTGTGACAGATGATGCTGTTTTAGGTTGTTTCGAATAATTTCAGGAAGAATTAACTTTACCGGCAAAGGAATCTTAATTCTAAAAATAATTTGAAATTCATATATTATTATCTTCGATAAGATGATAACATTTGAATTTAAAATTGTTATAATTTAAATTAAATGTTGTTATCTTTGGATAAAGATCACAATTTAATTTAAATTTAAAAGCAGACAAGATAATATCTTTGATTAGATATTATCTACAAATTTGAATTAAAATAAATGGATAATTATTCATATC
Organism: Ficus erecta; assembly: GCA_008635985.1. Taxonomy (NCBI): domain Eukaryota; kingdom Viridiplantae; phylum Streptophyta; class Magnoliopsida; order Rosales; family Moraceae; genus Ficus; species Ficus erecta. Next base: position 264,974 of record BKCH01000207.1, on the reverse strand, counting down.
CATGGATAATATTTTATTTAAATTAAGAATAATGGTTGTAAAAATTAATTAATTAAAATTTTATCGATGGCAATACAAAAGCAAAAATCTAACCTTGTATGTCAAGATTTGCTTGTTGAGAACAAAACTTCTCTTCCTCTCTCTATCACTAGGGTTTGCACTGTTAGTATTTCTCCTTTAGGGCCGGAGTCTGGCATCGCCTTTTGATTGGCCAGCAGACTCCTGGCCCTAGAGAAAATAATTTTGGATTCTACGGTAATGATTTTGATGGCGAGATGACTTCATGGTCGGAGGAGACACGTTTTGATCTCTTTGGTCATGTAGTTTGGCTTGTGACTGGAGGTATTATCCATGGAGTTCGGGCTTTTTCTCCTATTTGTGATTGTTGTTTATTTGAAATAAAGGCGATGGTATTTCTGCCACGTAGATGCTGCTCGATAATTGGTGTGCCTTTTCAATTTCCCATTGTTGGAATCCGGTGCACTTACCCCGTTGTGCCCTTCATTCGAACTTACTGTTAGAACCGATTTGTAATTGAGGTTAAGTTTCTTGTGTTATGAGGTCATTCTAGTCAATATTGGTATTTGTATTTTTTTTATTTGGAATACAATTACCATTTCAATATATATATATATATATATATATTTATCGATGGCTATAAATATTTGATTGAATGAGTAATTTTTGATTAAGGGACTAATGGACTAAGATGAACCATTATTTAACTGTATGCTTTATTTCTTTCTATTTCAGGAATTCTCTATAGAAATAAAATTTTTCAGAATTGAGAACAGAGAAACAATTAATAAAAGGAGTATTGCTTCATGACCAGAAATTCTAACAAATGTGCCCACAGACACCCATACGTGGAATAGTCATAGCAGGGAAAATTGGGTGGTTGGTGCTCATAATCTGGAAGCTAGCTTGATCATTCAGATTTGATTGCCAAAATGTTATGTGTTATTACAATTTAATTATTGCATACAGCAACATGAGTTTGTTCGATCCTATTAATATAGTAAAAAATTTTAAAATCCACCATACTAGGTTTTCTACTGCCTAAATTATTTTCTCTAATTTTTCTTTCATATTTCCCCTTTCAAAAAAATAAATTATGAATATGCGTTGAATTATGTATCATATTTCATTTTTTACTAAATTATCAAAATTGTTCATCATGCCTCCTGAATTATACAAAATCATTCAAATTGCCCCCTCTATATTTTCGTCTATAAACTTAATGGAAGCATTGATGTGGCATACAATAAAGAATTAATTAAATATATTTTAAGATATAAATCCTTATTATTAAGAAATATTAAGATATAATCCTTATTATTTATAAAAATTAAATATAAAGAATAATTGGCCTTCAATCCCTGAACTCTTTCAAATGTGACGGTTTGGTCCTCTTTTTGTTTTTTTTTTTTTTGGGCCGAGATGACCCCTATACTTTTATTTTCTTGACCATTTCTATTATTTCCATCAAATTTTGTTAAATTTCTAACGGAATCTTGCTCAAATGATCATTTTATAATAAAATAACCAAATTACCCTCTAATCTCCCAACAATCCCCCTCCCCCTCGCCGGGACTGGGTTCACCCCCCCTCCCCACCCCACACCCACCCACCCACTCTTTGTAATAGTAAACACAATGAAGATGTTCTCAAAATTTGGGTGAAAACCCTAAGAAATTGCCTATTTGACTTTCAAAAAACATGAAGTATGCTTTTCACTGATCAACCCATTAGTTTTTTTACGGAAATGACTGAAATGACCAGAAAAGTAGAAGTTTAGGGTCGTCTTAGCAAAGAAAAAAAGGAACCAAACCGTTACTTATGAAAGAGTTTAGGGACTATTTAGGTCAATTATTCTAATATAAAATCTAATTATCCTAATTTAAAATTTTATGTTAAAATCACTACAAATCCATAGTCACTCTCTTTCTACTCACCAAAATATAATAATAATAATAATTTCTCTATAACTTGACCCATGGTAGATCCATAAATAGGCCACATTAAGTTAAAATTTACAAACATTTAATAAAATTATAACTTTAAGATAATTACTGACGAAAGATAACTCATGTCATTTAATCAAGTAAGTTCACTATTAAAGTTCCTCACTCCCCGTTAATGAATATCTTAAAATAAGTTTGTTTTTTTTTAATATTCATCCATCAACACTTCTGTCAGATTTATAAATAAATGTTAATAAAGATGGATATCTTAAAATATTTATCAGATTTAATTACGTAAGCTCACCATTAAAGTTTCTCACTCTCCGTTGATGGATATCTTAAAATACATTTAATTTTTTTTAATGTTCATCCGTTAGTATTTCTGTCAAATTTATAAATAAATGTTAATTGAGGTGATTTTGTGTAATTCAAGAGGTATAATGAATGCATTTTTATAATTTATTAAGTGTCAAAATAAAATAGGGTACTTGAGGGGCATCCATCAAATTTAATCCTAATAAAATTAATAAAACCGGCTTGAACTGAAGAATTTGCCAAAATGACTTAACAAGAAAGTGAAGTAGGGAAATGACTTTCCCTTTTATTTTTTATTTTTTTATTCCAAAAAATACTGATTGTGTAGAAAATACATATTTGAACTCAAGAATATTACTTGATCTGAATTCAAGAAGGGATCTGAATGTAGGAGGAGAGGTCGGCGAAAAATCTGCGTGAAGAGCAGGGTCGTTTTCGGTAAAGGAGAAGGCGTGGTGGAGGTGGCGGCGGAGCTTCTGGTGGTGGAGGGGAGAAGAAGAAGAAGAAGGCGTGGTCAGAGAGCTTGTGGCGCGGTCTCTAGATCTTCGACGGCGTCGTTTAGGGTGGCAGCAGCACCAGAGGTGGAGGCGGCGGATTTGGGGAGACTCTTTGGGGAGAAGGGAACGACGAAGAAGAAGAAGAGCTGCCAGCAGTTTTTCTTTTTTGTTTTTTAGTTTGTTTTAACCTTATATTAATATCTTTTCTTTTTACATTATTTAAAAAAAAAAAAGTCATTTTGCTAATTAAAAATTTTTAAAGGTTATTTTGCAAAATAAACAAATTGAAAAGATTATTTTACTAAAGGACTCCCTAGATAACTTTCAGGATTTTTGTTTTTGTTTTTTTTTTGTTTTTTTGTTTTTACCTTATATATTTTTTTCTTTTCATTATATTTTTAAAAAAAGTCATTTTACTGATTAAAATTTTTTGAAGGTTATTTTGTAAAATAAGAAAGTCATAAGGTCATTTTACTAAAGGACTCGCTTGAACTAGGCCTTTAGTAAAATGACCTTTTAACATTTTAAAATTAGCAAAATAACCTTTAAAAAATTTTAATTAGGAAAATGACTTTTTGTTTTTAAAAATAATGTAAAAAGAAAAGATATTAATATAGGGTTAAAAAAAAACTAAAAAACAAAGTTATTTGCTGCAGGCTTCCATTATTCTGCAGCTCATCTTCTTCTTCTTCTTCTTCCTCTTCTTCTTCGTTCCTTCTTCTTCTTCGTCGTTCCTCCCCCCAAAAGAGTATCCCCAAATCCGCCACCTCCACCTCCGGCGCCGCCGCCACCTTAAACGACGCCGTCGAAGATCCCGAGAGACCGCGCCACAACCTCCTTCAATCCAAGGTAATGACCATGAGATATCAGATTCTTAGTATAGACATGCTTGGAAAAACCATTATAGATTAATCTTATCTTCTTCGACATTGACAAGATTCCGTGCATCCCCGCTATAGCAGCAGCAGGTATTTATCGGCCACAACATACTAGAACTTACGTATACTCCCTTTGTTCTGAGTACTACAGTTCAAATTATTTGGATGTTGGCATATGCAGAAACTATTTATCATGTTCCTCCAGAATCGCAATGGCACAATATCCCTGAAGAGGTAAGAGCGATTAAGGTAGTAGCGCCAGACGTGGAAATCTTTAGAGGGATGCCAAGAATAACTCGCTTCCCTTCACAAGGAGAATATATAGTCAAGAAGTATAAATGCGCGACATGTGGTCACAAAGGACATAATTCAAAAAAATGTCCCAACTTAGCAAATCCATCCGATGTTAGAAGCAACACTTAATAATGACAATTATGAGTTTGACTGTTTATTTTTTCATTAATTTCGTTTTACGAATGCTAGTAATTTGTGAAATTCATTAAGTATGTTCGAGGAATTCATTAATTTTGTTGTTTTGTTTTTTGTTTTTGTTTTTTGTTTTCTTATTTTTGTGAATGTTAAATGTTGATATATATTCATTAGTTTGTTAAAAGAGCCTAAAAACTAACTATTCAAAAGCAACGAACAAGTGGTTGTTCTTGAATGTTTAGTAGTCGTTCCGTAGGTTCTGAGGTAAAGCATACATGACAAAAGTCACAACTCTAGTTATTTTTGCTTCTCGTTTAAGTGAAAATTTTTTTTTTAAAAAAAGTCTATGTTTCGACGGAACGACCACACGGTCATTCCGTAAAATTCCGTGGTCGTTCCTAAAATTTTGTGGTCGTTCCGTGGGATTGGAGGCCAATAATATATGACATGAGGGTGATGGTATGGTTTTTTTTTTCCTTTTTACTTAAGTGAAAAAATTAAAAAAAATCTATGTTTTGACGGAACGACCACACGGTCGTTCCGTAAAATTTGGTGCTCATTCCTAAAATTTTGTGGTCGTTCCGTGGGATTGGAGGCCAATAATACATGATATGAGGTAATGGTATGGTTTTTTTTGGCTTTTCGCTTAAGTGAAAAAATTTAAAAAAAAAAAAAAGTCTACGTTTCGACGGAACGACCACACGGTTATTTTTATTATAATTTTTTTTGCATGTGAAATGCTTGATATTGCATTTGTCAGTTTATTGAAAGAGGAAAAAATGGACTGTTTGAAAGCAATGAACAAGTGGTTGTTCTTGCGGTGATGTTGTGGTTATCTTTCCATTTCGCTTGAGGGAAAAAATTAAAAAAAAGTCTAAGTTTGGACGGAACGACCACACGGTCGTTCCGCCAAAAAACGTGGTCGTTCCTGAAATTTTGTGGTCGTTCCGTGGTATTTAAGTCTAATAATATATATATTGAGGGGATGGTGTGGTTATCTTTCCAATTCGCTTGAGAAAAAAAATTAAAAAAGAGTCTTAGTTTGGACGGAACGACCACACGGTCGTTCCGTCAAAAAACGTGGTCGTTCCTGAAATTTTGTGGTCGTTCCGTGGTATTTAAGTCTAATAATATATATATTGAGGGGATGGTGTGGTTATCTTTCCAATTCGCTTGAGAAAAAAAATTTAAAAAAAAAGTCTTAGTTTGGACGGAACGACCACACGGTCGTTCCGCAAAAAAACATGGTCGTTCCGTGACATTTAAGTCTACTAAGACATGTATTCAGGTGATGGTATGGTTTTTTTTCCATTTCGGAAAAATTTGTTTTTTAACTCTATGTTTGGACGGAACGACCACACGGTCGTTCCGTAAAAAAACGTGGTCGTTCCTGAAATTTTGTGGTCTTTCCTTGGCATTTAAGTCTAATAATAAATGTATTCAGGTGATGGTATGGTTTTTTTTTTCATTTCAGAAAAAAAAAATTTAACTCTATGTTTGGATGGAAAGACCACACGGTCCTTCCGACCAAAAACGTGGTGTTCCTGAAATTTTGTGGTCGTTCCGTGGTATTTAAGTCTAATAATTATATATTGAGGGAATGGTATGGTTTTTTTCCATTTCAGAAAAAAAAAAAAAAAAATTTAACTCTATGTTTGAACGGAACGACCACAAGGTCGTTCCGTAAAAAAACGTGGTTGTTCCTGAAATTTTGTGGTCGTTCCTTGGCATTTAAGTCTAATAATAAATGTATTCAGATGATGGTATGGTTTTTTTCCAGTTCGGGGAAAAAAAATTTAACTCTATGTTTGGACGGAACGACCACACGGTCGTTCCGTAAAAAGCGTGATCGTTCCTGAACTTCAGTGGTCGTTCCGTGACATTTAAGTCCAATAATACATGTCTTGAGGTGATATTACAGTTATTTTTCCATTTTGGACGCAAAAATAAAACGTGTAGTATTTACCCCACGGTTAGTTCATATTGGGATTTTCTTTGGGATGTTTGTTTGTATGGTTAGTGAGTTTAAGGCAATACTCCAATATTTTTTCCCCCCAAACTGAAAATTAACTATACCATCACCTGAAAACAGTATTATTAGACTTAAATGCCACGGAACGACCACAAATATCAGGAACGACCACGTGTTTGTTCGGAACGACCGTGTGGTCGTTCCGTCCAAACATAGAGTTAAATTTATTTTTTTCTGAAATGAAAAAAAAAAATCATACCATCACCTGAATACATTTATTATTAGACTTAAATGCCAAGGAACGACCACAAAATTTCAGGAACGACCACGTTTTTACAGAACGACCGTGCGGTCATTCCGTCCAAACATAGAGTTAAAAAACAATTTTTTTCCGAAATGGTAAAAAAAACCATACCATTACCTGAATACATGTCTTAGTAGACTTAAATGTCACGGAACGACCACAAAATTTCAGGAACGACCACGTTTTTTGGCGGAACGATCGTGTGGTCGTTCCGTCCAAACTAAGACTTTTTTAAATTTTTTTTCTCAAGTGAATTGGAAAGATAACCACACCATCCCCTCAATATATATATTATTAGACTTAAATACCACGGAACGACCATAAAATTTCATGAACGACCACGTTTTTGGCGTAACGACCGTGTGGTCGTTCTGTCCAAACTTAGACTTTTTTTTAATTTTTCCCTTAAGCGAATAGCAAGATAATCACACCATCACCTCCACTACATGTATTATTGGACTTAATGCCATGGAACGACTACAAAAGTTTAGGAACGGACCACACGGTGGTTCCGTCCAAACAGTAACGTGAATTTTTTTTAATTATTGTGGTCGTTCCAAGTGTTTTTAGGCCCATAATACATGACATATTCATCACTGTACATGTTTTTTTCCTTTTCGCTTAATGGGAAAAAAATTTAAAAAAGGCACTGCTTCGACGAAACGGCTGTATGGCCGTTCATGCAATTTGTATGGGCGTTTTCTTATGATTTTTTTTTTCGTTCCAATGTTTTTCAGTCAAATCATACATGGCCAAAGACTCTCATAAGGTGATTTGCGTAAAATCCCAACATAGACTTTTTTTTTTTTAATTTTTTCACTTAAGCGAAAAGCAAAAAAAATCATTCCATCACCTCATGTCATGTATTAGTGGCCTCAAAACTCACGGAACGACCACAAAAGTTTAAAAAACGACCACCGAATTTACGGAACGACCGTGTGGGTCGTTCCGTCGAAACGTAGACTTTTTTTTTAATTTTTTTCCCTTAAGCGAAAAGCAAAAATAACCATACCATCACCTAATGTCATATATTATTGGCCTCCAATCCCACGGAACGACCACACAAATTTAGGAACGACCACCAAATTTTACGTAACGACCGGTGTGGTCGTTCCGTCTAAAACATGGACTTTTTTTTTTTAATTTTTTCACTTAAGCGAAAAGCCAAAAAAAAAACCATACCCATCACCTCATGTCATGTATTATTGGCCTCCAATCCCACGGAACGACCACAAAATTTTAGGAACGAACACCGAATTTTACGGAACGACCGTTTGGTCGTTCCGTCGAAACGTAGACTCTTTTTTTTTTTTTTTTTTTTTTTTTTTTTTTCCCCTTGAACGAAAAGGCCAAAATAACCATACCATCACCTAATTGTCATGTATTATTGGCCTCAATCCCACGGAACGACCACAAAATTTTAGGAACGAACCACACCGAATTTTACGGAACACACCGTCGTTCCGTCAAAACGTATGACTTTTTTTTTTCTTTTCCCGAAAAGCAAAAATAACCATAACCATTCACCTAATGTCATGTATTATTGGCCTCCAATCTCACGGAACGACCACAAAATTTTAGGAACGACCACCGAATTTTACGGAACGACCGTCGTTCGTACAAAACGTTAGACTTTTTTTTTTCTTTTTCCCGAAAAGCAAAAATAACCATTACCATCACCTAATATCATGTATTATTGGCTTCCAATCCCACGGAACGACCACAAAATTTTAGGAACGACCACTGAATTTTACAGAATGGTTGTTCCGTCGAAAAGTAGACTTTTTTTTTTTTTTTTTTTTTCCTGAAAAGCAAAAATAACCATACTATCACCTAATGTCATGTATTATTGGCCTCCAACCCATGGAACGACCACAAAAGTTTAGGAACGACCATTTAATTTTCTGGAACGATCATACGGTTAATTTTACTTTTCGCTTAAGGGAAAAAAATTAAGAAATCACGCTTGGAAAGGACGACCTTGTGGTCGTTCCGGAAATTTTAGTGGTCGCTCCTTAACTTTTGTGGTTGTTCAAAGTGTTTGAGGCAAATAATACATGACATAAGGTGATGATACGGTTATTTTTTCTTTTCGCTTAAGGGAAAAAAATTAAAAAAGTCACGCTTTGGAATGAATGATCGTATGGTCGTTCCAGAAATTTTATTGGTCGCTCCTTAACTTTCGTGGTCGTTCCAAGTGTTTGAGGCAAATAATACTTGAACATAAGGTGATGGTACGGTTATTTTTGCTTTTCGCTTAAGGAAAAAAAAAAAAAAAAAGACTCCGCTTTGAAAGGTACGGTCGTTCATTTAATTTATAGCAGTCTCTCCTTAACTTTTGTGGTCGTTCGAAGTGTTTTAAGGCAACAATACATGACATAAGGTGATGGTACGGTTATTTTTGCTTTTCGCTTAAGGGACAAAAATTAAAAAAAACTCACGCTTTGGAAGGAACGACCATATGGTCGTTCATGAAATTTTAGCGTTCGTTCCTTTTTTTTTTTTTTTTTTTTTTTGTCGTTCCAATGTTTTGCCACACAAATCATGCATGGACAAAGACTCTCATATGGAAATTTACGTTTCTCCTTTAAGGAAAAAAAATTTAACGCCAATGTTTACAACGAAGGACATATAAAAGATGAGAAATTGGTGTAAGAGTCTCACTTCAATTCAAGAAAAGCAGAGCAGCAATTACGAACATATTATACTGGGACTACAAAACACACAATAAATTAGAGAAGAAGCAAACAAAATTATTAGCAGAAAATAATCAAGTTTAGTTCCAATCAAACATTCCATTATTACTTGACTAGTAAAGCCCTCTGTGGAAGGTAGCATTATAAAACCAGATTGGTGAAGAGAAGAAGAAGAAGAGAGGCGTGGTGGAGAAGGCAGCGGAGCTTCCGCTGGTCAGAGAGGGAAGAAGAGGAAGAAGAAGGGGTGGTCAGAGAGCTTGTGGCGCGGTCTCGGGATCTTCGACAGCGTCGTTTAAGGTGGCGGCGGCGCCGGAGGTGGAGGCGGCGGATTTGGGAAGACTCTTTGGGGGAGGGGAGGGAACGAAGAAGAAGAAGAAGAAAGGAACGAAGAAGAAGAAAGAAAGAAGAAGGAACGATGAAGAAGAAGAAGAAGAGCTGCAGGAAGAAGAAGAAGCGCAGGAAGGAGTTCGATGCCCATCTTCTTTTAGTCAAAACTTTGATTTTAATTAATTTATTAATTAAAAAAAATTTATTTACACAATCAGCATTTTTTGGAATAAAAAAAATAAAAAGAAATAAGAAAGTCATTTTCCTAATTTCACTTTGTTGTTAGGTCATTTTGGCAAATTCTTCGATTTGGGGGGGGGGGGTGGGTTTCATGAAAAGCAGAAATGGCGGCGACGACGATGACGGCGACGGCGACGGTGACGAGACGAGTGGGGCGTTCAAGCGGTGGATGAAGTGGCAGGGGATCGAGTGCAGTGACGCCCTGCAGCTCTGCGACTGCCCTTCAACAGGTCTCTCTGTGAGAGCTCTCTGCGATCTCAGGGAAGGCGACGTGGTGGCCAGAATCCCAATGCTCGCCTGCCTCACTATCAAAACCAGCGCCGCCCGCGACCTCGTCCAAGCCGCCGGTCTCGACGGCTACCTTGGCCTGTCGGTGGCCCTCATGTTCGAGAGGAGCTTGGGCGAGACCTCTGCCTGGGCCCCTTATCTTCACCACTTGCCTTACCAAGAGTGCTGCCTTTGGTTTGGACCTCCGAAGAAATCGACACCCTCCTCCCTGGAACCGAGATTCATAAGGTACACTCTTTCTACTTACATTTATTTGTATGGATACAAGTAGTTTTTCATGGTTTCTATACTGGGTTTATAATGGTTTAGCAAATACAGAACTGTGTGTGTGTGTATGCTTATACTATGTCACTTGTGCTTTTTGCCCACCAAAGATGATCTTTTTAACGGGTTGATGGTGATTTAGGATGTAGGGAGCTATGGAAGTACCTATGATGTTTATGTATATGCTTTTTCCATGAGATTATTTTTTCCCCTCCTACAAAAGATAATTTAAAATAGTGGAAATTGTTTTGGCCCCAAAGCTAGAAATGTGAATAATTCAGATTGGGAAAGAAGAGCTTTCGAGGGGGATAAAAATTCGCCAGCTGGGTTTCATCGAAAGTGTTCTATCCTCAACTTGCGTCCGTCATTAGTAATAAAAATCCACTTATTGATCAGTAATTCATGGGCCGGGATGTCACCATATTCTCAAACTGGTGGGTTGGTTGATTGGCACTTCTGTAGGGTTCATTGCGAATTGACTTGGTTTACTGGGTGTGGTTTTGGCTGTATTGACTGGTTTATTTGCAAATTCTTAGTTAGTTAGAGAGTATGGATATTTTTAAAGGGAAAGTTGAAGACTCGATTGATAATTGGTACAACGAAGTAGAAGAGATGATTTCTTTTTATAGATTGTAATTATTATTAAGAAGACAATTAGGGAGTCCGTGACGGAAAACGTTTTTGTATGTGTGTGTTAGTATATGTTCTTTTTAACTGCATTTTTAGTTTTTACCCACCAAAGGCGATCTTCTGATGGAATTATGGTGGTTTAGAAATTCAGAACTCTGACATGTAGATAGATGTAGGTAGATTGAAAGGAAGACAAGGCTCTTATCCATGAGGACTGGAAAGAGAACATTTTGCCTCTCTTGAAATTAGAACCATTTCGGCTCGATCCAAGCTTCTTTGGTGTTGAGGAATATTTCGCCGTCAAAACTCTTATTGCTTCTCGATCGTTTGAGATTGACGACTACCATGGCTATGGAATGGTGCCTTTGGCTGATCTGTAAGATAGTTTGTTGTAAAATTTCAAATAGTAAATTTGTTATTATCAAATCTGTAAGTAATCATCCATGAATTTTCTCATATTTTGTTGATATTCCAGCTTTAATCATAAAACTGCAGCTGAGGATGTACACTTCACCTCAGTGCCTTCTCACTCTGAATTTGACAATGAGGGGGATAAGAGCGAGATCAGTGAGCAAAGCAATGATGAACATGATCAAGAACTCGAACGGACTCATTCAGTTTCTTCCATGGATAGTAGAGAAGGGCATTGCTCTTTCAAGTAGGAAGTCTCCTAGCGGATAGCCATGTGGAATACCCATGGATTTGGAGGATGATCCTGCGGAGTTGGAAATGATCATGGTCAGAGATGTGAAAGCTGGAGCTGAGGTGAGTTTTCTTCTAATTTTAAATTTCTGATTATATACCTGTCTTTCCTTGGCTTGAATTTGGTTATAGTTGAAAAACAGAGAAAAAACTTAGAATTTTGGGGGAATAATTTTCTTCATTCACTGATAATCTTTATACAATAACCGGCTAACTAGAAAAGGAAACAATAAAATATAGATTCTAGGAAACTAACAATACTGATTCTAGGAACTAACAATACTTTCCTAAAAATATATTTGACATACAATTACAGCTATACAAAACCTACAGCTATACAAGATCAGTTTCCGGATTTTCCTACATTCCCCCTCAAGTTGGTTTTGAGAATATCGTTCAAAGTCAGCTTGCTTACTAGAAAATCAAACTGTTTTTAGGCAGTCCCTTCGTAAGTAAGTCAGCCACTTGATCTTCAGTTGAAACATAGACCATACATACCAACCCATTCTATATTCTCCTTAATAAAATGCTTGTCCACTTCAACATGCTTTGTACGATCATGAAGAACTGGATTATGAGCAATAGAAATCGTAGCCTTATTATCACAATATAGCTTCATAGGTAGTACTTCCGAAGCCCTCAACTATTGCAGTATTCTCCTAATCCACATTGATTCAAAAATACCGAGAGCAACCGCCCTGAATTCAGCTTCCGCACTACTTCTTGCAACTACACTCTGCTTCTTACTACGCCAAGTGACTAAATTACCGCAACATAAGTACAGTAGCCTGAGGTCGATCTATCAGTTATACTTCCAGCCCAATCCGCATCAGTATAAGCTTCAATCTGAAGATGTCCTCGAGGTTTAAAAAGAAGTCCTGTACCCAGTGTTCCTTTTAAATACCTTAGTATCCTGTAGACAGCCTCAAAATGCTCAGGACCAGGGGCGTGCATAAACTGGCTCACTGCACTTACAGAAAAGCTATGTCAGGACGCGTATGTGACAGATAAATAAGCTTGCCAACAAGCCTTTGATACCGCTCCTTATCCTTCACATCTTCAATTCTGGCCAGTTGCAGCTTCACATTCGGTTCTAAGGGAATCTCTGCTGGATTACAACCTAACATACCTGTCTCATCAAGCAAATCAAGAACATACTTGCGTTGATTTATAATATTCCTCCTTGGACCTTGCAAACTCCATTCCAAGGAAGTATTTCAACGCTCTGAGGTCTTTAATTTCAAATTCCTCAGTTAGTCTCCTTTTCAGCCTATTCATCTCATTACAATCATCTCCCGTTAAGATATATCATCAACATACACAATCAAGATGGCAATCTTACCTTCGCTTGAATGTTTGTAAAACATGGTATGATCTGCTTGACTTTGTATAAATCCAAACCTCCTCACGACCTTGCCAAAATGTTCAAACCATGCTCTCGGTGATTGCTTGAGTCCATACAAGGATTTCTTCAATCTATAGACTCGTCCAACCCCAAGTTCTTCATCAAAGCCCGGTGGTAGGCTCATAACACCTCTTCTTCCAGATCTCCATTGAGAAGGCATTTTTAACATCAAGCTGAAACAAAGGCCAGTTATAATTCATAGCAAGAGATAAGAGATAACAGGACCCGAATTGTATTTATCTTCGCAACAGGAGCAAAAGTTTCTTGACAGTCTATCCCATAGGTTTGAGTAAAGCCTTTTGCAACTAATCTGGCTTTATATCGTTCTATACTCCCATCTGCTACTTTTGACAGTAAATACCCATTTGCATCCCACAACCTTCTTCTCACTCGGTAACTGAACCACTTCCCAAGTACCATTCTTCCTCAATGCCTCCATCTCTTCAAACACACTAATCTCCAATTCAGTTCATCCAAAGCTTCCTTAATATTTCTAGGCAACACAAGTTTTTGAAATGTTTGTAGTAAAAGCTCTATACTTGGTGGAAAGGCTGCCATAGGAAATATATTTGGCTATAGGGTGTCTAGTACCAGTTCGGGTTCCTTTTCTTAAGGCAATGGGAAGATCAAGGTCGTTTTTGGATGGGATTAACAGGTATCGGGTTTAGACCAGAATTAGGGATAACTATTCGGCTAGGACTTGGAGAGTAGAAGATAGAAAAGGTGATGAGCTACTTGATGTATTCGGATGGACTTCACTTGGGGATTCCTCACGGTCTTGTGCTGGAAGAATCATCAGATCTTTACTTTTTTCAATATTTTTCCTAGAATAAACCATAGGCTCAAGATTTGATTGATTTTTTCCATTCGTAGTATTTACATATCTGTCAAACCAATATCAGATTCAGTATTTCCAAATTGGTTGATCCTAGTTTACTTATCTATAAAAGAATAAAAAACAATATGTGGTAAAGGTTCCGTTTCCCAAAAATTTGATGCATCTAACTTCTCCCCTTGAATAAATTTTTGCTGAAAAAAGGCAAGTGTTCCAAAAAAGTGGCATTTAGAGTAACATGAAACTTCTTGGTCACGGGGCTAAAAAATTTGTAACTCTTTTGATATGGGGCATACCCTAGAAAAAGACATTTTTTGCCCTAGGGTCTAATTTAGACCGAGAGCGCTTTGGTATGTGCACATAGGTGGTGCAGCCAAAGACCTTAATGGCAAATTTGAGGTTATGTGAGTGTGGAAAAAACTTTTTGAAACACTTCAATGGAGTGATATATTGCAACACTCTAGAAGGCATCCTATTAATTAAATATGAAGCAGTCAAAGCAGCATCCCCCCACAAATATTTCGGCAAATTCATATAAACATCATAGCACGAGCAACTTCTAAAAGATGTTTATTCTTCCGCTCAGCTAATCCATTTTGTTCAGGAGTATCTGGGCAGAAAGATGATGAAAAATGCCTTTTTTGTAAAAAGTGTCTAAGGGGGTGTTTGGCATTAGTTTAAACTCATCACCATCAACTCAAGTTTTGTCTTTTTCCCCAAAAGTTTTTTGTCTTTCTGAAAAAGTCAACAAAAATTACTAATTAAACTTATCAATTTCAACTCAAACTTACACACTAAACACCCCCTAAAACTTTATTGAAGTATTCTGTGCCATTATCTGATCGTAAAAGCTTATTTTTGAGTGAAATTGAGTTTCTATCATTTGTAAAAACTTTTAAATTTTTTTCAACTTCAATTTTTCCCGCATCAAATAAACCCAACATAGACGAGTATGGTTGTCTATAAAGGTTACAAACCATTTTTTACCCGAAACAGTGGTAACCTTTGAAGGCCCCCAAACATCACTATGAAAAAGATAAAATGGTTTCGAAGGTTGATATGGTTTGAAATATAACTTTTCCTTTGGCTTTTGGCAAGTAACAGCTTTCACACTTTAATACAAAAGGATTAATATGCTTAAACAAAGATGGAAACAAATGTTTTTAGATAAATAAAACTAGGATGACCCAATCTGTAATGCCAAACCATTATTTGTTCATAAGCAGACATAGAACTAATGCTACTAAACACTTGAGTCATTTTAGAACTAGGGAAATTATCCTCAAAATAGTAAAGCCCATTGATCTTCTAGCACTGCCAATCGTCGTCCCATGTTCTTGTCTTGAAGAACACAATGAGATTCAAAAAATGTAACAGAACAATTAGAGTCTTTGGAAAGTTTGCTAACAGGTAAAAGGTTACAAGTAAGTTTGGGAACATGGAGAACAAACTTTAGACTTAATTTTTCTGAAATTTGAATCAAGCCTTTTCCTGCAATGGGTGAAAAACTACCATTTGCTTTTTAACTTTTTATTTTCAGGACATGGTGTATAGGATTGAAATAGTTTAAAGGAATTGATCATATGATCAGATGCTCCTGAATCTATTATCCATGGAGCAGAAGAAGTGATGCAGCAAGATAGAGCTTTTGATTCATTACCTGTGTGCCATAGAAGCATTAGGAGAATCGGATGAAAACGAACCAGATTTCAGCAGTGTAAGAAGATGCTCCATTTGTTCTTTGGTAAAAGGACTGCTCTTGGCTTCATTAGCAGTAGGAAAGCTTTGTCCAGCTTTTTCTCCAGCCTTGCGCTTCCAATTTGCAGGTTTTCCATGGAGCTTCCAGCAAGTTTCACGAGTGTGGCGTGGCTTGTTGCAGTAGTCACACCATACCGTGGTTTTTCACAGGTTTCTGTGCATACATCTGAGGTTTTGACAAGTCCGCTCCAGTGGTCACCAAAGCCGAGCCTTCCATAGCTATACTAGGTCCTTTCTTGCCCAACATAACATTCCTCCTGCTTTCTTCCCTCCTTACTCTGAAAATACCTCACCAATCGGAGGAAGTGGCTGTCTCCCAATGATTCTCCCCCTAACTTCATCAAACTCAACATTTAGGCCTGCCAAGAATTTGAAGATTCGGCTATCTTCAACAGTTTTCTTGTGGTGGTTTGCATCTTCTGAAGACTTCCACTCATAATTGTTGAAAAGATCAAGATCTTGCCAAACACGTTTCAACGAGTTGAAGTACTTAGTAACAATATCCTCTCCTTGCCGCATCTCACCAAGTTTGAGAGTCAATTCAAAAATCTGTGATTGATTCCCCAAATTAGAATACATCTGATTGACATTCTCCCATAGCTCGTGCTGTTGAGTAGCACATGTAGTTAGAGCTGATATTCCTCCATAGAATTCGAGCCACGTCATACCATAGAATTTTCAGCATCCCAAGTAGCATAGGCCGGA
Source organism: Ficus erecta (assembly GCA_008635985.1). Lineage (NCBI taxonomy): Eukaryota > Viridiplantae > Streptophyta > Magnoliopsida > Rosales > Moraceae > Ficus > Ficus erecta. The sequence continues at coordinate 248,765 of BKCH01000207.1, read as the reverse complement.
TCTGTTTCTGGTGGGCTGCCGTTCCTATGTCAAGTATCCCATCATTCCACGGCCTCTAATGTACATCCGAACTGCTTGAGACCAGCGCAGAAAATTATCACCATTCAAACGAATGGTAGTAATTTGTACCGAGTGAGACTCTCCATTAGCCTTGATAGGGTCGGCTAATCTTTTTGATGAAGGGGTATTTTGACTAGTGGTGGATTCGGTAGACATGGTGGCTTGAAGGTAGAAAAGAACAGAGAAAGAATGAAAAAAATAAAGACGAATAGTCAAGAATGGCTCTGATACCAAGTCGAAAAACAGAGAAAAAACTCGGAATTTTGGGGGAATAATTTTCTTCATTCACTGAATAATCTTTAGACAATAACCGGCTAACTAGAAAGGAAACAATAAAATACAAATTCTAGGAAACTAACAATACTGATTCTAGGAAACTAATAATACTTTCCTAAAATATATTTGACATACAATTACAGCTATACAAAACCTACAGCTATACAAGATCAGTTTCCGGATTTTCCTACAGTTACACTTTCCAAGAATATGATAGATGTTGGTGTTTGTGCTTGTAATTTTTTTACTTTCCTCTAGAATTAAAGGATTTAATTTCCATTTAAAGGCCGAAATTTGGTAATTGGAGGTTGCATCTTTTTTTTTATTTATTTATTTATTTATTTTAGTTTTAAGTGGTTTGAGCAACATTTTTTATTGTTTGTTGCTGGTAAGGCACCGGTGAACTACTATGTTGTATTTGAATTTAACAGAATTTATTTGTTTTTTAAGCTAAATACTATTGAAACTTCTGATGTTGGTTTCGTTTAAGGGAGATGCAGTTTAAAAAATAGTGGCTATATTTCAGTACCTGACAATTCAGGTTTTAAGTTTTCTTCTTGGTATGGTTTCTTCTTAATTCTTCATCCTTTTCCTCTCCTATCAGGTTATAGTACTTATGGGTCATTAGGTAATGCTGCAATGCTTCACAGATATGGATTTACGGAGACCGATAACCCGTTTGACATAGTGAACATTGATTTGGAACTGGTACTCCAATGGAGTTTATCTTTGTTTTCTAGCCGGTGTAGTAGAGCAAGGGTATCTCTGTGGAGAGATTGGGTTATTATGGGTGTGTCAGTCAGAACTCTGAATATTTTGAGATTTCACTTGGTGGAGAACCCCAGATGGAGCTGCTGATTTTGTTGCACATAATGCTCTTATCCGAAGATGCATATCACAAATTCGATTTGGCAATTGCAGCTGCTGGGAGTTTGGAGGAGTTGAAAGAAGGCATCGGGAAGTTTTTATGTGACGGAACTTCGGAAATGAAAAGGGACAGTTGATGAACAAAAAAGTAGGTCGTGCTCTTTTGTTGATTGTGGAAATGAGAGATGGCCTTTATGGTACGAGTTCATTAGAAGATGATATTGAAGCATTAGGGAGGTGTTGTCCCATTAAAGAGAAGAAATTGTACCATTCCTTGATGCTTCGAATTAGCGAGAGGAGGATTCTTGAGAAGTGCAGAACTTATGCTGCTGATGCTGCCCACATGAGAGTTAGCAAGCGAGGTTCCCCGAGGAAAAAGATGAAGAGGACTAGAAATGGCGATTGTGGTACTCCATTGTGATGGTCCGACGGGTTTTCTCCTATTTCCGATCTGTATTTGACTCTTAAGATAATTTCCTGTGACCAAATCCAATAGCTCAACTACTTCCTATCTTATGTACTCCAAGCGCTCAAATTGGCAAAGACAGTTGAAAGCACAGTGCCTTTTAATTTAATGATACAATTTTGGAATATGCTAATTCTCTCTTACTGTGATTCTTCATCTGTGAGTTTACGCAATAGGACCTTCAATTTTGCATTATTGATAAAAACTGTTGTTACTGGTGATTATAAGAATACGATGTCTTATAGTTGAAGCTCCTTATTCTTTTTCATCCTTTTGAGCTACTCTGATTTGAAAAAATTAGGTAAATAAACAGTTTATACTTATTTAAATAAATAGACGAATTTCTTTTTTTTTTTTTTTAATTTAGAAAAACGACCGTCTATTTAAATAAATAGATGAATTTCTTTATTTTTTTTAATTTAGAAAAACGATTGTTAATTATAATTGAATAAAATCAATCAGTGATTGATGATTGTCAATCATTAAAAAATTTATATTAACATTGATCAATCACTGATTAATTCAATCACTAATTGATTATTTTTTAATAAATTAAATTTTGTTAACGATAATGCTTCAATCATTTATTAATATATTAATGAACTATTAAAGAGGGTCATTTGTTAATATAAATGAACTAGGGTCATTTGTCCACGTATTCCTTGTGGTTTTGGCGTTTTAATATAATGGGAAATGGCTCCGATATCATAATATTACAACAAATAGCATTTTTTTTCTTGAAATTTAAAGAATTTAAAATCAGCGTTTAAAATAATTAAAGGTGTACTAGTTGAGAGAAAGACAAGACTAGAGTGGTTTGCTACTACTACTAATAAGAACCTAATAGAAGATCCATCCGGACTTGTCACTGGATACACTTCCTGATTAACTGCTATAGGTGGATGAAATTTCTTTGCCACCTTTATAATTAGTGGTTAACCCAAGTGAATTCGATAAAATTAAAGAAAAAATCTATGTATTTATCAATTTTATGACTAGAAAATAAATTGTTTACCAATTATGTTTTGTCAATTACTAATTATATTGGGAAGTGGAATAGGGTTAGCCAAGTACTAAAATGTCCTTGAACAGATTTATTTGTTAAAATTAAGGACTACAAAAGCAAGTAGCAGTTTGTACCAATTGTGTGGAAACAAAACCAAAGGTGAACTTAGAATTAGCATTTCCTTTCCTCATTTCCCATGTCATTTCCCATATCATGTCACTAAATTAGCATTTCACGTTTTATAAGCAAACACATGAATTGGTAAAAAAATAAAATAAAAAAATAAATAAAACATTCCTCACTCTCATCTTCCCATTCACAGCAAGTAAAAATACCCTTAACGCTTCCATTTATATACGAATTTGTGAAAGTGACTAAATGTTGGTTTCGAAAACCAGTTTTTAAATTATTAGCGGAAGCATGGTACGGATCAAATCGCACATATAAAAATTTTCTCAAAATTTTTCCAGCGACAATACTTATATTAATTTAACAAAATAAATTAAGAAAAAAGTTTAGAGATTGACCGTTGTCCGATTAGGTCGAAATTCTTGAACTCCTTCAAGAATCTTCTTGAGTACTCCAAATCTTTCGGAAACACCAATCTTCTTGAGAACTCCAAGTCCTTCGAAACACCAACGGTTCTTTCTCAGCGTTCTCCAGATCACGATGAACTAGAAACGAGTGGGCGTTTCTGAATTTGGGTTTGATCACACACTTGAATTTTGATTCACTTTGCGTTCTCAACTCATGAGACAAAGTGAAGGAGAAGAGGAGAAGAAACTCTCAGATGAAAAAAAAATAACGTATATTTTTTTTTCTCTGTCAAAATAGAATTAATATCTCTTCCTCTTTTTTAGATACATCGTATGCACCCATTCTTTTTAGATACATCGTATGTACCCCTTTTAATATTACAGAGAAATAACTGACACTTCTGTTTTTTTATTTTTAAATTAATTAATTAATTAATTAATTATCATCTTTGTGTGAAACAACACACACACACGCCCACTTCCTCCATATAGTGGGTGCGTATGATTGATATGGGAAAGAGAAAATCTCTCTCCATTATCTAATCAGTTACTTTTTTTTATTATATAATTTTGAACTATTCAAAATAAAATAACTGATTTTTTCTTTTCCACATGTATCAAAAATTCAAAATTCAAAATTCCACATACACTTTGTGGATATAACGTGAACCACCCTGTGGTGCACAACTACGGTGTGGTCCTTACCACATTGTATAATCTTTAATTTAAAACTATTTTAAATTTATTTTAAATAATCATATTATTTAAAAATACAAATTAATCCAATTAATTTGTTGTGTGAATATTAATATAGAATTCTCAATTCTAAATTAAAATTAACCCAACTAAAATAATGTTCACATGATTCAATGGAGCCGTTGAGAGGAACTATGGACTTTATAATTTTAAGCTCCAATAATTTTGACAATTAATTAACATTAATTAAAATATCAAAATTATTAATTCCAACTTATTCCACTAAAAATTTGGAATTGCAATCTTAAAATTATAAAACTAATTATATTCAAAAGATTTGAATTGCCCATTGATATAGTCACTACATATAAATCAATCCTCCATAAAACGGTTCATAATTAAAGTTAGGTATTTTCCGTTAACCTCTTTAATTATATCTTTCTCGTTAAGTACCATTGATTCTCTAATGAATAATATATTTATGATCTAATCATAAATTGAGCGCTCTTATTATTCAAGTCCTGAATCAACACTTAAGGGAACCGTCCATCTAACTTCTTTACGAAGGAATGGATTTCATCTTGTATATTAATATTTCCGGCTACTTATGATATTATATTTCCAATATACAAGAATTTGACACTATTCATTTATGTCATTACTCGATATGTCAAAAAACATGATATAATAAATAGGAGTCTATTAATTACTCAGAATTAAGATTGATTCATATAGACCATCATTGATTAAATTTGAATGCTCTATATGACAACGGAAATTAGAGATTTATAATTAATCGTGCTCCAGTCTTATATAATCAAATTATATAAAGCGCTTTCATTCTAATAATCTCATTATTAACAATCATGATAAGATCATTTCATTCAGAATGTAATGAACTGCGCTAGTAATTTTAAATTAAAGATCCAACTTTAATTTTTAATTACGGACAAATTTAGATTATTTTACTTTAAATATTATCCTCCTGTATATAACACTTATATACAATATTTAAAGTCACATTTAAATAATCTAGGGTTTTCGATATTTATAAAGCATCTAAACATGAATGCAAAAATAATATTGAAAAAAATTCCTCAAATTAAATAAGCTAAATAATACATCTCATTTGTTTATGGGCACACATCCCAACAGTCTCCCACTTGCCCTAAAGCAAATGTGACATGTCTTTAAGTCCCATCCCTTCAAGATGTTGCTCAAAACTCCGAGCTGGTAATGTCTTGGTAAACGGATCAGCTATGTTATTCGCGGATGCGATCTCTCAACTGAAACGTCTCCTCTATTGACAATCTCTCTCACCAAGTGAAATTTCCTCTCTATTTGCTTTTTTGTGGTGATTTCTGGGTTCTTTGGCATTGGCCACTGCTCCACTGTTATCACAATAGAGTCTAATTGGCTCATGCATATCTGGAACAACTTCCAAATCTCTCAAGAATTTGTGAAGCCAGACTGCCTCTTTAGTTGTTTCACAAGCTACTACATATTTAGCCTCCATGGTTGAATCAGCAACACAAGTTTGCTTGATACTCCTCCATATTGAAGCTGCTACATATTTAGCCTCCATGGTTGAATCAGCAACACAAGCTTGATACTCCTCCATATAATGGCTTCACTTCCAAAAGTGAACACCGCCCCAGAGGTAGACTTTCGAGAGTCTCTATCCGATTGGAAATCAGAATTTGTATATCCAATAGGAATCAAATCCCTACTAGAATATATGAGCATATATTTCTCGTCCTTCTCAGATTTTGAGATATGCTTGACTGCCACCCAGTGATCTAATCCTGGGTTCGACTGGTATCGACTAACCACTCCCACTGCAAAGCATATGTCAGGTCTAGTACACAACATTGCATACATTAGACTACCAACTGCCGATGCATATGGAATTCGTCTCATATTCTCCTCTTATTGCGGTGCTTTAGGACACTGCTCTTTAGAGAGATGAACTCCATGTCGAGAAAGCAAGTTCCCTTTCTTGGAGTTCTGCATCGCAAATCTGATAAGCACCTTATCAATGTACGAAGCTTGAGACAATGCCAGAAGCCTATTCTTGTGATCCCGTATAATCTAGATACCAAGAATATAGCTTGCTTCTCCCAAATCCTTCATTTGGAATTGGCTGGCTAGCCAGTTCTTAATCTTTGATAGAGATTCTACACATCATTCCCAATGAGTAGAATGTCATCTACATAAAGAACTAAGAAGACCACTTTATTCCCTTCTACCTGCTTATAGACACACGGTTCTTCCATATTTTGTTCAAAACCATAAGACTTTATGGCTTCGTTAAATCTGATGTTCCAAGATCTAGAAGCCTGCTTAACTCCATAAATGGACCTTTGCAGTTTGCAGACTTTCTGCTCTTGGCCTTGGACCACGAAACCCTTTAAGTCCATATGAATGGTCTCTTCAAGATGACCGTTCAAAAACGCCGTCTTGACATCCATTTGCCATATCTCATAATCATAATGAAACAATGGACAAGAGAATCCATGAATTTTAGCATGGCCACTGGAGAAAAAGTATCCTCATAGTTTACTCCTTCTTTTTGGGTAAAACCCTTTGCCACTAGCCTAGCTTTGAAAGTCTCCACTTTCCCATCGGCTCCTCTCTTTCTCTTATAGATCCATTTGCAACCAATAGGCTTAATGCCTTCTGGTAGATCTACGAGCTCCCAGACTGAATTGGAGTACATAGACTCCATTTCGAGTTTCATGGTTTCCTGCCATTTCTCTCGATCAACATCATCCATTGCCATCTTGTATGTCAATGGATCATCATCACTGTAATAACCAACTTTTTTTACAAATTTATGATTTCCTTTTTAAGGAATCAAAGTATGTAATATGTATGTCTATGTGAAATGTTTGATATAATTTATCAGAGTATTATTGAGTTCTTTTAATACTATAAGACTCGATAATAGTTTTTTATACAAGTATGAGGCCTTTTGTTGAAAGAGGCGAAATTAGGGTTTATGATCTTATGTCAGTCAACATTTGACCATAATGACCTAAGGTATGATTAAGATGGTACTACAAGGATAATAAGCAGTATAGAAATTATACTGTGAAAAACCGTCATTATAAATGAATAAGCAAGAATAAGGTACGAGATCACTGTAGAAAAATCAAGCACAATATTTAGAGCAATAAGAACTAAGTGGCTTCAAGTCCTAAGAAAAATTGAGACGCAGTTCAGGTAAGTGCAGATAAATTTTGGACAGTAGTCTAGTACAATTATACTGTTATTAGTTGAAAACAGTATTTGTAATATCTGTATTAGTATGAAAATAGACTGCATTTTAGGAGGAAAGCCAAACGGAGCCTAATGGGAGGACACCTCATCTTGGGATAAAAATGGATGATCATTGGAGAGATTACTTGGCCACTAAGCACTCCTCATGGCCGGCCACCTCATAGGGACTAAAGTGCAAATATTTTGTCTTTAGGGGCCAATGTGTAATTTTAAGAAAAATGAGTGATTGTAGATAAGTATGTAAATTTTTGGAATGATGGATTTTCCTAACCAAGCCTCCAAATCCAACTAGGCCAATGATGGTTACAAGCTTGGTTCATAGTTACCTTGAAAACCAAGGAGAATAAGTTAGAGATAGGTTTGAAAGAAATTGTGAAAGCTCAAGCCTCCACATGGCCCAATATGGCCGGCCACCTCATTGGGTCTATGAGCAAATATTTTGCTCTCGAGGACCAATATGCAATTTTAGAAATAAAAATCACCTTATTTATTAAGCATGACAAATAAGAAATTGGAGAGTTTGACAAGTCATGCTTTTTAGGCTTGGTGAATAAGCACATTAGCCTTGCTTTCTTGGCTAAGTTTTGAGCTTCAACTAGCATGTCTTTCCACATTGCCCTATATGGCCGGCCACCTCATTGGGTCTATGAGCAAATATTGTGCTCTTGAGGACTAATATGCAATTGTGGAAATAAGAATAATCTAGAAATGAAATTATTTTTCACCTATAAATAGGTGAGGTGGGTGCACTTTGTGAGCATTTAGTGAAACCCAAAAGTTTGCAGCTCATTCTCTAGTCTTTTCCCTCTGAGGAGCCGAGCCAAAAATAAAGAAAAAGTGAGAGAGAGAGGTCGGATTTTTGGTGTTGGGGGAGTGAGAAGAAAATTTCTCAACCGAAGGGTAGATCTACTCTCTTGAATCTTGAGATAATCCTCTCCACCCTCTAGTTCTTCAATTTAGTTGATTCAAGATTTAAGTGTATTTCCATGTTGGGAATGTAAGAGCATAAGCTTACTTTTAAGTTTCATGCACTAGGGTTTATGGTAAGTGCTTGAATGTGCTTGATTAGGGTTTGGTGGTATCTAATTATGGTTTGATGCATGTTTATGATAATTTGTGTTAGAGATTATGTGTTTGTGTGAATGCCTACTATATGTTTGTTTTATGTCCTCACATATTCAAAGATGAGGTTTTATGAATGAATATGGAAAAGGTGATGTATGTTGTATTTAGGGTTCAAGAAAACCCTAAAAACCCTAATTTGGTATACCATTTGGTTTGCATGAAGATTATAAGGATGAGAAATGAATGCAAGACAATGAAAATGTTATGTAACCCGCTGCGTGCTTGACATAGCCTCACGGTTTTAACCGTTCGAGGTTGTGTGCGCGTAATTTTACCTAAGAATTAACCAAAATGAATACTGCCAGTTTCGGATTTAAAACTGGACAGCAATCTGGAAACAGGATTTTGAGGCCTTTAGGGGAAGATTTTGGAAAAAGTCAAAACTGCAAAGTTGTAGGAAATGGAAAATTCTAGGGGGCAGCATGGACAATTTTTAAAAATAAGGCTCTAAAGGCCTCCATTTTATCAAAATCCGAGACCAATCTATATAGTTAGTGCATATGGTCAAATATTTTCAAAGGAGGAAACAAGCAAGTTAAAGGCAATTTAGGTTTTTGACTAAAACTAAAAGTTATATATTTCAATGAAATCTACAACTTTCATGAAGGAAACTTTTTCAAATTCAAAACAGATTTTTAAAGAAGAACTGGATTTCCAAAACCATGTAGGGTACAGAAAATTCCTGCACATGATTTCAAAACAGTGCATAACAGGCAATTCCTGTACATGCACCAACAACCAAATTTATTGGACCAAGTTATTTAGAAACAAATGTTATATGTTGAGTTTTGGATCCAAGGTTACTTATAGCAACCAAATGGGATACCAATGAAACATAAGCTTGTAACTAGGGTTATTTATGGATGTTGATTTAAATACTAACATTAAATGATATGATTCATAGCAGATAAGATGATTCTTATCTTACGACTTTTTCTGGAAACATGAAGGTAACCTGTTACTGTGATTTGGTGGAACACATAACTCAAGACTTAGCATAACATGTAAGTACAAACCTCACCTACAATATGAAAAATAGTAAAGTATGACATGTTTACATGTATGCCATGATATGCCATGTTTATGTATATGACATGTTTTTACTATTATGCCATGAGTATGTACATGCTATGTTTTATGATAATACCATGTTATAAAATAGTAACATGTTTTTAAAAAATACCACAAGTTGTTTTATGCCATTGATCTTTATGTCATGCCATGCTCATGAATCGCATGCATCATGACTAATAAGATCATAAGTAAATAATCTTAGTCTCAGAAAAATAACAAGACTAAGACTAAACCAAACAAGCAAAGTGTCGTACCAAACTCCCACCAGATCGTGGAGGAATATGTATGTTCAAGAAAATTTTCAAACATTCCGCCAGATCGTGAAGGCTTACATGATTTCCAGAATTGTTAGGGACCTTGCAAACCCTAACTTTTTTTGGATTGTGCACATTTGGTGACGTACACCAGGGGCCCATATTTTAAACAAGTTAATAAGTCCATAATGGAGCATAAGAGATGCATAATTGATCATAAGTGGTTCATGCATAAGTTGCACGATATTTGTTATGTTTTGTTAGATTAAGTTTGTACTTGCTGAGCGCAAAACTCATTAGTATATTTCATACTGTAGGTAAAAAGCCTGCAGCTTAATTGATGGGCATGTGGACGATGCAACAAGTGAAGGGCGGTGTGGGATACCACTACGCAAATTGTTCCGCAAGCTCTTTTGAACCGAATGAATATATATATTTGAATAAGTTGTGATATACTATATGTGATGCTTGAAGACTTGAGTTATATATAAGGAATATGTATTTCTTTTTATGCACGGAAAGTTTATTTATATGGACTAGTCTATTTATATATGTTTTAAAAAAAATTATTCTAAAATTTTCAAGTAAGTTTAAGTATTTAAAATCGAGATGTAGTTCAAGTAAGTACGGTAACGGCTCCACGTAGGTCGGGGCATTATAAAGGTGGTATCAGAGCGGTATCCTGCCAGCCTACTTCACCTTGCTTCACATCGCTTTTGCAATGCCCAAGTAAGTTAAGTTATTTTTCCTATAGTTAGAATTAGTTAAGATCTTGTGTACGTAATGAGCATATCTCATCAATGGCCACACTGGAGGATGATACTCCTGATGCTTTTAAAGGACTACTCCACCCTGGTATGGTGATAGCCGGGAACTTTTCGTACTAAGGAATTGGATCAACATTAGGGAAGTTACGTTTTGTGTTGTGGAACTCTTGGCCACATGAGAATAATGTTAAATACGGGGAAGATGATGGGCAGTGCCTTAGCTTGGTGGTGGCAATTAGATAATGTGCAAACATAATGGGAAGTTTTAAATCTTCTTAAATGTTATGATTATATGCTCATATTATGAAGGAGATATGAACAACATTATGATGGATTCAGAAAAATTCTATGTTACGTTAGGATATGGAAATAAGATTATGGTTCCATATAAGAGATGGAATCTCAAAATGGGAAACTTATTTTATCGTTTTCTGTATAGGAAACTATGCCATCAAAATGTAGAAAGGCATAAACCCAAGATGTTGATATTGTGGCTCAGTTGAATGAACTAAAACAAATGATGTTAGCCAAACAACAAGAGATAGGTGGGCTTAGAGCTCAGTTGGCTCAACAAGATCAAAGACCTCTTGACGTTGGAGTACCGCCAGCACCGGTGAATCAACCTGTTGCACAGGAAATTCCGAATGTTGACCCGGTGATGCCAGAAAACCTTGTAGCCCCTGAAGTTCCTATTGCGCCTTTAGCTGTTTCACCAGCACCACTGGGTCGAACTCCGAAGAACTATATGACAAATTTCAGCGCATGAAAGCACCGGAATTTGAAGGATCAACAAACCCGATTGAGGCTAACAATTGGCTGGTCGACCTCCAGGTTATCCTGAACTTCCTCAGGCTCAATGATCAAGAGAAAGTCCTCTGAGCATATTTATGCTAAGGAAAGATGCTCGTCTCTGGTGGGAAATAGTCCAGATTCGGCGGGATGTTAGTCAAATGACTTGGAAAGATTTTGTTGATGAATTTAAAGATAATACTTCACACAGAGACTATGGAAGCTCAACAAGATGAGTTCAATGGTTTTTGCCAGGGTAATCTATTTGTAGTTGAAGCTATTAAAAAGTTTGAACAACTAGCACGTCTCTGTCCTCACCTTATCAGTTCCGAGAAGGACAAAGTAAGAAGATGATAGGATGTTCCACTCTGATTTGGTAGTAGTAATTAGCAGTGGACCCCATCCACCAATCACCGTTGCTGAATGTGTTAGTTAGGCAACTCGAGCTGAGTACTGGGTAGGACAGAATAAAGAACAACGAGCTAAGTTCTTTAAAGATAAGAAGAAGAGAAGAAGGCCCAAGCTAAGTAGAATCAGGCAAGACCAGGCCAGATTCCTCAGCAGAGAGGTCAAGGAGGACCATCCAGTCAAAACAACAACAATAAGCATTACGGAAATAATTATAGAAAAGAAAATGGAATGCAGGAGGACGGAATCAACAAAATTCTCCCCAAAAGAAGAATACTTCAGATAACAACAATTATCCCACTTGTCAGAAATGTGGAAGGAAGCATCTATGAGATTGCCGTGCTGGAATCAATCGCTGTTTCTTGTGTGGCAAGGAAGGCCACTATGCTAAGAACTGCAATTCTAATTTCCAAAATCCGCAGATCAATCAGAGAGGTCAGGGATATCAACTTCATGCAGCACAGGTAAAGCTCGAAGGACTGTAATCTCTCAAGGCAGACTTGAAGCTCCAGAACCTCAGGGACGTATTTATTCCTATACTAAGGAAGTGTTCAAGCTGGACCATCCACGGTGGTGACAGGTCAGCTTCCTTTTGCCCAACAAGATGCCTATGTGTTAATTGATTCCGGAGCTACGCATTCATTTACATCACCTAGGTTTTCTAAGAAACTAGGTAGAGGAAGTGATAGAATTGGAAGAACATTTAGAACTGCCTTACCTTCCGGGGAAATTTTGTTGTCTGATTTTTGGATACGTTATGTTCCAATAATTATATGTGGTAGGCAAATGTATGTTGATTTCATCGTTATTGACCTATATGATTACGATGTCATTTTGGGTATGGACTTCTTGGGGAAATACAAAGTAGTTCTAGACTGTCAACGTCGTATTGTCATGTTCAAGCCAACTGAAGGTGAGGGTTTCATTTTTAGAGGATCAACTCCAAAACAGCCGAAAATATTCATTTTTGTGCTAAAGGCTAGAAAGTTGTTGGCCGAAAGATGTATTGGATTTCTGGCCAACATGGTGGACAAGATGCAAGAAACCAAGAGTAGGCCGGAGGAAGCACCGGTAGTCAAAGATTTTATGGAAGTTTTTCAAGGATTTACCAGGATTGCCGCCGGAGCGAGAAATTGCTTTTGAGACTGAATTGGTTCACGGATCAGCACCAGTATCCAAGGCACCTTATAGGATGGCCCCTGCCGAACTGAAGGAACTGCAAATTCAGTTACAAGAGCTCCTAGATCGAGGATTCATCCGTCAGAGCTATTCACCATGGGAGCCCCAGTTTTGTCTGTAAAAAAGAAGGATGACACTCTTAGGATGTGCATTGACTATCGAGAACTGAATAAGATTACCATCAAGAATAAGTATCCCTTACCTAGGATCGACGATCTATTCGATCAATTGAAAGGAGCTTCAATTTTTTCAAAAATTGACCTGCGATCAGGAAATCATCAGCTCCGAATTAGGGCAGGAGATGTTCCTAAGACAGCCTTTCGTACGCGATATGGACACTACGAGTTCTGCACATGATTTCAAAACAGTGCATAACAGGAAATTCCTGTACATGCACAACAACCAAATTTATTGGACCAAGTTATTTAGAAACAAATGTTATCTGTTGAGTTTTGGATCCAAGGTTACTTATAGTAACCAAATGGGATACCAATGAAACATAAGCTTGTAACTAGGGTTATTTATGGATGTTGGTTTGAATACTAACATTAAATGATATGATTCATAGCAAGATAAGATGATTCTTATCTTACGACTTTTTCTGGAAACATGAAGGTAACCTGTTACTGTGATTTGGTGGAACACAGAACTCAGGACTTAGCATAACCTGTAAGTACAAACCTCACCTACATATGAAATATAGTAAAGTATGACATGTTTACATGTATGCCATGATATGCCATGTTTATGTATATGCCATGTTTTTACTATTATGCCATGAGTATGTACATGCTATGCCATGTTCATGAATTGCATGCATCATGACTAATAAGATCATAAGTAAAGAATCTTAGTCTCAGAAAAATAACAAGACTAAGACTAACCAAGACAAGTAAAGTGTCGTACCAACCTCCGCAGATCGTGGAGGATTATGTATGTTCAAGAAAATTTTCAGACATTCCGCTAGATCGTGAAGGCTTACATGATTTCCAGAATTGTTAGAGACCTTGGAAACCCTAACTTTCTGTGGATTGAGCACATTTGGTACGTACACCAGGGGCCCATATTTTAAATAAGTTAATAAGTCCATAATGGAGCATAAGAGATACATAATTGATCATAAGTGGTTCATGCATAAGTTGCACGATATTTGTTATGTTTTGTGAGATTAAGTTTGTACTGCTGAGTGTAAAACTCATTAGTATATTTCATATTGTAGGTAAAAAGCCTGCAGCATAATTGGTGGGCATGTGGACGATGCAGCAAGTGAAGGGCGGTGTGGATACCACTACGCAAATTGTTTCGCAAGCTCTTTTGAACCGAATGTATATCTATATGTGAATAAGTTGTGATATACTATATATGTGATGCTTGAAGATTTGAGTTATATATAAGGAATATGTATGTCTTTTTATGCAGAAAGTTTATTTATATGGACTAGTTTATTTATATATGTTTTAAAAAAATTATTCTAAAATTTTCAAGTAAGTTTAAGTATTTAAAATCGAGATGTAGTTTAAGCAAGTACGGTAACGGCTCCACATAGGTCGGGGCGTTACAATCACTGCCATCAGTGACTGCAACTTGTGCTTCTCCATCTTCATGATAGCAGATGGGCTATCTTATTTCCCTCCCACTACATCGTGGTGGCTGTGGTGTTTGATCTCGAGTAGTGATCTCTACTCTTTGTCGTCAACAACTGTTGTTGGTGTGGGGCCGATCTTATCAGCCAGCAACTCTTCCAAAACCACTTTACTTTTGGGTTTGATATCTACCATATAGTTGTGCTCGAGAAACGTAGCATTTGTCGACACAAAAACTTTATTATCTTGAGTGCTATTAAACAGACTTCCTATCGTTCCTTTAGGATAGCCTACAAACATGCATACCTCTAAGAGGTTCCAACTTCCCAGTCTTTCCCTTTAGCATGTGTGCTGGGCACCCCCATATGCGGATGTGTCTCAAACTAGGTTTGCGACCGTTCCACAACTCTAGGGGAGTCTTAGAGATTGACTTAGACGGAACTAAATTCAGATATATATATAGCTGTTTGTAGTGCATATCCCCAAAATGAGGTAGGTAGAGAAGAATAACTCAACATTGATCAAATCATGTCAAGCAAAGTACGATTTCTTCTTTCGGCTACACCATTTTGCTGTGGTGTTCCAGGTGCCGTGATATGCGACAATATTCCATTCTCAATCAAGTGGTCCTTGAATTCATAATCTAGATACTCTCCTCCTCGATCCGATCGAAGAGTTTTGATTGATTTGCTAAGCTGCTTTTCAACTTCAGCACGGAATTCTTTGAACTTTTCAAAGGTCTCGGATTTTCTTTGCATCAGGTATGCATATCCGTATCTTGAATAATCGTCAATAAATGTGACAAAGTATTCATAGCCCCCTTTAGCTTTGAAATTCAAAGGGCCACATACATCAGTATGTATGATTTTTAGAGGTGCTTTGGATCTTTCACCTTTAGCGAAGAAGGCCTTTTTGTCATTTTACCTTCTAGGCAGGATTCACAGACTGGTAGAGTGCCAAATTTTAGCTCTCTCAAAGGACCATCATTTGCTAGTCTTTCTATCCTATCTATGTTAATGTGACCAAGCCTTAAATGCCACAAATATGTAATAACCAACCTGTTTGTAAACTTATGATTTCTTTCGTTAAGAAACAATGTCTGTTTATGTGATATGTGTGATATGTTTTCTAAGAAAGGTTGTTGAATCTTTTGCTAAAAGATTCGATAATTTATTTACGCCAGTTAAGACCTTTTGATAAAAAGGGTAAATTTATGATTTATGACTCTATGTGATAGTTTATAGCTTAAGAAAATCCTATATGCAGTTCAGATAAATTTTGGACAATGGTCCAGTACGTTATACTGTTTACAATTGAAAACATATCTAAGTATCTATGTTAGTATGAAAATCGACTGCATTTAGGAGATAAGCCATACGGGGCCTTACAGGATGACACCTCAGATGACAAGTGTCATTATCATGATTGGTCACCTTATAGGGACCAAAATGTAAATATTTTATTTTTAAAGAAAAGTTCATGATTTTGAATTTTTAGAAATTAGGAAGCCTTTTAAGGAATGATTAAGCAAGAAATGGAATGTTTAGAAACTTCACCTTAACTGGCCACCTTAGAGGGACTAAAGTGTAAATATTTTTACCTTTAGGGGCCAATGTACAATTTTGAAAAATTGTGGACTTATAAGCAAATATGTAAATTTATGGAACTAGGGATTTTCTTGTTAAGTTTCCTAGTTCAACTAAGCCAATGATCAATTTCAAGTTTATTTAACCTAGTTGGAAAAAAAAGAAAATAAGTTAGATTGGAAAATTCTAATTTAGACCAATCCTATTCTTCCATGTGGACAACCTAGGAACCGGCCACCTCATGGTCTTATGAGCAAGCAATTTTGCTCTTAGGGAGTATTATGCAATTTGTGAAAATTTAAGTGTCATTAAAATTTGACACATCATGCCCTAAGGTTAGTGACTAAGCACTTTAATCTTGCTTGATTTGCTATGTTTTATGATTCAATTATCAAGTTGTCCCATTTGGCACTCAATAGCCGGCCATCATGAGGGTAAGACACCTCATGCTTCTAGCTTGGATGAGCCACCCTCCTAGCCTTGCTCCTTTGGCAAGCCAAGGCTTGCACAACTCATCACCATGACCGGCCATAACAAGGAGACAACACATCATGGCCTAGCTTTGGTGAGCAACTCTTCTAGCTTTGCTCTCTTGGCAAGCTCAAGCATTGCCAAATCACTAACCATGACCGGCCACCATGAGGGAGAGGCAGCTCATGGCCTAGCTTTGATGAATAACCTCCCTTAGCCTAGCTCCCTTGGCAAGCCAAGGCTTGCACACCTCACCCCCTAAGGCCGGCCACCACAAGGAGAAGCCACCTCATGCTTCTAGCCTTGGTGAGCAAGACCTCTAGCCTTGCTTACTTGGCAAATTGGGACAAGAAGGGCCGCCACCACATAGGGATCAAGAGTAAATATGTTGCTCTTAAGGACCAGTAGGTAAATTACAAGAATATGAACCTCTTTAGCACTTGACACCTCATGCTCTCTAGCCTTGCTTAGTAAGCATGCTAGCCTTGCTTATTGGTTAGCAAGAGCAAGCTCAAGGCTCCACCTAAGGCCGGCCAACCTAGGAAGAGGACACCTCATGGTTCCTAGCCTTGATGAGCAAGCTTCCTTAGCTTTGGTACTTGGCAAAATGGGACATGCTTGGCCGGCCACCACATAGGAAGTAAGGAGCAATTGTTTTTCTTGTGAGGACTAGTGAGCAATTTCAAGAAGTAGTGGTTCACCTATAAATAGGTGAAGGTGTTTTCAATTTATTTTGTTAGTTAACTTAATCAAACACATACTCTCTAGTTTATGCCCTTAGGAGCCGAGCCAAGAGAGGAGAGAAAAGAAAGAGGAGAGAACAAGAGAAAGAGGAGTGTTCAGTAAGTATAGGAGGTGTGAGGAAAATATTAAAACCCTAGTTTAAGAATTTCATCCTTGGAACTTGAGGTAAATCTTTTTATCCTCTAGTTCTTCATTCAAGTTTCAGTTAAGATTTAAGTGTATGTTCAATAAGTATGAGCATGAGTTCAGTTTGTTAAGTTATATGCACTAGGGTTTTGGTATGTTTGATTAGGGTTTGTAACTAGACAGTTTTTCTGGAAACAAGATTTTGAGACCTTTAGAGGCTGAATTTGGAAAAAGTCAAAAAAGTAAAGTTGTAGAGAAGGGAAAATACTAAGGGGACACCGCAGACAGTTTTTGAAAATAAGGCCTCTAAGACCTTTGTTTTTGGAAAAACCCGAGACCAATCATATGATAGTAATTATGGTCGAAAATTTTTGAAAGGAAGAAACAAGCAGGTTAATGACAGAATTGAGTTTTGAGTTAAAAACAAAAGTTGTAGAAAACTTCAAGATCTACAACTTTCATGAAAAAAAAGCTTTTTCTAATTTAAAATAGATTTGTAAGAAAAAGACCAAACTTATGAATTGGTTTTAAAAGCACAGTTTTCAGAATTCTAGGATTTCACTATAATTCAAAAGGGAGTTTAGTTTTAGGGTTTGTGTTTTGTAATGCAATTAGTTAGTAACTAGAATTATTTATGATATCATGATAGGATGATTCTTATCCTATGATTTTCTTGAAAACAGGAAAGCAACCTGTTTAAGTGAAGTATTTTAATTCAAGGTGTAAAGTAACTGGTAAGTACGACTCCGTCTACAGCATAAATGAAAATGTTTGTTGTTGTATGCCTTCAAGTTTATGTTGATATGATAAATTTTTATGGCATGTATGTTTTCAAGGTATGATGAATGTTTATGAGATGTACGTTTTCAAGTTTATGTTGATATGCACATGAGATATGTTATAGCATGTATGTTTACATGATGAATATTTTGATATTATGGCATCATAAAGCATGCTTATTAATGATAAGTCACTTGGTAAGATATGAGAACCCAGTTTCAGTTAAGAAACTGTTTATGGTTATGAAATAGTTTTTCAAGTATGTAATAAGATAAGAGCAAGATTTAAGTATCATGATAAGCAGAATGCTATATGTCGTATCGGCCCATACTAGGTTGGGTTTGGTTCATGGTTTGAGTTGGACAGGGCTGGCCGCCCCAACCACTCCATGGCAGCGCGCCATGGTACGTACATTTATGTTATGTAAGGGCCCAAAAAGTATGCTAACCTATGAAAACAATAAGAAAGCATAAATGGTTCATGCATTATGTTATCATGAAATGTTTTGCGGATTAAATAGTTGTGCTTGCTGAACGAAAGCTCATAACTCATGTTTATGCTGTAGGTAAGCAAACTTATGGCAGTACTTGGTACAAAATAGTGGAGTGTGGTGACGCAAAACTGTGAAACTGTGGGTCGGGAACTGCTACGTTTCTTTTTGTTAAGTTTATGTTACTTTAAATATGTTGTATTTGAGTACAAGACTTTAGTACTATGATAAGTAATTAAGTATATGTACATGTATATATATAAGTAATGGCTAAGGGGATTTCCCAGTTCAAGTTATATATTGTTTGTAAAAAAAAATTTAGCCCAAATTTTCGTATGTTATAAGTAAGTATGTAAGGTAACGACCTACGATAGGCGGGTCGTTACAAAATATGTGTCATCTTTATCATTAGAAATCTTTTCTTTTAGGGGTTGG
Source organism: Ficus erecta (assembly GCA_008635985.1). Taxonomy (NCBI): domain Eukaryota; kingdom Viridiplantae; phylum Streptophyta; class Magnoliopsida; order Rosales; family Moraceae; genus Ficus; species Ficus erecta. The sequence goes on along the minus strand of BKCH01000207.1, from coordinate 229,765 downwards.
TTCAACAACTTTAAACATTTGGTTTGAAGTAAGTTATTGGAAATTGGTTTAACAAAATATAGACCATTATCCATATAAGCAGAACAAATATTCATACCATTCTTATAAATTGAAACAGAGTCAACTTCAAAAGAAACTGAAATAAATTGTTCAAGCAACTTTGAAACTGAAATCAAATTCCGTTTGAAATCAGGAATGTAATAAACATTGTCCAAAAACAAATATTTATTATTATCAAATGACAGTCGCACTGTCCCTACTGTTGTCGCTGATATTCTTTCCCCACTGCCAACTCTCATTGTGAAAACTCCCTCTTCAAGATCCCTAGATGACTCAAGCATCTGCAAAGAAACACAAACATGGTTAGATGCCCCTGAATCAATATTCCAGCTTGAGAAATCATTCTCCATAAGCATGTTTCCATGACTAGTAAATCTAATTTACCTTGTTTCTTCTTCTTTTTCAGCTCATCAAGGTACTTCTTACAGTTCCTTTTCCAATGGCCGTTTTGATCACAATGGAAACATTTTCCCTTAGGTTTAGGTTCAGCAACCTTCCCCTTCTTCTTTTGGATCTTCTTTTTGCCCTTTTGCTTTCCCACATTTTTCTTCTTTTATTTCTTAGAAGAAGAAGAATTCCCCTCAGCTGCATTGGCTTCAGCAACATTTGCCTTGCCACCCTTATCATTTATAAGGGTCTCATAGATCTGCAGCTCGTTCAGAAGTTCTGTCAAATTACACATCTTATGGTTCATGACGTAGTTCGTTCTGAATTGAAGAAAAATGGGAGATAGTGTCTCCAAAATCATGCCAACTTGGGTTTTTTCATCAATTTTCACACCATTCATTTCAGCCTCATTAAAATGATGAATCATTTTGAGGACATGCTCACGAACTGAAGAACCATTCTTCATTTTGCCGTTCATAACGGCTTTCACGGCTTCGTGGCGGGCTTGATCGGAGGGGTGTCCAAACATGTATTGCAAAGATTATATAATCTCGCTAGCAGTCTCAAGAGTCTTGTGCTTAGCTCTAAGCTTCATTCATTGCTGCTAATAGTTAGCAGTGGGCCTTGTTGTTTGCAACAACCCAACGGTCATACTTGTCCGAATAGCCTTAGAGGCATTGGCTGAAGGCACTGGAGGACGATTCTCCTTTAGGACAAAATGGTAGTTTTCATTTATCAGGAGAATATTCATGTTGCTTTTCCATTTGACAAAGTTTTCACCAGTTAAAACTTGAGAGGCGAGAAGTGAGAAAATTGTGTTTGACATATTTGCTGAAAAAAATTAAGAAATAATTTTCAATAAATAATTACATAAATATCGTAACAAAATTAAAGGCAAGTAAATATGGTGCATGAATGCACATGTTAAAATACACAAAAACATGTTTACTTTAAAAGCCTAAGGAATTTTAATCACCACAACTAACTGCCGCCGTAGGGTAGGTCAAATAATTGCTAATTAAAATGAGACATTCTCAATTAATAAACATTACCTGAAATATCTCATATTTCTAATACTTATTAATTTCCTTTAATTTTGGTCAAGAAAATAATTAACTAATTTAATTATCTCTTTATGAGTGTAACCCATCATATCAGATTTTTTAGACTCAACTTATAAATTGCTGCCGTAGGGTAGGTCAATTCTAAAATACATATTAAAATCATATCTCATGGAAGACAACCTTGATATTGTATTTAATAGACACCTTCCGTAGGGAGGACGAAATCAAAGCGTCTCTAGGCACTATTAAAAACTCACGATGTTGTACTAACGGTGGAGACCTTGGGTTTATATTGTCATATTACCCACTCCCACTCATTATTTTGCAAAAGTGTATTTAATTTATGAAACAACTCTTGTTTCATAAACCTTAGTAAATTTAAACACTTTAAATTACTAGCTTTTATAATTTTAAACAATTTAAAATTATAAATTAAATCAATTGTGATATTTTAAAATTTAACACTTAAATTTTACAAATTTCACATTTGACCCACTAATTTTGTAAATCCGTTTGCTAAATTAATTTCAAATTTAATCTCATTAAATTTGTGACTAGACGCATTAAATTAATTGCTACAACAATTTTAGAAAAAAAAAATGCGAAAATGCATGACATACAAAATTAGTAAGCACTTTTCTATCTTAGATGACATGTGATATGCATGGCAATGTAATTATCATCAACATAATAAATAAACACAAGCGAAATGGAAAAACTTGGCCGGGTTCCATGGAAACCTAAAATTACAATCCAATAAAAAAATTACAACAAACAAAATGAGTCTTCTTGATGAGGACATGACAAGCACAAGAGCATGGAATGCTGATCCTCTTTCAGTTCTAGAAGAATAGGCATTTTTGACTTTTCATGGACGTTTATGGCTGATAATAAAGACATTTAAAAACATCAAACTTTCCTTTTAGTGAAGATGTGAGATCAGCCAATTGAAGGGCAGATTGTTTCCTTTTTCTTTTTTAGGCAAGTAAGAACTTTTAATTACCAGATTTAGTCTTAATTAGTATAGTTATTTTAGGAACTTTTTGTAACATTTAGCCTATAAATAGGTGTCTTTGTAATAGTGAAAGCATAAGGAATTATTTAGAAATGTGAGAGAATTTTCTCTTGGGTTCTTTGACGAACCATTCGAACTTATCGGAATTTTCCGTGGCGTTCACTATCGACTTATCAAACGGATTTCCACCACCGTTTGTGGCGTCTTCCTTATACCGAGGTTCTTGTTTTGCATTAAACAATGGGTTGAAGTCAAATATACCAAGGTTCTTGTTTTTGTTGAAGCAATGGGTCGAGGTCTCCCATCCAAACCTAATAGTAGAACGTTCTTGGGTTCCTTCTTAGATGACAGGTTTCGTCACAAGTTGGGGGGTTCGATCACTTCTTGTAAGTCTCCAACATCGGGTCTTCTTGTAATTCTCCAACTTCTCTTTATGAGTGGTGGTGGTCCTCCTTGAATTTCTCAAATTAAAAAAAATAGATTTCAAAAATCTAAAATTTTTTTTCTCGGGGGGTGTGCGCTGGGCACTGCCCGTGCATTGGCCGAATGGGCCTTCTTCATAGGCAGGCCCAGCCTGCTGCTGCTGCCCAGCCAGGGAACGGCAGGCCCAGCCGTGGCTGGGTGGCCCAACTTATTGGACAAGCTAGGGTTCCCAGAACCCTAGCCCGTGACTATTGTCGTGACTGCATTTGTAGTCACGACTGGGTTGGCTGAGTGCAGCCAACCCAGGCTGGCGTTTCCAGCCGGTCGGCAACCATGGTCGACGATCGGCCATGGCTACCGTGCATTGCGCGGCGGAGTCCGTACGGTCGCCGCTCCACCTTTGTTTTTTTTTTTTTTTGATAAAAAAAATTAAGAACTTTTCTTAAAAAAATATATGAAGAACAATTCCTCATCAATGAAAAAATTACAACATAAATCCTATTTACAATTGATCTAATCAAAAGAAAATTACACATGATTCATATTTATAATTGATCTAATCAAAAGGAAAAATACAAACTGATGAGGACGTCAATAGCAAAGGCACGAGCACATGGGATGAAGCTTATTCAGATCCAATTCAAGTTCCCATTGGTCCGGTTACGAGGGCTCGCGCAAAGAAATTCAAAGATGCACTTAATGGGCTGATTCGAGCAACTTGGTCTCAAGCTATTGCGTGGAGGCCCATCGAGGGAAGTACAAGCGGTGACCGGTCCAACAAATGCGTGATTCAAGTGCTAGAAGAGACCAAGTAATTACGCTTGCAAGATCGTTAGCTGTCGTTCTTCCGTTTAGAGAACTTTCCAGTTTTGAGGCAATAATTGGCGACAAGAATCAGTATTGATTGCTCTATTATTCAGTTTCCTTTTTATTTGGCATATTGTAAGGCTTTAAAGCCAATTAGGGAACTTACCTTATTTGTTTTAGTTTTATTTACTTCAGAATAGTTATTTCCCTTTTTAGCTTAGTGAATTGCCAAAAATTCCTTGGGCAATTAAGGACTAGAAATTCCACAAAGGGAAATACCTATATGTGTACGAAATTATTGTTGAAGGCAGATCAGTTTTTATACGAAATTTTGAGGCTAATCCCCTTTGGTTCTTAAACGAACTTCTTGAACTTATCGGAGAATTCCGTGGCGTTCAACCGACTTATCAATCAGTCCTTCCATAACTGATTGTGGCGTCCTCGCATACCAAGGTTCGTGCTTCTTGTTAGGCATCGGGTCGCGGTTCCATTCAAAACCGTTTAGGATTTCGATCTTGGAGACTAAATTGATAACGGGTTTCGTCACAAGTTGGCGTGGTTCATATCACAAACTAATTTCCATGAAACCGAAACAATTTACCAATCCATTCGCAAAACATTCATCATCATGATCATAAATAGAAACATACATCAATATACATAAGTGCCTACCCAAAATCATACAAAGATTATGTTGGGATCTATATGTGCCCTAAGGATAGAAAATCAATTATAGGGATTTTCTGTAAATATGACATTTTGATATTAATAAAAAGAGGTTATTCATGTTTAATAAGTTGTGTCTTATTTATTTTCATTTGTTGATTGTATGATTATTTTGAACAAACATAAAATACTCCTAGGCTATTGGTATTATATCGGATTACCATATGTATACGGGGTATACATAGAAGACGTGGTAATTTGATAATAGTCGAAATAAATGGTCCGCAATCGTGATAGAATAAGATTTGGGGATCTTATTTATGATAAGATTGTAAAGGTTGTCTACTTCCTTGGAGGAATGGTTTGTTGACCATCAGATTGGTTCCGTGTAGAAACTTTAATGTATACCAGTATTGAGGTATGACATTGGACTGGACCTAAGGTGTTAATTGATTCGGTTTAATAATTCGGTTTATAAGAATCAATGATGCTTTGATTATCATCCTGCATTAATCTTAATGCTAAAATGAATACTTGAGTTCGCATCCATGACTTATGCACTTTGATCCACTATAGGTGAGACACTGATAATTGATGGTCAATATACTTGTTTTGGGTGTATGACTTATGGATGGAGAGATCAAGATTCATAGATACGGAATCCATTGCTATCTTAAGGATAGTACATGTTATCTACTTAAAGGCATTATTCGGGAATTGAAAGATAATATAACAAGATCTTGGCCATCGGTTTACTTTGTGTTCTCTGATGATTTACCGATTGTATGGCTTTACAATTGGTGGTTCTTTCATTAGAGAATAATGGAACTTTAAGTTAAAATGATTGAAAAGGTAAAACGGAAAAGTCCTTAATTCAATCATGGATAACATATGGGGATTAAGCAAGCGATGAATAAATCATGGAAGAAGCACTGCGTTAGAGAGCTTTCGTAATACAGTAGGTGAACGGGAGTTCAGCTTCAGACTTTTAGTGGAATAGTCCTGAAGTGATAATTGATGAATAATTAATTTGGGATTAATTTTTGACAATTATAGGAGTCTCTTTACATATTTCCATCGGGTCCTTCTACTAGCTCATATAGTTCCACGAAGTCTCGGGATTTGTTCCTTATGAGATCGATAAATTAAATGAGAATTTAATAATGTCTATTAAGACATGATACTCTCTAACATGCAATCCCAAAAAGATTGGACATGTGAAATTAATGTAGACAAATAATGTGATTTGTTAACATATGATTGGTTACAAACAAAATAATTATTTGTTAATTATTTTGGTTAATTGAATTTTGGAAATAAGATTGTGTTTGAATTATTTAGGTTTTGAAAAACAAAATTTTTCTCTCCTAATCTATGGTGCACGAATTTTAGTGGTTGGAGGGAAGAAAATTTGTTTCAAAATTGTTTAAATATTACAAACATTAAATTATTAATTGATTTAAATAATGGAGCTTATTTGATATATTTTCTTTTCTTAAAGAATGGTGCACATTTTTTTGGTGGAAAGGAAATCTAAATATTTCATTTATTTAATTAATTAAATATGGATAATATTTGTGGAAAATATTTATTAAATTCAAATAAGAAAATCTTATTTAAATTCACAGTTCAAAAGGAGTTTGAATCAAGATAGGATTAGGACTTTTTGACTAGTCTAGATTCTTGATTTAAATTTGAACCACCAATCAATATCCACATGAAGGGGAGCACGAATTTTTTGAGTTTCTTCTAGAAAAAAAAAACCGTCCATAAGGTTTAAACAACGTAGCTCGAAATTTGAATGATCCTTTGGTTCAAAAGATTATCCAGAAAAATAATTATTAATTATTTTTCAAGTAGGAGATATTTTTGGAAAAGGATTGGAGTATTATATAAAGACTAGGGGTTCTTGAAAAACCAACTATCATCATACATATAGGTGGACGTTTTTTTGGGGAGAGAGAAAAACAAAAACTAGGTTTTTTGGGCTTCAGAAATTCGTCCTTATTGGGTGTGAGAAAATAGGAAATTTTCATTGAATCAAAACTGTGAGGAAGGTTAAGCCAAGTGATATTTTCATAGAAGGTTAACCGGAACCTATTTTGTAGTTTTGAAGAACGAACCCGGATCGAATTCTCAACGGGTACATCGGAATTGAGAAGGTAGGATCTAACTTGGAAGAATTACCGGTCGCTTGGATTCATAGCACGTGTGCCCACACACACTCTGAGACGTGGGGATCGAGAATAGTAGAGAAGACACGTTGGTCGACGCTCTAGCAATTTCGGAATTCAAGAAATAAAGTACGTTTGATCATATTTTTAATTTATTGTTAATACATCACGAGCTTCTTTTCTGAATTGACATAAAAATTTTAAAACTTCCGCTGCGCCATAACTCTGATATTGGATCCGATTTTTCCAACAATTGGTATCAGAGCCAACTCATGATCATGTATATAACATAAATTATTTGATCAAATAATTTTCTCTCTATGCATTAATGAAATATTTTGAGAGTTGGCACTCTAGGTTTTATTTTGTGTATGTTAATATATTGTGAATGGATGTATGGATGAATGAATGCTTTATAATTTTTTTAATATATGATGCTTGTTCAATTTTTCTGGTTATGATTCCATAGAGGTTAGAATTTGTATCTAAGTTTTTCAAGTGTAATAGATGCGGTCTATTATCACCGCTAGGCCGTTCTTTCAATTCCTATAATTTTTGTAAGCTGGAAACGACATAGGAATTTTGTTTTTGTAAATTCGGACTATGATAGATTCAAGGAGATTGAAGATGAACGAAGGTATGGAAATTTTCAAAGGATGTGATTTTTTTTGGAATTTGGAAATTTTAATTAATTCTAATTTCATAATTGGCGTTTTTCAAAGAATAAGCTATGAGACCACCCTAAAAAATTCAAGCACAATATTTAGAGCAATAAGGACTAAGTAGTTTCAAGTCCTAAGAAAATTTATACACAATCCAATTTTATGCAGATGAATACTGGACTGCAGTCCAGTACAATTATACTGTTATTAGTTGAAAATAGTATCCGTAAAATCTGTATTAGTGTGAAGATGGACTGCATATATATATTAAGAGATTTTGGGAATTAAGTGGATTATTATGCATTCATTAGAAGCCAAGTGGCTCCACCATAGCCGGCCACCTTCAGGGACTAAAGTGCAATATTTTGTCATTAGGGGCCAAAGTGTAATTTTAAGAAAATTAAGTAATTATGGATAGGTATGTAATTTTTGATTTATGGAATTTATGGATATTCTTAACCAAGCCTCTAACTTGGCCAATGATTAGTTACAACCTTGGTTACATTGGAACAAGGAAATTAGTTAGAGATAAGTATGGAAATAGTTTTGGTTGGTTCAAGCCCACATGGCCGGTTGTCTTTGGGTGCTTGGTGAGCAAGTAATTGCCTTGGTAAGCAAGGTGAGGCAAGCAAGCAGTTGCCTTGGTGAACAAGTAATTAGCTTGGTGAACAAGTAACTTGGTCTCCAAGAAAGCCATAATGGCTGGCCATCCTAGGGATAAGGGAGGAAAAACATTTGTTTTTAAGGGCAAAGATGTAAACTCAAGGGGAATTTGTGAAATAAAAATAATTGTGGAAAAATTAAACTTTCCACCGATAAATAGGTGATGTGGGTGTGAGTTGGTTCATTTAGTTAGACCCCCAAATTTTTAGTTCAACTCCAATCCTCTCTCCCTCCCCTAGGAGCCAAGCCAAAGAGAAAGAAAAAAGATAAGAGAGAGGTCGGATTTTTGGTGAGGATGGAGTTAGAAGAGAATTTCTCAACCAAAGGGTAGATCCACTCTCTTGGATCTTGAGGTAATCCTCTTCACCCTCTAGCTCCTTATTTTAGTTTGATTCAAGATTTATGTGTATTTTCAAGTTGGGTTGTAAGAGCATAAGCTCACCCTTTATTTTTTCCATGCAAAAGCTTAGGGTTCTTGATATGTGCTTGATTAGGGTTTGGTGGTCTCTAATTATGGTTTGATGCATGTTTATGATAATATGTGTTAGAGGTTATGTGGGTATTGAGTATGCCTACTATATGATTGTTATATGTCCCCACATACTCAAGAATGATGTTGGATGAATGAAAATGAGAATGGCGATGTATGTTGTATGTAGGGTTCAAGAAAACCCTAAAAACCCTAGTTGGTGAAGATCCACCATATGAGTTTATATGAAGGATTGTATGAATGGAAATGAATGCATGATAATGAAAATATTATGTAATACGCTGCATGCTTGATGTAGGCTCACGGTTTGAACCGTTCGAGGTAGTGTGTGCATAATTCTATGTAAGAACCAACTAAAATGAAAACTGCCAATTTCGGATCAAAACTGGACAGCTTTCTGGAAACAGGATTTTGAGGCCTTTAGAGGCCGAATTTGAGAAAAGTCAAAACTACAAAGTTGTAGAAAATGGAAAACCCTAGGGGACAACATGAACATTGTTTCAAAATACAGCTCCAAAGGTCTCTATTTTATGAAAACCCAAGCCATGGTCTGCCCAGACCCTATGCACGGCCAGCCGGTTTCAACCAAGGATATGATCAAGTTAAAGGTAGAGCTGGGTTTTAAGTAAAGAACCAAAGTTGTAGGGTTTTTCAAGATCTAAACCTTTCATAAAGAAAGTTTTCCCGGATTCTAAACCAATTTAAAGATAAAACTGGATCTTAAAAACTGTGCAGAAACAGGAAATTCCTGCACAAAGTTTCTAAAAAACAGTGCATAAGCAGGAAATTCCTGCACATGCACTGATAACCAAAGTTTATGAGACTGTTTTAAGCAATTTATAAAAAATGGTTAAAATTTTATCAAACAAGGAATGAAATAAATGAAATAAACCAAGTCCTATGGTAAACAACTATATGACAAATAATAACCAAGAAGGTTACCAACTTTTAATAGGCCAAATAATTTAGGTTACTTATAGTAACTACATGAGATACCCATGCTATTGGGTTGGGCCTAAAACCCATGGTTACCAATGGTAACCTAATAAGGGTAGTACTTTGTAAGTAATTAGGCCCTACTAACCCAGTAGGGTATCATTCAGATATGATTGGGCTTATACCCAGGGTTACTAATAGTAACCTAATAAGATGCTAATTGCTATTCATGTATGATTGGGGCTTGAACCTAAGGTTCCATCAAGTAATCAAACAAGATATTGTTTGATTAGGCCAGGTGCCTTAGGGTTACATTTAGTAATCGAAAAGAGATCATGGTAGTATGTGGGAGACATGTAACTAGGGTTACTAATAAATACTGGTTAAGGATATAAGCATTGAATATAATGATTTATGCTAAAATAGGATGACTCTTATTTTACGCCTTAATTGAAACATGAATCTGTGACGCCCCGACCTACACCCATCTACGTAGGGGATGACTACGTAGACGTGGGCCGTCACCTTATTTACTTACTTACTTAATTCTTATTAAAAAGCCTTAAGCTTACTGAAAATTCCAGAGTAATTTTTTTTTCTTTAAAACTTTATTTTAAAACTCTTTACTCTTACTTAAACTTGACTTTGTCTCATACATAAAACTTAACTTATCATCATACATATTCATATGTACTCGCTCGAGTACCAAAATCGTGGACCAGACCCGACCTAGTGCGGATCGGTACAACACGAGGCAACTTGCTTGCCATACATACTTGGAACTTTTCTTAAACCATATTAATTCTTTCTTATAACATAACAAAACACATTTTACAAACGTATTTTAAAAAAACATATTTTTTTCCAAAACCGTGGTGGTGTCCATTCCACATTTCACAGTCCGCAGCACCAACTCTCCACAGTATTGCATCAAGTATAGCCGTTAGGTTGCTTACCTACAGCATGAACGTAAGTAATGAGCTAATTGTCTAGAAAGTACAATATTCAATCCACAAAACATTTTGCGTGGAAGAATGCATGAACCGATTATGTTTTCTTATAAATCAATTATGCTTTCATTAACTTGGTTCTAATCCCTTACATGTCATACGTGCACGTACCGTAGTACATAGCTATGGAGTGGTTGGAGGCGGCTAATCCAAACCAAGCCAAACCATGAAACTAATCGTTTACATAGAGGGATTGGGGCAGCAAGTCCAATCCAATTCAAACCATAGACCAAACCGTTTAAACCCGCCATCGTGGCAAGTTGGTACGACACAATAACATTAACTTGTCTTATTTTATCTCGTGACTTAAGAACTTATTCTTACCAGATGATTTAATATTCGTGAACATACTTCATGATGTCACGTATCCAAACATTCAACATAAAATAATCTCAATCATAACTTAAAGCCTTCTAGCATAATACATCGTAATATAATACATCATAACATAACTTACCATAGCATAACATCATAACGTAACTTCATAACATAACATCGTAGCATAAACTTCATAGAATAACATCATAGCATAAACTTATCATAACATAACTTAAACTTATCATAACATAAACTTCATAGCATAAAATCATAGCATAAACTTATCATAACATAACTTAAACTTATCATAACATAACATAAACTTATCATAACATAAACTCCATAGCATTACATCATAGCATAAACTTATCATAACATAACTTAAACTTATCATAACATAAACTTATCATAACATAACTTAAACTTATCATAACATAACATAAACTTATCATAACATAACATAGGTAAATCATGTAAATCAATACATGATTTCCTAAAAACATAACATGCAACAAAAACGTTTTGTCCATGCTATAGGTGGAGTTGTACTTACTTGCCGTCCTACGCTCTTAGTTCATAGCACATACTCATGTTTTCCTAACAGGGTGTAAGATAAGAATCAGTCATATTCTATCTTACCATAAATCATAATCCTTAAAATATAATATCTTTTTAGGTTACTACTAATAACCCTGGGCATGAGCCCAAACATAAATAGGTTAATGCCCTATTGGGTTACTAATACCCAATAGTGATATCCCATTTGCTTACCATATTACTTAGCATAATTTAATTATTTCCTTTCTTCAAAAAACCTTATTCAATTCTTTAAAACAGTTTCTTAATTTAAGTGTCAGTGCATGAGTAGAGATTTCTTGTTTTTGCACTGTTTTCTTAAAATCCTGTGTAGGAATTTCTTGATTCCTGCACAGTTTTGGGAATCTAATTTTTACTTTAAAATCTGTTTGGAATTAGAAAAATATTTTTGCATAAAAGTTGTAGATCTCGAAAGATCCTAAAACTTTTATGTTTAACACAAAACCCAATTCTACCTTTAACTTATTCATTTTCTTGGTTGAAGCCGGCTGGCCGTGCATAGGGTCTGGGCAGACCAGGTCTCGAATTTTCATAAAAACAGAAACCTTTGGAGCCGTATTTTGAAAAACTGTCTATGTTTTCCCATAGGAAATACCCTTCCCAACAACTTTCATGTTTTACATTTTTCCAAAATCTGCCTCTAAGGTCTTCAAAATTTCATTTTCCGTAAGCTGTCCGGTTTTATCCGAAACTGGCAGTTTTGCTTGAAATCCATTTTTACGAAAAATCTACGCGCACGCTACCTCAAACGGTCTCAACCGTGAGCCTACGACAAACATGCAACGTATCTAATGTAAAATCATATCATCATACATCCATACATAAAAACATAACATCATAAATAAAAACCTAGATCTAGCTTACCATAACATAGATCTAGCTTACCATAATCCTAATCAAGCACAAACTAAGTTTTTGCATGAAAATAAATGAGCTTAAGCTCTTACAAAACCCACTGAAAATACACATAAAATTCTTGAATCAAACTTAATAAAAATGCTTAGGTATTCGAGAGGATTACCCCTAAATCTTAGAGGTGAAATCTCAAACTTGGATCCGAATTTTCTCTACCTATTCTTCTCTAAAAATCCGACCAACCTTTCTCTTTTTTTTCTCTCTTATGGTGTTCGGCCTTAGGGTGAGGGGGAGAGAAAATGAGTGGAAATTTTGGCAGAGTTTCGGGTTCTCTTTTCTCCTTGATGTCCAAAAATTGTGAACCAACTACCCCTATTTATAGGTGAAACTTAAAGTTTCTACAATTGCATATAAGGGTTTAATGAGCAAAATATTTGCTCATCTACCCTCCCTAGGTGGCCAGCCATTCAAGGTGAGAATGAGCCAAGAATTTTGCTTGCTCACCAAGCAAATTTCTTGCTTACCTCATCAAGCCTATATCACCTTGCTTGCATCACATGGCCTACATCATCAAGCAAAACTACTTGCTCACCAAGGCTTTCAATGACCACTGGCCATACTAGTGCATGAACCAAAAATTTGGCTTGTTCACCAAGGCTCCTAACAACCGACCATTCAATGGGTGTGAGCCAAAAATGGCTTGTTCACCAAGCTACTTGGTTGCTTACCTCACCATTCCTACCTCATCAAGATTATATCACCAAGCTTACCTCACCAAAGCAAAACTTGTTCACCAAGTCTTGCTAAAGAACCGGCCATGCTAGTTCTAGAGCATGTATGTGTGAGCCAAGGTGGTGATGTGTCCAAAGGTGGACCTACCACACCTTTTTTTTTTTTTTTCTTATCTTGCATTTAAGTCCTCACAAGCAAACATATTTGCCCCCCCTAAGTCCTTAGAGTGGCCGGCCATTCAAGGTGATTTGTTGGCCAATTTTTCAACCATAATTCATACATAAAACTTACTTTCCATAATTTTCAAAAATCCAATTAATCTAATTGGTCATTACCATATGAGGTGTCCTCCTAATTAAGGCTCCATTTGGTTTTCATCCACCAATGCAGTCCATAATCATGCTAATAAGGATTTTACAAATACTATTTTCACTTAAAACAGTACTGTTTCACTAAATTGCAATCCAGAGTTCATCTGCGTAAAATTGGACTGCGTATGGATTTTTCTTAGAACTTGAAACTATTTAATCCATACTGCTCTAACTAATGTGCTTGATTTTTCTAGGGTGGTCTTATAGCTTATTTGACTAAAATGAAGGTTTTCCACAGTATAATTTCCATACTGTTGATTACACTGTAGTACCGTCTCAGTCAAACCAAAAGTCAACTTTGTCAACCTAAAGTCAACCTTGGTCAAAGTTGACCCGAAGAAAATCATAAATTCCTATTTTGTCCTTTTTCCTCAAAAGGCCCCGTACTTGACAAAGCAACTTATTAGTGTCTCGTAGCTAATTAAACGAGAACTCAAACATATTCTGATATTTACTCAGATCATGAGCTTTATATCGACATACATAATAAAATCTTAGATTTTCCTTACTTCTAAGGAAATCATAAGTTCATCGAAATTTCGGGTTCTTACAGAAGCGAACCTGTTAATGTGCCCTATTGGAACATTAGACCAAGAGCATAGGACATCAGGTAAGTACAAACCTCACCTACAGTATGAAAAATAGTAAACTATTTTCAAGCATGACTTGTTTACATGTATATCATGATATGCCATGTTTATGTAAATGCCATGTTTTATGATAATGCTATGTTTATATATGTGCCATGTTTTAAGATAATGCCATGTTTAATGATAGAGTCATGCTTTATTAATATGCCACAAGTCATTATATGTTAGTGATCTTTATGTCATACTATATCTATACATCATATGCATCATGACGAATAAGAACACAAGTAAAGATTCTTAGTATTGGAAAATACAAGGCTAAGACTAAACCAAGACAAGTAAAGTGTCGTACCAACCTCCTGTTGATGCGGGAGGATTATGCATGTTTAAGAAAATTCTCAGACCTTCTGTTGATGTGGAAGGGTTATGTTTCAAGATTTCCAGAATTGTTAAGGACCTTGCAAACCTTAACTTTCTGTGGAATGCGGGCATTTGGTACGTGCACAAGGGGCTCACATGTAAAGTAAGATAATAAGTTCAAGTTCATAATGGAACTTAATTGATCATAAAAGATCCATAATTGATCATAATTGGTTCATGCATAAATGTACAACATTTGTTATGTTTTTGTGAGATTATGTTTGTACTTGTTGGGCGAAAGCTCATCAGTATATTTCATACTGTATGTAAGATGCCTGCAGCTTTACTTGGTGGGCAATAGAGACGATGCGGCAAGTGAAGGGCGGTGTGGGATATCACTACAGAGATATTTCCGCAAACTCTTTAAATTATGAACTAGTACATGTATGGTTAAGTAATATGTACCATGTTACACATGAGATGTTTCAAAACCCCGGTTTAAAAAGGTTTAGGTGTGACGTTTTAATCGGTTTAACAAGTAATGGGTAGGCATGGTGAAGTTTACCCATATAGATAAGTTTACTTAAGTTGTGTTAAAAAAAAAAACATAAAATTTATTCTGAAATTTTCTTTAAGTTCAAGTATTAGAAACTAAGAAGTAAGTTAAATAAGTAAAGTAACGGCCTACGTTTATGTAGTCGGCCCTACGTAGATGGTCGGGGCGTTACAAACGCAGTGCTTCTTCCATGATTTATTCATCGCTTGCTTAATCCCCATATATTATCCATGATTGAATTAAGGACTTTTCCGTTTTACCTTTTCAATCATTTTAACTTAAAGTTCCATTATTCTCTAATGAAAGAACCATCAATTGTAAAGCCATACAATTGGTAAACCATCAGAGAACACAAAGTAAACCGATGGCCAAGATCTTGTTATATTATCTTTCAATTCCTGAATATTGCCTTTAAGTAGATAACATGTACTCGTTAAGATAGCTATGGATTCCGTATCTATTTATCTTGATCTCTCCATCCATAAGTCATACACCGAAAACACAAGTATTTGACTATCAATTATCAATGTCGAACCTATAGTGGATCAAAGTGCATAAGTCATGGATACAAACTCAAGTATTCATTTCAGGATAAGATTAATGCAGGATGATAATCAAAGCGTCATTGATTCTTATAAACGGAATCATTAAACCGAATCAATTAACACTATCCAATGTCATATCTCAATACTAGTATACATTAAAGTTTCTACTCGGAACTAATCCGATGGTCAAGACAAACCATCCTCCAAGGAAGTAGACAATCTTTACAATCTTATCATAAATAAGATCCCCAAATCTTATTCCATCGATTGCGGACCATTCATTTAGACTGTTATCAAATTACCACTTCTATGTATACCCCGTATACATATGGTAATCCGATATACTACCAACAGCCTGGGAGTATTTTATGTTTGCTCAAAATAATCATACAATCAACAAATGAAAGTAAATAGGACACAACTTATTAAACATGAATAATCTCTTTTTATTAATATCAAAATGTTATATTTACAGAAAATCCCTATAATTGATTTTCTATCCTTAGGGCACATATAGATCCCAACAATCTCCCACTTGCCCTAAGCGAGTAAATGTGACATATTGCGCATCCCCATGCCTTCAACGTGTTCATCGAATCTTCTGGCAGCCAAAGTCTTCGTGAACGGGTCGGCAAGATTGTCCTCTGATGCGATTTTGTAAACTATCACATATCCACTTTCAACAAAACCTCTGATAATGTGATATTTTCTGTCAATGTGCTTACTCCTCTTATGATGCCTAGGATCCTTGTTATTAGTTACTGCTGCACTGTTGTCACAATAGAGCACCATAGTTTTATCCATACCAAGAACAACCTCAAGGTCACCAAGGAACCTGCGGAGCCATACCGCTTCCTTTGATGCCTTACTGGCTGCCACATACTCGGCTTTCATGGTCAAGTTAGCAATGCAAGATTGCTTAATACTCCTCCACACAACGGCACCACCTCCAAGGGTAATGACAGATTCTGAAGGCGATTTCCTTGAATCCTGGTCTTATTGAAAATCAGAATCTGTGTATCCTATAGAAACAAGGTCCTGACTGGAATACACTAGCATATAATCCCTCGTTCTCCATAGATACTTGAGTATATGCTTGACCGCAACCTAATGGTTCGGTCCCAGATTCGACTGATATCGACTTACCATACCAACTACAAAACAAATGTCAGGCCTAGTGCATAACATAGCGTACATAAGACTACCTACCACTGATGCATAAGGTACTTTTTTCATATGCTCCCTTTCTTCTGATGTCTTGGGACAGTCATCTCTAGAAAGCTTGATTCCAATCCTGAAAGGTTGGGCACCTTTCTTGGAATCATTCATAGAAAATTTCTCAAGTACTTTATCAATGTATGAAGCTTGGGAGAGTGCTATCGTTTTGTTCTTTCTATCTCTAAAGAGTTGAATACCAAGAACATAACTAATTTCTCCTAGGTCCTTCATGTCAAACTGTTTGGCTAACCAAACTTTGACAGATGATAATGTTGCCACATTGTTTCCAATAAGCAATATATCATCCACATAAAGTATAAGGAAAATCACTTTCTCGTTCTTGATACATTTATAAACACATGATTCGTCAATGTTTTGTTTGAATCCATAGGTTTTGATCGCTTGATCAAACCTAACATTCCAAGAATGAGATGCTTGCTTTAATCCGTAAATGGATTTAAGCAACTTGCATACATTGTCTTCTTGGCCCTTTGCCTTGAACTCGTCTGATTGTGTTATATAGATATCTTCCTTAAGAGAGCCATTCAAGAAAGCTGTCTCGACATCTATTTGCTAGATCTCATAATCGAGAGCAGCCGCAATGGATAAAAGAATGCGGATTGACTTGAGCATTGCTACAGGCGAGAAGGTTTCATCATAGTCGATTCCTTCTTTCTGCGTATAGCCCTTCGCTACAAGTCTTGCCTTGAAAGTTTCCACTTTCCCATCCACACCTCTCTTCCTCTTGTATACCCACTTACACCCAATCGGTTTTATGCCTTAGGGCACCCCGTTGGAATCCATAGATTCCATCTCGGTGTTCATAGCCTTTTGCCAAAGACTAGAATCAAAATCCTCCATAACTTCATTGTACATAGCCGGATCGTTAACATGTTCTATGGATTCTGCCTTAAAGACTTCACCATTGAACATATACGTTTCAGGTTCCCTGAAAATCCTCCTACTACGACGAAGCTCCCGTGGTTGTTTATTCTTTGGCGGTTTTTCCACAGCAATGACTTTAGGAACATCCAAACCCGAAGTCATCTCCTCAAGCACAACTTTGCTACGAGGTTTAAAGTCTTCCATGTAACTTTCCTCGAGGAATGTTGCATGTGTGGAGACGAAGACTTTATTTTGCTCCGGATTATAAAACATACCACCTTTAGTCCCTTTTGGATAGCCAACAAACAAGCACACTTCTGATCGTCACTCCAACTTCTTCACTTCTCAACCCAGGACGTGTGCCGAACAACCCCAAATTCGAATATGATTCAAATTAGGTTTCCTACTCATCCATAACTCATAAGGAGTTTTAGAAACCGATTTGGAGGGAACGTTATTCAAAATAGCATGCAGTTTGTATGGCGTGCCCCCAAAATGACAAAGGTAATGTGGAGTAACTCATCATAGACCGGATCATATCCAATAGGGTCATATTCCTTCTCTCAGCTACACCATTCTGTTGAGGAGTTCGAGGTGCAGTCAACTGGGATTGTATCCCATTCTCTATCAAATATCCTAAGAACTCATCTGATAGGTATTCTCCACCTCGATCCGATCGAAGTGTCTTAATGGACTTACCTAATTGTTTCTTCGCTTCAGCCTGAAATTCTTTGAACTTGTCAAAGGCTTCGCTTTTGCGAGTCATCAAATAGACATATTCATACCTTGAGTAATCATCAATAAAAGTGATATAATACTCATACCCACCACGTGCTTCTATGTTCATGGGACTACTAACATCCATATGCACTAGTTCTAAAAGTTCCTTGGCACGACCATCCTTGGCAGCAAAGTGCCGTTTAGTCATCTTGCCCTCCAAACAGGATTCGCATTGTGGCCAAGGTTCAACCTCATACAAGTCAAGGCATTCATCCTTTACCATCCTTTAAATTCTGTTAAGGCTTATGTGACCAAGTCGTAAATGCCAAAAATATGATTTGTTAGAGTGAGAAGACTTATGTCTTTTAGAGTTCTTTTCCAATTATGTATCAAGTAGTGAGTGCATCTTAGGTTTGATAAAATAAAGATTTCCTTACATCCATCCATTACAGATAAGAGAATTGTTTTTCCTAATAACAACTTTATTATTAAAAGAAACTGAATAAGAATCTTTAATCAAACAAGCTACCGAAATTAGGTTCCTCTTGAAACTAGGAACATAAAAACAATGTCTCAAAACAATAAATCTAAATTCATCAAAATAAAGATGCACTTCTCCTACTGCTTCAGCTCACACCAATTTCCCATCACCGGTTCTTAACGTGAAGTCCTCCTCATGCAAACTTCTCGTTACGTTGAACCCCTACAGAGAAATACAAACATGGTTAGTAGCTCCAGAATCTATAACCCAATTGTCCTTAGATTCTTCCACTAAACAACCCTCAAGATACAGGATATCGAAATTACCTTTTTGCTTTTGCATAGACAGGTATTCTCGGTAATCCTTCTTGAAATATCCTTTCTTCCCACAGTGAAAGCACTTAGCCTTTTTGGGATCCACCTTTCGCTTCTTAGTCTTTATAGACTTCTTAGAAGCAGGTGCATTCACCGCAGGCTTGTTCCCCTTGTTCTTCCCTTTTCCTTCTTCCTTTTGGGATTAGGAGCAGGCGAACTAGGTTCAGCCACATTTGCCTCAGCCTTAGATCTAGAACCCTTAAAAATTTTCTCAAAGGCTTGCAACTCTTTCATCAATTCCGTTAAAGACATCTCCTTCCGGTTAAGGTTAGGATGCCTGAAACAAATCGAAATCCTTGGACAAGGTTTGGAAAACCATGACCAATTGAGTTGCAGCATCAATCTCAGGCCCATTTGCATGAGCCTCAGACAAATAAGCCATGACATTCATCATGTGCTCCTTGATGGGAGTTCCAACCTTCTGCCTGCAGTTCATGAGACCTTTGATAGCATCGGTCTTAGCCTGGATAGTTTGTTCACCAAACATATCCTCCAGATTATCCATGATATGCCTAGCAGTTTGATGTTCCTCATGTTGTTTCTGGAGCACGTTAGACATGCTCGCCCGAATTAGCACATAGCACTTAGGTTGGAGTTGTCCCAACGCTCAAGCGCTACAAATTCCCTATCAGGAGCATCGATCACAGGCGTAGGTGGTTAGGGTTGGGTTAGAACAAAACTGTGTTTCTCAAAGTTTAGGACGATAAGAAAGTTCCTTTTCCAGTCATTAAAGTTCTCGCCAGTTAATTTGTTTTGCGTAAGTATCACAGATAAATGGCTCAACATTTTGATCTATAATAAGAAAACATGTAGTAAGTATGAGCAAACATCCTTTTATTTTTTTTTAAATTTGGTTTTGTAATGAAACAAAAAGATCTATATGCAATCTAAATGTTTATGTGTAAAATCCTTAAAACACATACCTTACAACAATAATTCCTAGCTTCTGCTTTCCAAGCTACCGAGGGGTGATCATAGAAGAACTAGCCAAGAACACGGTTCCCTTCCAATTAATACATATTCATCCATGGAGCAAACTCCATTAAATATATATTAACTATTGTTTATTTGGCCAGTACTTTACATAACAGAGCCTCGAATGAGGGTTAATAAATAAAGTAGCATGAGTGTGTAACTATCGTTTCCAATTTTGAATCCATATTTTACATCCGCCACCGAGGGGTGATCTTAACATAAAATAGGCTCAAAATTATTATCCTTTCGGAAATCCAAATCAGTGTGCGCTCTAGGTAAGATACCTATCCAAAGAGAATTCCCGGGTCAAAACCGAGTTGTAGGCACTGTCATGCATAACTATTGGACCAATGATAGAGGCCATAGGTCTTAGTGTGTAAAACCTTCTCCCACTCAATCTTTTAAATTAGGGTTTTTGTTTTTCATGCATAAACAATATTTTTTGAGTGGCACTTCCTAGTCTTTGTGGCATGTTATCAATATATCATGAAATAGTATATCTTATTCATCTAGCAACACATCATCCATGATTTACAAAATATGTAAATAGCCGTTGATCATGATTCCATTCTAGAGAAAAGAAAATTGTAAAATTTACAAAAAATAACTGAAACATATATCGGCATTCATTTGTAGATCCATGCCTTGTATCCTTCTTCAATGTGTCTTCATTCTCCAATGTCACATCTTTTTAAATTAAAATTAAAATTAAAATTTCAAAAAGGAAGATTATATGTGATTTTTAATTTTAATCAAAATTACAAAATATCAAAATTTCAAATTTAAATCACAAAATTTTAAAATTCTTAATAATATCCATTAAATTTAAATTTAAATTTTTAATTTTGATTTCCAAATTATTAAGATCACATATCATTGGAAAATTAAATTTTCAAAAGGATTCTATGTGATTTTTTTATTTTATTAAAACAAACATTTTTTTAATTAATTAAAATTTCAAAATTTCAAAAAATCACATCCTTTGAAAATTTTCATACCTTCGTTTATCTTCAATCTCCTTGAATCTATCATAGTTCGAATTTACAAAAAAATTCCTATGCCGTTTCCGGCTTACAAAAATTCTAGGAATTGAAAGAATGGCCTAGCAGTGATAATAGACCGCATCTATTACACTTGACAAATCTAGATACAAATTCCAACCTCTATGGAATCATAACCGGCAAAATTGAACAAGCATCATATATTAAAAAATATATAAAGCATTCATTCATCCATACATCCATTCACAATATATTTAACATACACAAAATAAAACCTAGAGTGCCAACTCTCTAAAATATTTCATTAATGCATAGAGAGAAATTTATTTAATCAAATAATTTATGTAATATACATGATCATGAGTTGGCTCTGATACCAATTGTTGGAAAAATGCTTCTGATATCAGAGTTATGGCGTAGCGAAAGTTTTAAAATTTTTATGCCAATTCAGAAAAGAAGCTCATGATGTATATAACAATAAATTAAAAAACATGATCAAACGTACCTTGTTTCTCAGATTCTGGAATTGCTAGAGCGTCGACCAACGTGTCTTCTCTATTATTCTCGAGTCCCCACGTCTCAGTGTGTGTGTGGGTACACGTGCTATGAATCCAAGCGACCGGTAATTCTTCTGAAGTCTAGATCCCACATTCTCAATCCCGATGTACCTCGTTGAGAATTCGATCTGTGACGCCAAGACCTACGTAGGGCCGTTACCATACTTACTTAAACTAAATCTCGGTTTTAATAATTTAAACTTACTTGAAAATTTGAGAATAATATTTTTTAAACATACATAAATAGACTAGTCAATATAAGAAGATTTTCTGTGCATACACATACTTGTTTATCATAATAAGAAGTCATACATAATCTTTACATTTAACTCGAGTCTTCAAACTTCATATATACAGTAAAACACAATCTATTCTAATATATAGAGATATACATATATTTTTGTTCAAAAGAACTTGCGGAAAAACTTGCGTAGTGGTATCCCACACCGTCCTCCTCTTGTCACATCGTCCGCATTACCCACCAATTAAGCTGCAGGCTTTTTACCTAAAGTATGAAATATACTGATGAGCTTTACGCTTAGCAAGTACAAACTTAATCTCACAAAAATATGTCAAGCATCATGTAACTTATGCATAAATCATTTATGATCAATTATGAATCTCTTATGCTCCCTTATGAACTTCTTATGAACTTACTATCTTGCTTAACATGTGGGTCCCTTGTGTACGTACCAGATACGCGCATTCTATAGAAAGTTAAGGTTTGTAAGGTCCCTAACAATTCTGAAAATCATATTCATAACCCTTCACAATCTGGAATGTCTTAACATCCTGAACTTGAAACATGTATAATCCTCCACGATCTGGCGGGAGGTTGGTACGACACCTTGCTTGTCTTATCTTATGACTTAAAACATGTTCTTATCATGTGGTTTAATATTGGTGAACATGCTTCATGATATCACTATATCGTAACATATAACATAACATAATATTAACCGTAACATATACATACACATGGTATATCATAGCATAACATAGCATATTAAAATATGTCATACTTGAAAATAGTATTTACTATTTTCCATACTATAGGTGAGGTTTGTACTTACCTGTTATGCTATGTCCTAGGTTTTTGTTGCTCCAAATCAGGTTGCAACAACAGGTTACTTCCCGCTCTTCAAAAATGACGTAAGATAAAGGTCATCTTATCTTACCATAAATCATTGCATTCAATGTTGCTATCCTTAACCAGCATTCAATAATAATCCTAATTATATGTCCCCTACACACACTCATGATAACTTATTTGGTTACTAAGTGTAACCCTAAACAATATCTTGTTGATGTGTTAATGAACTTTGGGTTCAAGGCCCAATCATACCTAGTATCTTATTAGGTTACTATTAGTAACCCTAGGTATAAACCCAAGTCATATTTGGATCAAACCTTATTGGGTTACTAAGGCCCAATTTTTAAAGCTATGTCCTATTATGTTATTATTGGTAACCATGGGCTTTATGCCCAACCTAGTAACTTGGATATCTTACCCGGTTACTGTTGGTCATTGTACTGTTATCATGTTTTCAAGAAAGCTTTTGGCCTATTTATTTATTTTTCCCTTTCTTGATAAAACCTAGTATTTGTTGTCTAACTTTCCTTGTATAACATCCATTGTAAACTTTCAATAATTAGCTAAAACTGTAATTTTTTTTTAAGTAAGGGTAATGAAACTATCATGTTTTGAAAGCTATCCTTGAAAACAGTTTCATGCTGCCATTTATCAGTGTATGTGCAGGAATTTCCTTTTCCTACACTGGTTTTGAAAATCCTGTGCAGGAATTTCCTGTTTTCTGCACAGTTTTTAGAATCCAGTTGTATCTAAGAATCTGTTTGTATTTTGAAAAGTTTTCTTCACAAAAGTTTTATATCTTGAAAAACCCTACAACGTTTGTTCTTTTCTCTAAACCCAGTTCTACCTTTAACCTACTCATTTTACTTGTTGAACCTGTCTGGCCGTGCACAGGGTCTGGGCATGACCATGCTCAGGTTTTTGTAAACACTGAGGCCATTGGAGTCTTATTTTTAAAAACTGTCCATGCTACCATCTAGGATTTTTCATTTTCTACAACATTTTAGTTTTAACTTTCCTCAAATTCGGCCTCTAAAGGCCTCAAAATCCAGTTTCCAGATTACTGTCCAATCTTGATCCGAGACTGGCAGTTTTCATCTTAATTGTTTCTTACGTATAATTACGCACACACTACCTCAAACGGTTAAAACCGTGAGTCTACATCAAGCATGCAATATGTTTCCTAACATTTCCATTACCATGCATTCATTTTCATTCATAAAATCATCCATACAAACCCATGTATTTCCATACCAAATTAGGGTTTTAGGGTTAAATTCTAACCCTCCTTGCATCATACATCAAAATTAACATAATCAATCACACCATACATCTTCTTGAGTGTGTCGAGACATACTACAAACACATACTAGGCATTCATAGATACCATACATACTCTAACACATAACATCATAAACATACATCAACCCATAAATCAAAACCACTAAACCCTAATCAAGCACAAGTCTAAGCAAATCTAAGCTACTTCATGAAAAGTAAAATGATCTTATGCTCTTACATACCCACATGAAATACTCATAAATCTTGAATCAAAACTTAATTGAAGAACTAGAGGGTGAAGAGGATTACCTCTAGATCTTGAGTGGTGAATCTACTCCTTGGATTGGAATATTTTCTTCCTCACCTAACCTACACACAATCCGGCCACTAACCTTTTTTTTTTTTCTCTTTGGGTTCGGCTCCTAGGGTGAGAGGGAGAAAGTTAAGTTGAAAATGAGCCAGAGTTTTGGGGTGGAACTAAAAAAATGCTCCAAACCCCCCCCCCCCCCAATCATCACCTATTATATAGGTGAAAAATACATAATTTTCACAATTATTTTTATTTCAAAAATTCCCCTTGAATTTACATACTTGCCCTTAAAAACAAATGTTTTCCTCCCATATCCTAGGATGGCCGGCCATATGGCTAAAAATTGGGGCTAAATTACTTCATAATTATCCATTTCCCCTATTTTTCAAAAATCCCAAAATTATGGATTTATCTTTTCTTACTTGGCCTCCAAGTAATGCCTTGCTTACCTTACCAAGCTTACCTCACTAAGCTTACCTCACCAAGTTTACCTTACTAATCTTACCTCACTTTTCTTAAAATTACACTTTGGCCCCTAAGGACAAAATATTTACACTTTAGTCCCTGTGAGGTGGTCGGCTAGGGTAGAGCCACTTGGCTTCCAATTCATGCATAATTATCCATTTGATTTCAAAAATCCCTTAATATAATTATGCAGTCCATTTCCTTACTAACTCAGATAATATTAATATTGTTTTTTACTAAAAACAGTACTGTCATACTAGACTACAGTCCAAAATTTATCTGCACTTAACTAGGCTGAATATAAATTTTTCTTATGACTTAGAGCTACTTAGCCCTTATTGTCTTAACTAATGTGCTTGATTTTTCTAGGGTGGTCTTGAACCTTATTCTTGCCATTCCATCTGTGATGACCGTTTTTCGCAGTATAATTCCAATACTGCTTGCTATACTGTAGTACCGTCATATTCATACCTTTGACTTTTCTTGGTCAAACTTTGACCAACATAAAATCATAAATTTTTATTATACCTTTTTGCTCAAAAGGCCTCATGCTTGGCTAAGCAATCTATTATTGAGTCTCGTACGTAATTAATCGAGAACTTAAACATATACTGATTAAATTATGAATTTCTCATTGATATTCATAATTTTCATGAAACATCATAAACACATAACACGGACTTAAATTTCTTTATACACAAGGAAATCATGAATTCATAAAAATTTCGGTTATTACACCGATTTGGGTTCGTTCTTCAAAACTACAAAACAGGAACCGGTTAACCTTCTATGAAAAATATCACTTGGCTTAACCTTTCTCATAGTTTTGATTCAATGAAAATTTCTCTCTTTTTCTCACACCCAAGAAGGACGAATTTTTCTCAAGTACAAAAACCTAGATTTTTGCGTTTTTCTCTCTCCCAAAAACCGTCCACTTATGAGTATGATATAAGGGTTGGTTTTTTCAAGAACCCCTAGCCTTTGTATAATACTGCAATCCTTTTTCAAAAAATCTCCTACTTGAAAAACAATTAATAATTATTTTTCTGGATAATCTTTTAAAACCTTATGGACGTGTTTTTTGCTAGGAGAAACTCAAAAAATTCGTGCTCCCCTTCATGTGGATATTAATTGATGGTTCAAATTTAAAAACAAGAATCTAGACTAGTCAAAAGATCCTAGTCCTATCTAGATTCAAATTTCTTTTAAACCTTTTTGAATTTAAATAAGATTCACTTATTTGAATAAATATTTTCCACAAATATCAACCATATTAATTAATTTAAATCAATGGAATTTTCAAATTTTCTTTCCTCACAAAAACCGTGCACCACTTTTAAGGAAAGAAAAATTCATTAAATAATCTCCATTATTTAAATAAATATATAATTTAATATATCTGAACAATTTTGAAACAAAATTTTTTTCCCTCCACTCAATTAAAAATTGTGCACCTCTTTTAATTAGGAGAGAAAAATTTTGTTTTCCAAAATTTAATAATTCAAACACAATCTTATTTCTAATATTCAATTAACAAAAATAATTAACAAATAATTATTTTATTTACAACCAATCATATGTTGACAAATCACATTATTTGTCTACATTAATTTCACATGTCCAATCCTTTTGGGATTGCATGTTAGAGACTACCATGTCTTAATAGACATTATTAAATTTCCATTTAATTTACCGATCTCATTAGGAACAAATCTCGAGACGCTTCATGGAATTAAATGAGCTAGTAGAGGGACCCAATAGAAATATGTAAAAAGGCTCCTATAATTATCAAAAATTAATCCCGGATTGATTATTCATCAATTATCAACTTCAGAACTATTCCACTAAAAGTTTGAAGCTGAACTTCCGTTTACATACCGTATTACGAAAGCTCTCTAACGCAGTGCTTCTTCCATGATTTATTCATCCCTTGCTTAATCCCCATATGTTATCCATGATTGAATTAAGGACTTTTCCGTTTTATCTTTTCAATCATTTTAACTTAAAGCTCCATTATTCTCTAATGAAAGAATCACCAATTGTAAAGTCATACAATCGGTAAACCATCAGAGAACACAAAGTAAACCGATGGCCAAGACCTTGTTATATTATCTTTCAATTCCCGAATAATGCCTTTAAGTAGATAACATATACTATCATTAAGATAGCTATGAATTCCGTATCTATGAATCTTGATCTCTCCATCCATAAGTCATACACCCAAAACACAAGTATTTGACTATCAATTATCAATGTCTCACCTATAGTTGATCAAAGTGCATAAGTCATGGATGCGAACTCAAGCCTTCATTTCAGGATTAAGATTAATGTAGGATGATAATCAAAGCGTCATTGATTCTTATAAACGGAATTATTAAACCGAATCAATTAACACCTTAGGTCCAGTCCAATGTCATACATCAATACTGGTATACATTAAAGCTTCTACTCGGAACCAATTCGATGGTCAAGACAAACCATCCCTCCAAGGAAGTAGACAACCTTTACAATCTTATCATAAATAAGATCCCCAAATCTTATTCCATCGATTGCGGACCATATATTTAGACTGTTATCAAATTATCACATCTTCTATGTATATCCCATATGCATATGGTAATCCGATACACTATCAACAGCCTAGGGGTATTTTATGTTTGCTCAAAATAATCATACAATCAACAAATGAAAGTAAATAGGACACAACTTATTAAACATGAATAACCTCCTCTTATTAATATCAAAATGTCATATTTACAAAAAAAATCCCTAATATTGATTTTCTATCCTGCACATATAGATCCCAAAAGAACACCCATCAAGGAGCACATGATGAAAATCATGGCTTATTTGTCTGAGGCTCAGGCAAATGGGGTTGAGATCGATGCTGCAACTCAATTGGTCATTTTTTTCAAACCTTATCCAAGGATTTCGATTTGTTTCAGGCATCCTACAACCTTAACCGAAAGGAGATGTCTTTAACGGAATTGATGAAAGAGTAGCAAGCCTTTGAGAACATTTTTAAGGGTTCTAGATCTAAGGCTGAGGCAAATGTGGTTGAACCTAGTTCGCCTGCTCCTAATCCCAAAAGGAAGAAGGAAAAGGGGAAGAACAAGGGGAACAAGCCTGTGGTGAATGCACCTGCTTCTAAGAAGTCTACCAAGACTAAGAAGCAGAAAGTTGATCCTAAGAAGGCTAAATGCTTTTTCTGTGGAAAAAGGGACATTTCAGGAAGGATTGCAGAGATTACCTGACTATGCAGAAGCAAAGAGGTAACTTCAATATCATGTATCTTGAGCTTGTTTTGTGGAAGAATCTAAGGATACTTGGTTATAGATTCTGGAACCACTAACCATGTTTGTATTCTCTGCAGGGGTTCAAGGTAACGAGAAGTCTGTGTGAGGAGAACTTCACGTTAAGAACCGATGATGGACGTTGGTGCGAGCTGAAGTAGTGGGAGAAGTGCATCTTATTTTGATGAATTTAGATTTATTATTTTGAGACATTGTTTTTATGTTCCTAGTTCAAGAGGAACCTAATTTCGGTAGCTTGTTTAATTAAAGGTTCTTATTCAGTTTCTTTTGATAATAAAGTTGTTATTAGGAAAACAATTCTCTTATCTGTAAGGATGGATGCATGGAAATCTTTATTTTATCAAACCTAAGATGCACTCACTGCTTGATCACCTTAACAAAATCATATATTTGGCATTTACGACTTGGTCACATAAGCCTTAACGGAATTCAAAGGATGGTAAAGGATGAATGCCTTGACTTGTACGAGGTTAAACCTTGGCCACAATACGAATCCTGTTTGGAGGGCAAGATGACTAAACGGCACTTTGCTGCCAAAGATGGTCGTGCCGAGGAAACTTTTAGAAACTAGTGCATATGGATGTTTGTGGTCCCATGAACATAGAAGCATGTGGTGGGTATGAGTATTATATCACTTTTATTGATGATTACTCAAGGTATGGATATGTCTATTTGATGACCCGCAAAAGTGAAGCCTTTGATAAGTTCAAAGAATTTCGGGCTGAAGCGGAGAAACAATTAGGTAAGTCCATTAAGACACTTCGATCGGATCGAGGTGGGGAATACATGTCAGATGAGTTTTTAGGATATTTGATAGAGAATGTGATACAATCCCCAGTTGACTGCACCTGGCACTTCCTCAATAGAATGGTGTAGCTGAAAGAAGGAATAAGACCCTATTGGATATGGCCCGGTCTATGATGAGTTACTCCACATTACCTTTGTCATTTTGGGGGCAAGCCATACAAACTGCATGCTATCTTCTGAATAACGTTCCCTCCAAATCAGTTCCTAAAACTCCTTTCGAGTTATGGATGGGTAGGAAACCTAATTTGATCATATTCGAATTTGGGGTTGTCCAGCACACGTCCTGGATAAGGAAGCGAAGAAGTTGGAGTCACGATCAGAAGTATGCTTGTTTGTTAGCTATCCAAAAGGGACAAAAGGTGGCATGTTTTATAATATGAAGCAAAATAAAGTCTTCATCTCCACACATGTAATATTCCTCGCGGAAAGTTACGTGGAAGATTTTAAACCTCGTAGCAAAGTGGTGCTTGAGGAGATGGACTTCGGGTTCAGATGTTCCTAAAGTCACTAAAAATCCTATGGAAAAACCGCTAAAGAATCAACAACACGGGAGCTTCGTCTTAGTGGGAGGATGTCAGGGAACCTGAAAGGTGTATGTTCAATGGTGAAGTCCTTTGAGGTAGAATCCATCGAACATATTGACGATCCAGCTATGTGCAAAGAAGCTATGGAGGATATTGATTCTAGTTTTGGCAAAAAGGCTATGAACGCCGAGATGGAATCTATGGATTCCAACGGGGTCTGGAAACTTGTAGACTTACCCCAGGCATAAAACCGATTGGGTGTAAGTGGGTATACAGAGGAAGAGAGGTGTGGATGGGAAAGTGAAAACTTTCAAGGCAAGACTGGTAGCAAAGGGCTATATGCAGAAAAAAGGAATCGACTATGATGAAACCTTCTCGCCTGTAGCAATGCTCAAGTCAATCCGCATTCTTTTATCCATTGCGGCTGCTCTCGATTATGAGATCTGGCAATGGACGTCAAGATAGTTTTCTTGAATGGCTCTCTTGAGGAAGATATATATATGATACAACCAGACGGGTTCCAGGCAAAGGACCAAGAAGACAAGGTATGCAAGTTGCTTAAATCCATTTATGGATTAAAGCAAGCATCTCGTTCTTGGAATATTAGGTTTGATTAAGCGATCAAAACCTATGGATTCGAACAAAATATTGATGAACCAGTGTGTTATAAATGTATCAAGAACGAGAAAGTGGTTTTCCTTATACTTTACGTGGATGATATATTGCTTATTGGAAACTATGTGGCAACATTATCATCTGTCAAAGTTTGGTTAGCCAAACAGTTTGACATGAAGGACTTAGGAGAAGCTAGTTATGTTCTTGGTATTCAACTCTTTAGAGATAGAAAGAACAAAACGATAGCACTCTCCTAAGCTTTATACATTGATAAAGTACTTGAGAGGTTTTCTATGAAGATTCCAAGAAATGTGTCCAACCTTTCATAATGGGAATCAAGCTTTCTAGAGATGACTGTCCCAAGACATTGGAGGAAAGGGGAGCGTATGAAAGCTGTACCTTATGCATCTGCGGCAGGTAGTCTTATGCATGTTATGTTATGCACTAGGTCTAATATTTGTTTTGCGGGTTGGTATAGTAAGTCGATATCAGTCAAACCCGGGGACCGAACCATTGGGCTGCGGTCAAGTATATACTCAAGTATCTACGGAAAACGAGGGGATTATATGCTAGTGTATTCCGGTCAGGATCTTGTTCCTATAGGATACACAGATTCTGATTTCAATCAGATCAGGATTCAAGGAAATCGACTTCAGGATCTATCTTTACCCTTGGAGGGTGGTGCCGTCGTGTGGAGGAGTATTAAGCAATCTTGCATTGCTGACTCGACCATGGAAGCCGAGTATGTGGTAGCCAGTGAGGCATCAAAGGAAGCGGTATGGCTCCGCAGATTCCTTGTTGACCTTGAGGTCGTTCCTGGTATGGATAAAGCTATGGTGCTCTACTGTGACAACAGTACAGCAGTAGCTAATACCAAGGATCCTAGGCATCATAAGAGGAGTAAGCACATTGACAGAAAATATAACATTATCAGAGGCTTTGTTGAAAGTGGATATTGTGACGGTTTGCAAAATCGCATCAGAGGACATTCTTGCCGACCCGTTCACGAAGACTTTGGTGGCCCGAAGATTTGAGGAACACGTCGAAGGCATGGGGATGCGCAATATGTCACATTTACTCGCTAAGGGCAAGTGGGAGATTGTTGGGATCTATATGTGCCCTAAGGATAGAAAATCAATTATAGAGATTTTCTTGTAAATATGACATTCTGATATTAATAAAAAGAAGTATTCATGTCTAATAAGTTGTGTCATATTTATTTCATTTGTTGATTGTATGATTATTTTGAGCAAACATAAAATACACCTAGGCTGTTGGTAGTATATCGGATTACCATATATATACGGGGTATACATAGAAGACGTGGTAATTTGATAACAGTCTAAATAAATGATCCGCAATCGATGGAATAAGATTTGGAGATCTTATTTATGATAAGATTATAAAGGTTGTTTACTTCCTTAGAGGGATGGTTTGTCCTTGACCATCGGATTGGTTCCGAGTAGAAACTTTAATGTATATCAGTATTGAGGTATGACATTGGACTGGATCAAAGGTGTTAATTGATTCGGTTTAATAATTCCGTTTATAAGAATCAATGACGCTTTGATTATCATCTACATTAATCTTAATCCTGAAATAAATACTAGAGTTCGCATCCATGACTTATGCACTTTGATCCACTATAGGTGAGACATTGATAATTGATGGTCAAATACTGTGTTTTGGGTGTATGACTTATGGATGGAGAGATCAAGATTCATAGATACAGAATCCATAGTTATCTTAATGATAGTATATGTTATCTACTTAAAGGCATTATTCAGGAATTGAAAAGATATATAGCAAGGTCTTGGCCATCGGTTTACTTTGTGTTCTCTGATGGTTTACCGATTGTATGACTTTACAATTGGTGGTTCTTTCATTAGAGAATAATGGAACTTAAGTTAAAATGATTGAAAAGGTAAAACGGAAAAGTCCTTAATTCAATCATGGATAACATATGGGGATTAAGGAAGCGATGAATAAATCATGAAAGAAGCACTGCATTAGAGAGCTTTCCTAATACGGTATGTAAACGGGAGTTCAGCTTCAGACTTTTAGTGGAATAATCCTGAAGTTGAAAATTGATGAATAATTAATCCGGGATTAATTTTTGACAATTATAGGAGCCTCTTTACATATTTTCATCGAGTCCCTCTACTAGCTCATATAGTTCCACGAAGCGTTTCGGGATTTGTTCCTAATGAGATCGGTAAATTAAATGAGAATTTAATAATGTCTATTAAGACATGATACTCTCTAACATGCAATCCCGAAAAGATTGGACATGTGAAATTAATGTAGACAAATAATGTGATTTGTTAACATATGATTGGTTGCAAACAAAATAATTATTTGTTAATTATTTTTGTTAATTGAATTTGGAAATAAGATTGTGCTTGAATTATTTAGGTTTTTAAAAACAAAATTTTTTTTCTCCTAATCTATGGTGCACGAATTTTAGTGGTTGGAGGGAAGAAAATTTTGTTTCAAAATTGTTTAAATATATTACAAACATTAAATTATTAATTGATTTAAATAATGGAGCTTATTTGATAGATTTTCTTTTCTTAAAGAATGGTGCACATTTTTTTGATGGAAAGGAAATCTAAAATATTCAATTTATTTAAATTAATTAAATATGGATAATGTTTGTGAAAATATTTATTTAAATTCAAATAAGAAAATCTTATTTAAATTCAAAGGTTCAAAAGGAGTTTGAATCAAGATAGGATTAGGACTTTTTGACTAGTCTAGATTCTTGATTTAAATTTGAACCACCAATCAATATCCACATGAAGGGGAGCACGAATTTTTTGATTTTCGTCTAGCAAAAAAAAAAAACCGTCCATAAGGTTTAAAGAACCTAGCCCGAAATTTGAATGATTCTTTTGGTTCAAAAGATTATCGAGAAAAATAATTATTAATTATTTTTCAAGTATGAGATATTTTTGAAAAAGGATTGGAGTATTATATAAAGGCAAGGGGTTCTTGAAAAACCAACTATCATCACACACAATAGGTGGACGTTTTTTTGGGAGAGAGAAAAACAAAAACTAGGTTTTTTGGGCTTGAGAAATTCGTCCTTCTTGGGTGTGAGAAAAAGAGAGAAATTTCATTGAATCAAAATTGTGAGGAAGGTTAAGCTAAGTGATATTTTTCATAGAAGGTTAACTTGTTCATGTTCTGTAGTTTTGAAGAACGAACCCGGATCGAATTCTCAACGAGGTACATCGGAATTGAGCATGTGGGTTTGGAAGAATTACCGGTCGCTTGGATTCATAGCACTTGTGCCCACATACACTCTAAGATGTGGAGACTCGAGAATAGCAGAGAAGACACGTTGGTCGACGCTCTAGCAATTCCGGAATCCGAGAAATAAAGTACGTTTGATAATGTTTTTAATTTATTGTTATATACATCATGAGTTTTTTTTCTGAATTGGCATAAAAATTTTAAAACTTCCGCTGCACCATAACTTTGATTTCAGATCCGGTTTTTCAACAGATTATCGTATTATCACTTATTAAATTAATATAAGGTATTGCCGGCTCTGATACCAATTGTTGGTTTCGAAAACCAGTTTTTAAAATTATTAACGGAAGCATGGTACGGATCAAATCGCACATATAAAAATTTTCTCAAAGTTTTTCTAGCGACAATACTTATATTAATTTAACAAAATAAATTAAGAAGAAAGTTTAGAGATTGACCGTTGTCCGATTAGGTCAAAATTCTGAACTCCTTCAAGAACCTTCTTGAGTACTCCAAATCTTTCCGAAACACCAATCTTCTTGAGAACTCCAAGTCCTTCGAACACCAACGGTTCTTTCTTACTGTTCTCCAGATCACGATGAACAAGAAACGAGTAGGCGTTTTCTGAATTTGGGTTTGATCATACACTTGAATTTTGATTCACTTTGCATTCTCAACGCATGAGACAAAGTGAAGGAAGAAGAGGCGAAGAAACTCTCAGATGAAAAAAAAAATACGTATATTTTTTTTCTTTGTCAAAAAGGAATTAATATCTCTTCCTCTTTTTTAGATACATCGTATATACCCTCTTTCAATATTACAGAGAAATAACTGACACTTCTCTTTTTTTAATTTTTAAATTAATTAATTAATTAATTAATTATCATCTTTGTGTGGAACAACACACACACGCCCACTTATATAGTGGGCGTGTATGATTGATATGGGAGAGAGAAAATCTCTCTCCCATTATCTAATCAGTTACTTCCATTTTTTTTTTTTTGAACTATTCAAAATAAAATAACTGATCTTTTCTTTTCCACATGTATCAAAAATTCAAAATTCAAAATTCCACTTATACTTTGTGGATATAACGCGAACCATCATGTGGTGCACAAATACGGTGTGGTCCTTACCACACTGTATAATCTTTAATTTAAAATTATTTTAAATTTATTTTAAATAATCATATTATTTAAAAACACAAATTAATCCAATTAATTTGTTGCGTGAATATTAATATAGAATTTTCAATTCTAAATTAATAAATTAACCCAACATAAAATAATGTTCATATGATTCAATGGAGCCGTTGAGAGGAACTATGGACTTTATAATTTTAAGCTCCAATAATTTTAACAATTAATTAACACCTTAATTAAAATATCAAAATTATTAACTCCAACTTATTCCACAAAAAATTGGAATTGCACTCTTAAAATTATAAAACTAATTATATTCAAAAGATTTGAATTGTCCATTGATATAGTCACTACATATAAATCAATCCTCCATAAACGGTTCATAATTAAAGTTAGGTATTTTCTGTTAATCTCTTTAATTATATATTTCTCGTTAAGTACCATTGATTCTCTAATGAATAATATATTTATGATCTAATCATAAATTGAACGCTCTTATTATTTAAGTCCCGAATCAACACTTAAGGGAACCGTCCATCTAACTTCTTTACGAAGAAATGGATTTCATCTTGTATATTAATATTCCCGCCTACTTATGATATTAAGAATTTGACACTATTCATTTGTGTTATTACTCCATATGTCAAAAAACATGATACAATAAATAAGAGTATATTAATTACTCAGAATTAAGATCGATTCATATATTACCATCATTGATTAATTTTGAATGCTCTATATGACAACAGAAATTATTAGAGATTCATAAATAATCGTGTTCCAGTCCTATATAATCAAATTATATAATCTTTCATTCCAATAATCTCATTATTAACAATCCAGATAAGATCATTTCATTTAGAATGTAATGAACCACGCTAGTAATTTTAAATTAAAGATCCGAACTTTAATTTTTAATTACGGACAAATTTAGATTATTTTACTTTAAATATTATCCTCCTACATATAACACTTATATACAATATTTAAAATCACACTTAAATAATAATCTATAGTTTTCGATATTTATAAAGCATCTAAACATGCATGCAAAAATAATATTGAAAAAAATTCCTCAGCTTAAATCAGTAAAATAATACATCTCATTTGTTTATGGGCACACATCTCAACAACAAAACATAAAAACACACGACGCGTGCACACAAATCCCCTCTCGTTTGCATTTAGGGAAAAAAAAAAACAAGGATCTTACTATTTGATTTTAGAATCAACATCAAATTCTATTATTTATAGTCAAAAGTTCAGAATTTAATTGGCAACGCCGCGGTCTAATAAAATAAAAATAAAAAGGAAAAGGAAAAAGACATCACATTTCTACTAGTTTCCAAAAACACATGAAAAATAGACACAATCGAAGGAACAGTAATTTGAGACTTCTAATCCACTAGCAGGTATAAACAATTACGCATCACAAATAAAAAGATATTTTTATCTGTGAAAATCAGAAGACGAGGGGGAGAAAGGCAATAAAAACATATACACTTTATCAACATACTATACAGATATTTAAAGAGAGTTGTACTTTACTTTCTACACGAGTAAAAGTGGCGATTTCATTTCAACGCACAACCATGCATACGTGATCTGACTGAAAGGAATCATACTTTCAGGTATAACCTGTCGAAGGCAAAGGACATAAATGAAAGCCCTCTTACGTTTTATCTTTGCGCATTTTGGCTTTGTCAATAGACTCCATGGTATCTTCAAAGGATTTCTAAGCGCAAAAATCAGAAGGACAAAAAAAGGTCAGTTTTTCAGTAAAATCTCTTACAATTATCTATTATCCCTATTAAAGTTCACTTTTAAACGTTAAGGATGAAACAAATACATTTTAATAAAGAATACCATAAAGGGAAGAATCCGATAACATATTAACATCCAAATTAAAAAAAGAACTCAACTAGACAAATACTAAATGTGGGAACTGAAGGAGAAGTTCGCCAATCATGTGGCAATGAAAATTATTATTAGCGACAACTAGAACGATGAGGCAAAATCAAAATTCAACAAATTGATTATTCTTCCCTAGTTTCTTATCCTGCATTTCGTTATTATGTGGAGTGGAAATTATACACCATACCGAAATCGAGTAGCTAAAAAAAGAGAAATCATATAGATTGTGTCTACCATTGCTTTCTTGGATAATCATTCTATAAAGGTTCAATCGACATCATGGGCATACAAATCTACAACATTGAAACCATAATTCAAGTGGTTATAGCATCTATATCGCCTTTGGGAAAGCTTTAGGATCAATTTTCCAAAATGAGAAATGCCATGCTTCACAAAAAACTATGACTCGCAATTCACAAATTAGGTGGAAGTAATGACAAGTCACATGCAAAGTGCAAGTAGTGGTGTCTCATGTGAAAGTGAAGGTAATGGCATAAAGTTTCATATGATGATTCATAAACCTGTTTTCACCAAGTGTAGTGGAGCTCTTCAAAATACTATATGAAACCATCTAGACAAAGTAAGCAGGATTAAAGAAGTAGAAGTCTTTCAAGAAGGAACTTACCCCAGAATTATGCATCTTCCATAGGGCCTCCTTGCCCATATCAACTATTGCCACTCCACCTAACAAAGCACTGTATAAAATTTCTCATGGTCAGTGTTATTACTTTGTGTAACATAGAATGATTAGAGATGATAAAAAAACATAGCAGGTCCAGTCCACATTACCAAACATAATGGCATTGAACATTACATGCACAAAAAATTGGAAAATACAAGATTAGGAAAACATAGGCGAAGTTAACATCTATAAGTGAGATATTTCTAAACACTCATTATGCGGGAACATCTATAACTCAAACTTCAGACAAATTAGGTAAGTAAAATATCTTTGTTTATGTATTTATTTAAGGATCAAGAAGTGTGTCGGCTGAAAATAGATTGTAATCTGTTGCAGGGGTGATTAAAAAAAAAAAAAAAGGTCAAATCTTGAATAAAGAATGAAAACGTTATAAAATGACCCATACCTCAGAAACAAAATTGAATAGCCTTAGCACGATGGAGGTGGATGTTCTTTTTCTTTATTTACATTTTTTATGAAGACAACTGTTGGAAAATGAATGGCAAAACAATGCAACTATTTTAATTTTATTAGATAATCCATGACTGCTGAATGGAAAGTAGATGATTTGAGAAGTTTGCTCACTATTGATAAACCACATAGTGCTCACAAAAGTAACTTGACACAGTTCAGCGAGCAAAGGTCACAGAAATTACAATCTCAACTATAAGATTCGTAACTTTGGTATGCTTATTGTCGTAAATTGTCTTGCTAGAACAAAACTCTACCCCTCTAAGAAACAATCCAATAACTAACCAAGGAAAACAGGCCAATGAATGATGCAAAGTCCAATAATTACAGTCTAATAGTTCCGAACTCTAAACGAGCACTTTTATTTTTAATCAATACATCAGCTGTAAACATAAACCTTATATCAATCAGAAAAATGCACTTTTGTTGCATTACCAGAGGCAAGACAATGACCTGGCACTGATCACTAAAAATGGAAAAATAATAACGCAGAAGAATTTATTCCTGACTCAGATTTTGCATAAGATGATTGAGGTTGTTAGGCCACATATGTTTCCCTACTTGTCTTAGATTCAACATGTACTCCCAACATGGCAACATATCATATTGCTTCGGTGACTTACCTCAAAGAAGCTAATACAAGCACCCAATTTTCTCTCACACAGCTAGTGTTGGTGAAAATTGTTGAATATCAGCTTTACTACAGAATAAACAGCAAATCTATAAGACCAAGATAAATGGGAGACAAGTTCCAACTTGGGGTTCTTGCCACAACTTACACTAAGCTTCCAAGAAATTCTTTTTCTCTAAATCCAATCATCTACAGCCCCGAATATGAACATACAACATCTTAGGCAAATTGAAGAAATCCTTCCAAAAACCAACACATTTACACGGTATTACGAAGTCGGGTATGCACAATTCACCACCTTAAAGAACACAATGTGTTCCTAACTACAGCCAATCAGCAAATTCAAACATTTCCACATTTCATTGTTTCATTTTACCCATTTTACATATCTATGTCTTGTGAAAATTAATGTACGTGTAATTGGTTAGCATTCCTCAAACGAGAATCAAAACAATCCAGTAGCTCTACATGTCTTGAAACTTTTTTTTCAAACTCACATATTCTAAATATATTTATCACTGTCCTAAAGAAAATCTCACAGCGAAGAAAGAATCATACCCTGCGAAGACGGCATTGAGAAGGAAAGCTCGCGTGGTGAGAAAGCGAAGCACAATCTCAAACGTAGAAACAAATCCGCAGCCATTGGAGGCAGAACCAGCTCTAAATCCGCCGCCATAGCTCCGATTACTATAGCCATAGCCATAGCTCCGATTACCATAACCACCATAGAAATTACCATTTCCCGAACTCTGAGAGGCGAATCGAGATCGGAGATTGTAATCGGCTCGCTTGCGATCGTTGCTGAGGACCTCGTAGGCCTCGGAGACCTGCTTGAATCTGAGGGTGGCTCTGTCTTTCACGTCCTTGGGGGAACGAGAGTGCTTGTCGGGGTGAAAGTTCACCGCCAATCGCCGAAAAGCTTCCTTGATTTCCTCCTTGCTCGCGTTCCGACTCAGCCCCAGCACCTCGTAGTGATTCATTTTTGCTCTGCTCTCATCACGGATTTTCCCGGGAAAGTTTTAACCTAATCTTTTCAAAACCTGATTGAACGAATGAATGAAGAGAAATGGATTTGATATATATACTGTCATATATATATATATATTTATTTATTTATATTTTAAGCAAAGAAATGGAAATGACTGTGGGAGGAAGAGGAAAATTGGAGTAGAAGAAGTTGAGATTTTATTATATGGCGGGGAAGGGGGAAGGGTGTTGGGGAGGCGGGTTTTCAATTGCGTACTCGTGGCGCTGCGACTGCCCGTAGCTTTTTGTAAATTTATTTTTCTTTTTTCTTTATTTATTTTATTTTATTTATTTATTTTTGTCTTTGTCTTTGTCTTTGAGAAATTTTTCACTCGGAAAATCTTTTTGGTATTAATTTCCTCAAACTTTTTTTTTTTTTTACTTCTCCCAATTTTCTCAAACTTAAAAAAGGTAAACTTAAAAAGTTTGTATACATAAATGAGTTAATTTCACTTTTAGTATCTGTGGGAAAAGAATATTAAAATCAGCATTTGTTTTTTATCCCTTCATTTCTAACACCGCCACGTCATCAAAGCCCATGATATGTGGGGCCCAGCTGCATTAAATGTATGCCAAATTATGGGTTTACCCTCATCTCCCTCGCATCGCATGCCCCAAAAAATTATGCCAAACCAGCATCTACAGTATTTTAGAAAGAGAAAATGAAATCTAGAGAGAGAAATAGTTGCAATCGGCCGGAACCGCTCGGAAACCGTCTGAACCTACCACGAAAGGCATCTATAAATAGCTTCGTGATATAGATGGCCACCTACTTAGAATAGTTTAAAAAACCGGCACTAGAGATCGAGAGAATGGTGGCCGATGAAGGGTTGAGGGGAAATCGAAGTTAAGGAATCAAAGAAGTCAAAAGTTAAAAAAATTGCTTTTTCGTTTCAATGTTTAAAAAGTTTGCGTTTAACGATTTATTTGCAAAGGGGAAAAATTTTCATTATGAAAATGAATTTGTTTAACAGTTAGTCTTCTTACAGGATCGGTCATTTTCATAATGACGGCCTGTTAATTTTCGTTGTGACCCCTGTAACTGTTAAATTTTCGCATATAATTTTGGTCACAACGATATTGACTAGGTGATCATTATAAAAATGACTCGTTTTTGGTCAAATATCCTTCTACCGGATCGGTCATTTTCATAATGACCCTATTGTCATTATCATTGTGACCCCTATAACTTGTCAATACGGTAACGTATTGGTCAAAGTGTTAGACTATCGGTAATAACAGTTATAACCACCCGGTCATAACTATTATGACCTCTGTGTTAGACCAGAGGTCATAACAGTTATGACCCTCTGCGTTAGACCAGAGGTCATAACTCTGGTCTAACAGTTATGACCACCTGGTCATAACTGTTATGACCTCTGTGTAACAATATCGGTCATAATAGTTATGATCGTCTGGTCATAACTGTTATGATCTCGGTGTTAGAATATCGGTCATTTGCATAATGACCCTCTGGTCATAACTGTTGTGACCCCTGTAAAATATCAATACGGTGACATATTGGTCAAAGTGTTAGATTATCGGTCATAACAGTTATTACCACCCAGTCATAACTGTTATTACCTCTGTGTTAGACCAGAGGTTATAACAGTTATGACCACCTAGTCATAACTGTTATGACCTCTGTGTTAGAATATCGGTCATAACAGTTATGACCATCTGGTCATAACTGTTATGACCTTGGTATTAGAATATCGGTCATTTGCATAATGACCCCCTGGTCATAACTGTTGTGACCTCTGTAAATTGTCAATACGGTGATGTATTGGTCAAACCCTGACAAAATATTTTGCCTACTCTCCCGCCCATTTCAATCCCGACATTACAGTATCCTAAATTTTGAAAACTTTGTGAAACCTCACGATTCCTCTCTGCACCATTACCCATTGATCGAAACTCACTCTACGTCCAACAAATGTGAACACATCTTTGTGCACTCTGTTAAAACTAACCCTGACCCATCCTCGTCACAGTTTCATTGATTTTTTCTGCCAGATCTGCTTCTACTCCATTTAAATAGAGATCTTCACACTTCCAATCAGCCAATCTGAGGTAATGGTGCTTGTTATTTAGTTTTATTTGTTAATTTATGGTTTAATGGGTGTGCGTTTTGAAATATATTGTAGAAACTAAATCTCTGTGGTTGTTTTTAAGGTAAGTTTTTCGATCTCCTGTAACATATACTATCCGGACATTATCATTGTGACCAGTTTTGAGATTTAATCCAACTCCCTATATATAAAAAACTGGTCATTTACATAATGAGGATCGGATCATTATGAAAATGACCAATTTTGATTTATAAATTAACTCTCAATAACATAATCTTTCCTTCCTTTGTAACGCAAATTAGGAATGGATGCGATTTGTGTTTTCGTCAAGTATAATGGTCAATGGGATGGCACATTCAGATATGTTGTTGGCGAAATGAAGGGAATATTGGTCCCCGAGAACTCAACATATGTTGGTCTTATTGAGTTAGTCAGAAGTGTGATTGGAATTAGGGGCCAAGACAAGAATATAGTCGTGAGATACGGTGTTGAACCTGGATTGCCTCTTGTGAGGATACAGTGTGATGCTGATGTTAAATTCTACATACAACTGAAGAAGAAGGATGTTCATGTGCTTAGTAAATTTCCAGTTACCATCGATGTATTGGATGAGTCTGCGGCGGAAGCGATGCCACCAGAGGTAGGGGAACGCAACCACATAGGCGTTCAACGTTCTAGGGAGGGGGGACGTAGTGATGAAGCCATGCAATATGTAAATGACAGTAATATGATCATTTCTCCTCCTCCTCATATCCCCTCTCCTACAATAGGTCTGGATTTGCACACTAAATATAGAATTGAAAAGCAACATCAACTATTGAACAATGACTACTACACGGCCCATTATGATTGTGTCGCCGGGAAATTGAATGTTGCGGATGATGGTCATCGTTAAAACGATAAGAGTATCGCAGCAAGCATTGGAGGCCATTCTATTGTCAATAATACTAGATCTCAATATGATAAAGTATCAAATAGTGACAGTGTATCCGACGGAGTCATTGTTGCTGATTATACACCTGTCACACTGCGCATAAACAGTATTTTTCAGAATAAAAAGTTACTGCAATTCCATTTACATCACGATGCCATGAGTAAACACTACTAATTCAAGGTGAAGAGGTCGAACTCTACTCTATTACACGTGATATGTATAGATAATGAGGGATGTCCATGGCAATTGCGTGCGACTAGGATGAGAGGTAGTGAACTGTTTGTCGTGAAGCAGTATGACGACGTCCATACTTGTTCAATCGAAATCGTTCAAGGGCATTATCATCAAGCCAGCAGTTGGATGATTGGGGAGTGTGTGAAGGCAAAATACTTGGATCCGACTAATACCTCATATAGACCTCAGGAAATCATGATAGACATGCAGGCCGAATTTGGAGTGTCTTTCACTTATCTCAAGGCATGGTGAGGGAAGGAAGCAGCACTAACCAGCTTGCGTGGCAATGATGCAGAGTCATACAATGGTATTTTACTTTATCTTATAATATGTTCATTACCAACATTATAACTTTTATATTCATGACAAGTGCTATATAACTTTTATAACTGAATTAAATTAAAGTTCTGCCCGCGTGGGCTGAAATGGTTAAGAGGAAAAATCTTGGATCCGACATTGACATCGAGACAGACTCAGCAAATTGCTTACAATGCTTCTACATGTGCCTAGCTGCTTCGAAGCACGGTTGGCCTTATTGTGGTTAATGGATCCGCATTAAAGGCCAAGTTTGGGGGAATGCTTCTTGTAGCGTGCGGTCATGACGCAAATGGCTGCATATTTCCACTTGCATTTGGTATCGTTCAGTCCGAAAGCAACGAATCATGGACATGGTTCTTCGAGAAGCTAAGGGATTCAATTGGCACGCGAGAGTCTCTTGCTATTGTGGCTGATAGGCATAAGGGTATCGAGTATGCAGCCAACCTAGTGTATCCGGACTCTGCTTTCGGGATATGCGTCCAACGCTTGGCAGCAAACCTGAAGACCAAGTACAAGGATTT
The DNA here is from genome assembly GCA_008635985.1 of Ficus erecta. Classification (NCBI taxonomy): domain Eukaryota; kingdom Viridiplantae; phylum Streptophyta; class Magnoliopsida; order Rosales; family Moraceae; genus Ficus; species Ficus erecta. The sequence goes on along the minus strand of BKCH01000207.1, from coordinate 186,661 downwards.
CAAAGGCCCTTTGAAGATCTATTTTGATGGTGCATCGAGGTCGTATCTTTTAAGTGATCACCATCGTCATATGGAATCCATCCGGAATCGTAACCTCGACATGCACTGATACCTCGTGCAGGCCGATCCCACAAAGTGGTCGCGAGCATATTTCAAAGGGCAGAGGTATGCAATCATGACAACCAACATTGCGGAGTCATTGAACAATGTGGATCGGAAAGCGAGGTTAATGCCAGTTGGATTCTTAGTGGAATGGTTGAGGGAACTACAACAAAGATGGTTTTTCCAAAGACGTGAGGAGGCCCTCAAATTGACATCGAAACTGGCGCCAAGGGCTAAGAATTTGCTTCGCACCAACTTCTCAATAGGCCTAATAGTAACGGTACGTGCTCACGACCACATCCAACACATATATGGTATATGCCAATTTGAAACTTAAACTAAATTAGCTAAAAGTTTTAAAATTTTACTTCTTACAGCCGCAGCCAGTCGATCAGTTCGAGTACGCAGTCACCAACAATACTAGCCAAATATGAATCGTCGATATGAGCAAAAGGACATGTATGTGCAGGCGATTTCAGGTCGATCAAATTCCTTACCCTCATGCCATGACAGTTTGTAACCACCGACGAATAGATCCTTACAATTATTGCTCAAATTACTACACTAAAGATTATCTTTATGGGTGTTATTCATCTGTAGTTCATCCTATTGGCAGCGCATATGGCTGGGATGTTCCTAAAGAAGTCAGGTCGAAAATTGTCAATCCTACCAATACAAAGCATGGGCCCGGAAGGCCACGGGTTCAAAGACTGATATTGAAGACTGATATATTTAAATTAAAGGATTACATTATTCTTCTCTTTCTCAGCATCTTCACGATAAAGGTCCAGCTTATCGGCAGTTAGGAACTCCATGGCTGCCTGCAGACCTATATCCTCAACGGCACCGATGTCAGGGAAGGTAATCTTGAAGGCTTCCGACTCAGCCCTCTGTCCCTAAACATTAATCTCCTAACTGCTGCTGACATGCGACGCTGTCTGTCCCTTACCCGTCCCTTCTTAGTAATGTTGGCGGACAACATTTTGAGAACCCTCCTCAAGAGTTTGTTCGAACGCTTCTGTTCCTTGTTCAGATCCTCGAACTTTCTATTCAGTGAGGCCACCTGTCCTCGGATCTCTTTTTAAAACTCCCGCCACTCGGAGTTTGTATCTGTGCTCGATCGGGGGACAGAAGGCTTGGGAGGTGGTAATTGAGGCAGGGCCGTTGGATGATTCAAAAATAGGCGCGCAACACATGGGTTCTTTAACTCCTCTTCGGTTGGCATCATCACTAAACAATTAAGTTGAACACGTGTCTGTTAATATGTTAATGACTGACACAACGGATATAATTAATGACTGCAAATTTTCATTTCTCTAATAAATCACCAACCAAGTCGTCATTACTGTTATGCGTAGGGGGTCATAACAGTTATGACCGGGTGGTCATAACAGTTATGACCGGGTGCAGTCGTAACGGTTATGACCTTTGTGTTCATAACGGTTATGACCGTGTGGTCATAACTGTTATGATCACCTATTGTAATTGACACTGCAAACAAAAATTAAATGAAATTTTATATAAAATACCTGGGATTCGCCATCCGTCGTAAAAGCATCCAATACGTCATCAAACCTCACATTGTCCACGGTTGTCAACGACAACATACACGGACTGGCTTGCTCATACTTGGTGGTGAACTTGGATGATATCGCTGGGATGGTCTCATATGCCCAAACGAGTAAGGCATGGGGGAACCCTGGAATACTGTAACGAGCTTTATCAAATTTATTTTTTGGTAGTCTCTTCGCAGACATCCTGTTCTCCACAGTATCGCATATTGCAGCCCAGGTTGCCTCCCATGAGAGCACACCCCAAGGAAAATCATTGAAAGCATCCAAGTTATCCGCCAGGGCAAAAAAGGTGGGGTCAATCTTCACGGAGCTTGCATTTGATAAAGGGATGCAAAATAGGATGTACAGAAGGCTAAGCTTGACCGCATCGTCGTCGTTGTCAAACTTAGCATTCGAGATCTGCAGCTCCAAATTTTCTATCGAAACAACCCTAACCGTCGAAAAATATCTTGATATTAATCGGCTTTCCACGACGAGGAGATGAGTAGACCCTACACATTTCAGGCCGGTTATTAAGCAGAACTCGTACATAAAAAATCTAGCCAATCCTTCACCAAGATGAAACCATAGAGCGTCACCCATGGCTGAGTGATTCGTCAGGCGCATCACGATGTTGTGGAATACCTGCCCAGCCCAATCAAGAGTATCTAAATGCATGAACTGCTGAATGCATGGCTATTGGACGATGGCCTCGTACTGTCGCGGAGACAACCACACATGCAGTTTATTCCATGTCTCCGTTATGTTTACAAAGGTATTTATTTTCGCCCTAGTAATTTGACTGTCCGGTATGAGTCGGACATATTGACCCTGTGATAAGGCCAAGGATCCGGTTCTAGTTCCTGTTGGTCCTGTTACAAGAGCACGGTCAAAGAGGTTCAAGGAGGCTTTAAATTCTTTCGTGCAACACATTGTGATAGAAAATGGCAAGTCTACATGCGTGGAATCAACAAATGGAGTTCACATAGTCAATTTAATTCAAGTTCAGCCATGTAATTGAAAAAGCCGCGTCAGCCATGCAATCCATGCAAATGGGCGTGATTTTTGGAGGATTTGATTGGTTTGAACTATGCTGATTGATTTCCTATTTGGTTGTCCACGTTTTTGGCTTAATTGGGCAAGAATGAGTTAGTTTCCTTTTCTTAATAATGGGTGTAAATGGCTGGAAAATAAAGCCAGACAATAAAGTTAGTTTCCTTTTTTATTTTTTAGGCTAAAATTATTAAGTTAGTTTCCTTTTCTTTAGCTTAGCATATTCTAGGAATATTATTGTAATTCTCAGCCTATAAATAGGCCTTATTTTCAAAAAAAAAAAAAAAACTTTTGGCGTTCTATTCACTCTTGTGATTTTTCTCTCAGTTCTTGTTGAACTAATCGAACTTATCAAGACTTCGTCTTGTGGCGTTCAAATTCGACTTATCAAACGGTTCTCCACCACCGTTTGTGGCGTCTACGACAATACCAAGGTTCTTGTTTGTGGGTTGGCATTGGGTCGCGGTCTTCCATACCAAGGTTCGTGTCACGATTCGAGCAACGGGTCGCGGTTCCCATCCAAATCTGATTGTAGAACGATCTTCGAGACTTCTTAGATTACGGGTTTCGTCACAAGTTGGCGTGGTTCGTATCATTTTTTTTTAGAGGACAATCTCCAACAAAAGGTCTGAATGAAAATAAATAATTGAGTAGCAATCCCAAATTTTCGACCCCCAGCAGAAACAAGAAACAACCCCTTTTTTTTAGGTTTTTTTTTATGTTTTTTTTTTTAACAATCAGGAACTGAAACAAACAAGAATTTGAACGAAAATAAAATTCAAAAGATAGATAAACCTGAGAATAGAACCAAAGCTCTGATACCAAATGATACGAACCACGCCAACTTGTGACGAAACCCGTAATCTAAGAAGTCTCGAAGATCGTTCTACAATCAGATTTGGATGGGAACCGCGACCCGTTGCTCGAATCGTGACACGAACCTTGGTATGGAAGACCGCGACCCAATGCCAACCCACAAACAAGAACCTTGGTATTGTTGTAGACGCCACAAACGGTGGTGGAGAACCGTTTGATAAGTTGAATTTGAACGCCACAAGACGAAGTCTTGATAAGTTCGATTAGTTCAACAAGAACTGAGAGAAAAATCACAAGAGTGAATAGAATGCCAAAAGTTTTTTTTTTTTTTTTTTTTGAAAATAAGGCCTATTTATAGGCTGAGAATTACAATAATATTCCTAGAATATGCTAAGCTAAAGAAAAGGAAACTAACTTAATAAGTTTAGCCTAAAAAATAAAAAAGGAAACTAACTTTATTGTCTGGCTTTATTTTCCAGCCATTTACACCCATTATTAAGAAAAGGAAACTAACTCATTCTTGCCCAATTAAGCCAAAAACGTGGACAACCAAAGAGAAAATCAATCAGCTTAGTTCAAACCAATCAAATCCTCCAAAAATCACGCCCATTTGCATGGATTGCATGGCTGACGCGGCTTCTTCAATTACATGGCTGAACTTGAATTAAATTGACTATTTGAGCTCCATTTGTTGATTCCACGCATGTAGACTTGCCATTCTCTATCACAATGTGTTGCGCGAAAGAATTTAAAGCCTCCTTGAACCTTTTTGCCCGCGCTCTTGTAACAGGATCAACAGGAACTAGAACCGGATCCTTGGCCTTATCACCCTGTGTGTGGTAACATAATATAGGTATTAACTTTACTTACTTCAAGTAATCATAAAAAACCGTCCCCAAATATTACCAATTGATCGCAAAATTAGTACTAACCAGACACCGATATCACTAGGAAAGGGAAACTTTCATAACATTTCTCCCCAAATATTTATATATAAATCGTAAAACAAAATTATACAAACGGTTGGTTCATGGTAGAAAATCAGATAAAAAAATGAACTTTAAGGATTTTAAGGTGAAAATTTTCAACATATCTAAAAACCCATACAATGGCACAACCAATACACATATAAAAACTCAGCATTATTCATGAAATATGCTAAAACTCTGTTGGTTTATGGTACAATATCCTTAAACCAACTGGTTATTAACAGTTAAAACTTTTTAACCATATAAAGATGGAAAATTTTTATTATATAGTCGATAAAAACTGCATATTCTTATTGAAAAATAGTGAAAATAAATACTTTATAAGCATAAACACTAAAAACAAAATTTTTACCTCTACAGCTTTGGATTCTAAAGAACTGATCAACTTTTCCAAATCATTGACACCCATTTCCCACTACTTTCTCTTCAAACCTGACTCGGACACCATTCTCTCCATCCTCGGTACCGGTTTTTTGGCACTTTCCTCAGCCGATGACGATGTCGATGGCTTAGACGGAACTCAGGCTAACCTTCTCTCGCGAGTAGTGTTTTTCGCAGACATTTTTGTGTGTGTCGAAATGGGAAAATTTTTTAGGATTATACGATGTTAGCGGACGTCTAATCAGCTTATACAACGATTTTGTGCGTGGTTTGGGACGGTTATTGAGCGGTTATGGATCGGTGGTTTGAAGTTTTTGTTAGGGCATTAGAGGGAGAGTGACTATTAGGTTAGAGATGAGGGCAAATATGGGATTTACCGAAAGTGGGCCGAATATCAATGACTGTTGGCATTCCTAAAAATCTGGTCATTTTCATAATGACCATCGGGTCAATATCGCTTTGACAAATGTTAAATGCAAAAAATCATCATTTATAAGGGTCATGGTAGAAAATGACTGGGTAGTCATTACAGTTATGACTGAGACTCTAAAATATAACTACATTGATTTTTAAGTTTTTCTTGTTAACAACTTAAAAATGAAAGTGAGTGTTAACTGATTCGTGCAATCTCCAGCCCTCACTTTGTTGCTGAATTTTGTATTATCAAAACCTGGAAAGGGGAGGAGTCACAACAGAAATGACCAGGTGGTCATTATGGAAATGACCGATCCTTTATAAGTATCATAGTTATGCATGCTCCCTTTACACAGAAATCGAGGATTTGGCATTAATTGAAGACGAGACGCAAATCAATCACTATTGGGATTCTTACAGATACGGTCATTTTCACAATGAAGACGGGACGCAATCATAAACTATCAGTTTTTTGGGGGAATTTAGGCTATCGGCTTATAACGGTTATGACCAGGTGGTCATTACTGTTATGACCGCTTTGTTAAACTATCGGGTCATAACGGTTATGACCAGGTGGCCATTACTATTATGACCGCTGTGTTTAGAGTGTAGCAAAAAGGAAATTTTAAATTTGTCTGAACACGCATATTCTAGTCTGTAGTTAATTAGAGCGATATAACACACAATGACCAATATCGATGAAAAAAAAATTTATTTATCATAAGCTAACATTTTTTTGGGGAAATTTATAAACCCGGTCATAACTGTTATGACCTTTGTTTTTAAAGTGAACCTAAGAGAAATTTTTATTAGTAGAAGCTAGCATTTTTTGTCTTATCAGGTACATATATAATTCCTTTTATCCTCATCTGGTCATGACAATTATGCCTCAGCCAATACGATTAATGTGTAATGTAAAATTTCACAATTTACAACAATATACCATAAACATAAAAAAGTATGGTATATCATGAATTAAAAAATGGGCCTATTTACAGTTTCGTTAATTTAGAGAACAAAATTTTGGTTGGTCAAAAGGTTAAAAGTCCGTATCCACATCATCATCACTTTTATAAGTTTGATCGATCTTTCGCTTGGAATGGGACCACAAGTAACATGCTAGGCACTCCCTGAAGATTTGCATGCGTTGATGAATTACCCAATACCGAACATCCCTCCCTTCTATCAAGGATTCAACATATTTTATTGTAAACATTCCACAGTTACCCCTATTGCACGAAAGATGAAAAAAAATAAAATAAATAAGCATCACACTCCACACAGTTAATTGTAAGAAAACCTTTTCAATACTTGTACTAACCCATTGGCTTGTTGAGGGGTGTCTTTCATTATGGTGACCGGTATTGGGTAAGTTCCTGGAGGATCTCATTGTTTGAATGTAAACAAACTGTTTTGTTCAGCAAAAAGTGGAATGAACTTTGACAGACCTTCCACTCCTGCTCGGACCTTAGAATTGTGAGGGCCTTCATGCTGAAGAGAGTCGTACACCTCAATGGTCCAGTTTGTTAGATCGAGCTTTGTTAATGCCCAATGTTTCAGATCCTCCAAGTGTATTGGTATGAGCACAGTGTTCAAGTCAAACCATGAGGCCCCACTTTGGACACACACGCCAAGAATGATCCTGAATATAGTATCACAGGTGCCCCAATTGAACTTGTCGGGTGCTGACTGGTAGACAGTCCACAATGAACGAACCTTTGTAGAAAAATACGTGTCTACCGTTGTCACCTTCCGTTGTTCCAAATCGGGGGTACTACCTGATCTTCTTCCGCAGGTAGTAAAATGCAACGTCAATATGCTGCACAAACAAAACAAATGCAAATATATTGTCATAAATTACAGGATAACAAACAATGTACCGACTTGACCCTAGTATTTACAAAATTATAGAACATGGAGTATAAAATATTGAAGAACGGTACTTACTTCATCCCATAGCCAAACAGGGGATGTAGCTAACTCATAATACCAACTTTTTTTCTCCACCAATATGCACCCGAGGTCATGTGGTTTATCCAACGTATCATGCTTAGCACTGTATCGGACAGGCCGTTTACTAAACAGAATGTACCGTCTGGTTAATTGGTGATGACATTGTTAATATATTGTCAAATTCAAATCGAACGGAGAAGTATTATATAAAAATTACCCTGGAAGAGTCCTCTTCAATAATCCTTTTAGAAACCACTCCCTGAACTCCTCAAGTGTCTCTTTTGGAGGTTCATCTGCGAGACCCGGAGGGAGGGCACATATCAGCTTACTCGGAGCCTTAGACGGTGAGCCAACATGAGTCATGGATCCAGAGGGCCGTTGGCCAAGCCTTGATAGTCTGGCCCTCTTCTTCTTAGAGATCTATAAATGACATATGTGAAACGAGTTAACTTTGTACGATGACCATAATTGATATGTAACTAAGTTACATATATGCGTAACAACCATGTCACCGATGCTCTCCTCGGATGCTGGCTCTTCAAGCTATTTGACATCCAGCTCTTTTTTTTTTTTTTTTTCTTTATCATCTTTCTCCACTTCTGATAAATTCTCCGGGTCAGACAGGATCTCCTCCTTTATTCGAAAAGAGGGATTGGTTTTTTCCTTCGCTTCTCCCTCGCGTTCTTCTAGGCCGTCTGTAATCTTTTCCTGCGTGGTTTGACAACATGTCATAATAAATACAAAATTCTTTATGGAAGACAGTTAAGATCATCTACATATAAGGTAGACGCGATTAACAAATAAATGATTACCTTATTCTTCTCATCCTTGACGTCTTCACGAGAAACAATCACCTTATCGGTGGTTAGGAACTCCATGGCTTCTTGAACACCCATATCCACAACGGCACCGATGTCAGAGTCGAATATCACATCATCTTGCGAGCCGGTGCCGATGTGATGCCCCGACTTCCCAAGTCGGGTCGACACCATACATACTTGTACTTAACTTACTTGGGCCGTTACAGAAACGATGTGGAGCGATGTGAAGTGGGCTGGCAGGATACCGCTCTGATACCATCTCTGTAACGACCCGCCTAGCACAGGCCGTTACCATACATACATACATACTGAACTTCTTGTACATACTTGCATACTTACGAAAAACAGCGGAAATTTTTTTCAAACTTTTTCTTGGTTTTAGCTCAAATCCGAATTCTCCTAAGTAAAACCCCTTTGAGAATTTTGATTTTTCTCTCCTCTTTCTCTCTTCCTTGGCTGCTGATTTTCAAGAAGAAAATTGGCAAGAACCTCCCCAAATTTTTGAATAAAAGTGAATAGCAACCACCCCTATTTATAGAGGTTGAGAAACTTTGCTAAATTGCACAAAAACCCCTAAAAATTAAAAATTACACAATGGGAGGGTGAGGTGGCCGGCTGTCTACTTGGAGAGCAAGGCAAGATGACCTCATCTTGGTAACATCATCTAGGTGACATCACATGCTTACATCACCAAATTTCCAAAATTTGCACTTTGGCCCCAAAAGTTAAAATTCTTACATTTATGCCCTCTAGGTGGCCGGCCATGTCATTATGTTCTAGAGAGTTCTTGGCTTTCTTTCCAAGCTTATTTAATCCAATTATGATGTCATAAATTAAGGATAGGATGATGACATCCTCCAAAGGCCTTGTTTTGATTTTTTCTTCATTATGCAGTCCAATTTTGAGCTAACACAGATATTTCAAATACTGTGCCCAATAATACACAGTATTGTTATACTATACTGCAGTCCAAAATTCATCTATGTAAAAATGGACTGTACAAAATTTTTCTTATTTTTTTAAGCCCTTTTTGCCCTTTATTTCTAACTTGGTGTGCTTGATTTTCTAAGGTGGTTTTTATCACGATAAAGTGGGCTGATTTGGTTAATAAAAAGTGAAATTTGAGGCCTTTGAAGGCCGAATTGGGAAAAATGTAAAATATAAAAGTTGTAGAGAACGATTTTTCCTAGAAGACAACGTGGACTGATTTCCAAAATAAAACTCCAATGGCCTTCGTTTTCACGAGCAGGTAAATTCAAACGCCAAAACAAACCAATTAGAATCCGAATTAAATTTTTCGTAAAACACGAAAGTTTTAGAATTTTTTGAGAGCTAGAACTTTCATGAAGATAACTTTTTCAAAATCGGAATGGATCTTTAAACTGACATGGTTTTATAAAGACTGTGCAGGGAACAAGAAATTCCTGCACAGGATTTTCTAAAAACAGTTCGGAAAAATTGTATCTTTCTCCAAAACCACTGTTTTGATTATGAAAACTGTTCCAAAGGCAGTTTCCAGCCCTAAATGATTTTTACAAAGACCTATTTCAAGAATATGAATTTTTATGAGTTAAGTAAAAGATTTTTTTGAAGTTAATTTACCCAAATTTCCAAAGAAATGGAAAATGGATTTTTAAACCAAATTGGGTAAGCAAGATGATTACGGGTAATAACCGGAAGTGATATCCGAGTTACTGGGCCAAAGTCTAAAGCTCAAGTTTGACCCATATAGGGTTGACCTTAGTTGACCAAAAGTTGACTTTGGTTGACCAAGAGTTTGACTACAATTAACCTTAAGGGTTAGTCAAGATAACCCTAAAGGATACCAAGATTAATAAATTGGGCTAAGATATAGGGTTAATTGAGGTAACCCAATAATAATGAACAAGAATAAAGCCCAAGGTTAGAAAGGTAACCGAACCCTAACGGTATGTATAAACGGTATGTATAAAGGTTTAGCACATGAGGTTTTCCAACGAAACCTCTTAAGAATTAATCCATATTTGGTTGTTTTTAAAATAATAGGGTTACTATTTGTAACCCAGTAAGACATCTAGTATCGGGGACATACAATTAGGATTATGTAGGCATGTTCGTTAGATCACCAACATTCCATAATACTAATTAGAACCTCACCTATGTCCTTCAACAAGCAGGAGGGAACCTGCAGCTGTACTCAGATAAGGAGCATCACTACGTAGGACATAGCAAGAGAGGTAAGTACAACTCCGCCTACAACATAGGCTTTGTGTTGATACTTGCCTAAGTATGTGATGTATATTGCCAAGTATGTTAGATGTATGCTAGGTATGTATGCCGTATTGCTGCATTGTTATGTGATTCGATGCTTTGCTGTATGCCATGTGGTATGTTAGATTAGTTGTTATATGTGTGATATATTGTATGAAGTGATGTGTTTATGATATGTTTAAATTATGATTTATGTGAATCCAAGTTATGATGCAAGCTATGTCAAGGTACGTTCATGATGTATGATATGTCATGTTATGATGATGGAGATATGAAGCATGTGGTATGATTATGAAGTAAGATTAGTTGGCATCACGATGCATGTTCACTAATTCTAATAAGAATAACAAGTCAAGAATTGCATGTTAAAAAGAAAGAAAGAAGGCAACAAGTTGCCTGTGTTGTGCCCCCCGTTCGAGGTCGGGTTGAGCTATGGCAAGAGTAAGTCCATAATTGCGCGCCGGGTACGTACACTCAAGTAAGGGGCCCATAAGTAAAATAAGTAATAAAAGTAAGTTAAGAATGAATTGAGAATAATACGAGCATAAATGGACCATGCATTATGATGTGTATGTTATGCTATGATGAATGAAGTTAAGAAGTGGTACGATATATATGAGAAGTTAAGTTAGAATATGTAAGGTTAGATTATGTTTGTTGATGTCGCGGTATAGGAAGTTGTACTTGTTGAGCGAAAGCTCGCTATCTTACGTTTATGCTGTAGGTAAACAACTTGTCAACAATAGTTGATGCAAGATGGAAGGGCATGGCGGGGCAAACTGTGAAATGTGGGAGATCGAGCTGCTACGCGTTTTGTTCCTTATGTATTTATGTTATGTTAACTATGCTTGATAAAGATACGTTTATATGTTGCATATTTTATGCCATATAAAAAAAATTCGCTGTTTTTCGTAAGTATGTACAAGAAGTTCAGTATGTATGTATGTATGGTAACGGCTTGTGCTAGGCGGGTCGTTACAGCCGATGTAAGGGGGGATAGTTTTCAAGGCATCCGAATCAGGCGTGTGAACATTAGTCTTCGGGCTACTGTTGACATGGAACGCCGTGTGTGCCTCTCCTTATTGTCCCTTCTCAAAAATGTTGGCCTCCAACATTTTTATATATCTTCGCATGAGTTTGTTAGACTTCTTCTGACCCTTTTTAAGAGAAGCTAACTTTTATTTTTAATGGAGACCACCTCTCGTCAAATCTCATTTTGAAACTCCCGCCACTCGGAGTTTGTATCGGAGCTCGGTAGGGGGGCATAAGTCTTGGGAGGTAAGTTAGGCACAACAGTTGGGTTCTTCAAATATAGGCGCGCAACCCATGGGTCCTTCAACTCTTCTTCAGTTGGCATTATCACAAAACCCTTAGGCTGAACACATTTGATATAAGAAAAAATGAGTAGGGAATACGGTCAATATGTTAATTACCAACACATATGAATATTATTAACTTATTTATCGTAGATAATCAATTTAAATAACCACCATTCTACTAAGTACGATGTCCAACATTGATATTATGGAAAAAAAAAAATTCACGGTCAATACAGTAATGACCTCCCGGTAATTATGCATAAGACCAACGTCATCATCATTGTAGACGGAGTGCTGGTCATTATAGGAATGACCACCAGGTAATTATATATGACCAACACCATTAGTCAATGTAGCATATGTATGATCATTATAGGAATGACCACCTGGTCATTACACAGATGACCAAGCAGCGTATTAGTGTATGGTAATTACTATTATGACCACAAGGACAGTAATTACTGTTATGACCAAATTTGGTTAATGTAAAGTTGTTATTGATACTGTATACATAATAAATATATGGAAGACAGCCTATGTTTTTATACCTGATTTTCGCCAACCTCGGTAAAAGCAGACATAACATCATCGAACTTGACATTGTCCGCGGTGGTCCACGAGCGCATCCGTGGAATGGCATGATCATACTTGCTGGTGAATCTCAATGCCATCGATGGGAGGGTCTCATAGCCCCAAACGAGTAAGGCATGCGGAAAGCCCGCAACACTGTAATGCACTTTGTCAGTCTTTTTTACCGGTCTTCTCTTCGAAGATAGCCTGTTTTCAACTGCATTACAGATTGCAGACCGGGTTGCCTCCCATGAGAGCACGCCCCAAGGAAAATCATTGAAATCAACAATGTTATCAGCAAGGGAGAAAAACGTCGGGTCTATCTTAACCGAGTTTGCATTTGATAAAGGAATGCAAAATACCAAGTATAGAAGGCTAAGCTTGACAGCGTCGTCGTCGTTGTCAAAGTTTGCATTCGACAGCTGCAGCTCCAAATTTTCTCTCGACACACCTCTCAAAGTCGAAAAATATCTTGTTATTAATCGGCTTTCGCCCACTGGGAGATGAGTAGACCCTACACATTTCATGTCGGTAATGAGGCAAAACTCGTTAACGGAAAATCTACAGAGTTCTTCACCAACCTCAAACCAAAGAGCATCACCAATTGCTGTGTGATCCGTCAATCTCATAACAATGTTGTGGAAGACCTGCCCTACCCAACCAAGAGTATTACTCAGAAAGTGTTGAATGCATGGCTGCTGGACGACGGCCTCATATTGTTGGGGAGACAACCATCGTCTCAACTTCGAACAACTATCTGGAATGTTAATAAAAATACTTATTTTAGCCCTCGTAATTTTAGTATCCGATACCCGTCGATTATATTGAACCTGCGGTAATGTTAATGGTAACATAAAAGAGTAAGTAAACATATGACAGTGAAGTAATCATACAAATTACCTGACATAAAGTTTATAACAGCAATATGACAACTAACAGCAATATGGAAAAACAAAAAACCGTGTAATTATTGTGACCAACGAGGCATAATGAAAATGACCATCCTAAAATAAGTTAAAACTCTTAGTATTATGACCAACAAGTCATAATGAAAATGACCACCCGAACATAAAAGAAAACTGCGTAATTATTATATGACCAGAGGGTCATAACAAAAATGACCATTAAATTTTTTTATAAAAATAGACGTTATCATCTACACTTAAACACAACCATCGATAACAACCCAAATATTTTTATAAACCAAAACACTAAATTTAACGAACGGATGGTTTATGGTACATAATCAGATAAAAATGCAAACTTTATGTATATTATGATAAGATTTTTCAACAAATAAATTAGAAAGGTGGAATATCATCAAAAACACATATAAAAATGGAAACTTTGTTTTTACATAATCAATAAAAACTGCATAATCTGACTGAAAATTTTTAATTGTGTAAACTTTTTAAACACAAAAACCAAAACAACTTTTTAACCTATCCAGCTTCCGATATCTTAACTTCTACGACACTTATTCAATAACAATGTAAATTGTTTTCAACATAAAAACATAAATCAATTTTTTTACCTATTCAGAGTCGGATATATTCTCGTCGAGAGCTTTGAAGATATTGGGTCTCACTTGATAATATATATATATATATATAAACTAAAAACTGAAAGAGAGAGAGTTATATATATATATATATATTAACTAAAAACTGAAAGAGAGAGAGTTTTTTCTTGAATGGATCTTGTGTTTTTCCTTCCTAAACTCCATAACCACGAATATAATTTTCATACTCTAAGTCACAATCCACCATGAACACGATCATAGTCACCTTAAAAAAAACTTGAACAATCACGAAAATCCACGATTTAATAAGAATTTTATGGAAGAGTAAGAGAAAGAGCGAATGTTTCTATACTGTTCAGATTACCTTTAATTTTTTTTTTAATCTATCTAGATATAAATAGCTATTTCACTGAAGAACAACGTATCTAAATAATCAGAATATATGAAAAATATAACTCATTTAATTGGTGTATAGTAAATACTCCGATTTACTCAATCCGTCATAATGTAGAAATTATTTCAAAATAAAATATTCCCTATTTGAATTTTATCCAAATAAAATCTAAGCATGTTGGGTTATGCACCACTACTTGCAACCCAAAGATAGAGATCCACGAGTGCCTACATGTTATCAATGTGCTGCTAAAAAAAAAAACAAACAAACAAACAAACAAACAAAGTGGATGGCAAAAGTAAATTTGGAAATAAGTTTTGGGTGTTATCTGGACAGATTAAAGAATTCTGAAAAGATCCTAGAATGATAAATGTGTTTAGATCGTGATTTGAGCACATTACTTTTCTAAATCCTACCCTAATCCTAGCCTCACATTACAGATCTAATAAAATACTATTGATTCTTGATTTGTAGTCTACATCAGTAGAGAGAGAGAGATGAAAAACAAATGTATGAGAGTTGTAAACTTTATTTTAGATCATAGGTTCATTTCATATTTGCATAAATTTATTCGGATTGCACATGAGGAGTTGAGAAAGACAACGTGCACACACACTGATTATCCAATTGGAGATGAAACCTACTCTTGAATTATTTACAATACTTTGACAATGTTTGTACCATTCTTTGAGCTATGTTCTTTAGCAATCTTTGAGGAAATTCTTGTGAATCAGCATTGTAGTATAATTTGCCTCTAGTTTGTTTTTGTTTCTTTTCTTATTTGTTTTGCTCGAGGTCTAGCAAAATATCAAATTTGGGGGTATGATAACTCAATAAAATAAAGTGTTTTTTTTTAATCATCATTACGCATCTAAATTAGTTATGTTCTTGAGAATTTTAATTTGTTTTAAGTTAATTTAGATTTATATTAGTTTATTTTATTTTGTGTAATTTTATTTTATGTAGGTTAATATTAATTTTAGGGTAAATTATTATATCGGTCCCTGAACTTTTAATGAAGGTGTTATTTGATCCTCAAACTTCTTTTTTTTTTTTTTGATTGATTGATCCCTGAATTCATTAAAGGGGTATATTTTAGTCCTGTCATTAACTTTCTATTAAAATTTATAGTCTTGTGCACTTGACCTATTCTACAAGGGCTAATTTAGGAAATTGAGAAGATAAAATACTAGTATTTTCCAACAATTAAAAAACTCTTAAGAAAAAGTAATTGGCCTAAGTAGTCCCTGAATTCTTTCGAAGGTAACGATTTGATCCTTTTTTTTTTGTCGAGATAACCTTAAACTCCTATTTTTTTGGCCAATTCAGTCATTTCCGTCAAAATCCGTTTAATTTTTAATGGAATATTACGCAAATGACCATTTTATAGTTAAAAAACTAAAATACCCTTCAATCTCTCAAAAATCCTCTGTCCCCTTCCTTTTTGACAATAAATATTATGTGAGGTTTGGATCACATGTTCATTTTTGACAATAAATATTTTCTTATTTAAAATGAGAAAGTATTTTCTTTTGAGAATAAAATGATATTTAGATGTGTAAAAAAAATTTCTTTTAAAAATAAAAAGTTATTTGAAATAAGAAAAAATAGTACTAGGAATGGTATATTGTGAAAAAATTTTAAAAAAATCTTTTTTTAAAGAGTATTATACAAAATAAATTTAAAAATGAGATATATATATTTTTTTATTAAATGAAAGAATGATGGAAAAAGTTGAGGTAGATAAATTTTTACTTAATTTGGTGAGAATAGATGTCATGTCAAAAAGCTCTTAAAAATGGATTAGTTTACAACTAGCGCCGCACAATCCCACGCGCAGCCCAGCCAGACATGCTCCCATGCGAGAGATTTGCAGTCCATCTTCTCCGAATCGCGCCCACCGCGCATGTGCGCTCCTTAGCCGGTCCCACTCACAGCACGCCAGTTCCCATGCGCGTATGCCCACCGACTTTTGCGTGAGCTCGCTTCCTAGCCCAACTGGCTAGTGCCACGCGTTCAGCGTCTCGTTCAGCCCTCTAGCGCACCAACACGTGGCCTTGACTGAATCAAAAATTGCTGTGCGGCACAGCTGGACCCAAGGGAAGGGAAAAGGGCAAAAGAAATAGAAAAAGAAAGGGAAAGGAAGGGGGTTTTGGGGTCAGTTGTTGGTTGTTGGTTGTTTTGGAGGCCGAGTGTTCAGTGAGGCCGAGAGTTTTGGGGAGGGCCAAGAGCAGCTGGGGAGGCCGAACTGGAGAGGAAGAGAAGTAGAGAGAAAATGAGGAAGAAAAAGACAAAAAAAAAAAAAAAAAGATAGGAAAAGAAAATTAATGTATATTCTAAGTGTAGATTCAGCTTTTTAGATTTAGGTTTTTTTTTCCACAAAAAGGGAGATGGCATCTTTATGATCAAGAGGTGAAGGAGAGGGGATTTGAAGTAAAACTTGGAGTATTGTGACAACTCCAAATGAGTTTTTATTTTTATTATTTTTAATTCCTTTATTTTTGTGATTTGAGAATGTCACTATTCTTGATTTGGATTTATTTATTTATGTTTTTGTTGATGTTAATGGTTATTGTGTAGGTTGTTGGATTTAAAATTCAATTTAGCTTAATCATGAAGCTTTGCCTAGTCTTATTTTTAATTTAATTTATGTTTGCCTAATTGTATTATGTGATTGTTTTTTGGTGTTTTTAATTTTAACTTCTAAGTGCTTAATCACCATTTAGTTGTTTAGGAAACCATAATAAAATTAGAAAATGGATATATGTGTTAGGCGAATCATAGAGTGATATAATTATTAGTGGGATAAGAATATACTTATTAGAATTGTACAGCCATTAAAGGAAATACAGAACTTAAGGAATTCACGTCAATTAGTACTCATAAGAATATAGTTTATCATTTTAATATTGGATATTACTACTCGATTATTGGGATGAGCTTGTAGATATATTAAAAGTATCCCGGCTATCACGTAACTAGCAACCGAATTAGGTTGAAAATTGGATGGTTAATTTTGTGGATTGGTTTGGTGAGATTGTGTCTCTAAAACCTTGTTAATTTGTGTCTTATCTCTTTATTTTTGTTTTTTTTTAATTAGCATTTTTTGTTTTTTTAATCAGCCATTGAAATAATTTTAAAGTTAATAAATTTTGATAATTAACTCAAATTAGACACAAACCCATATAAGATTGACAACCTTACTTATTTTTTTATTACTTGTACGACTCAAATGTTTGCGAGTGTTTTTCCACAACCATTATGTCGTTCATGTGTGAATGAAAATAACATATATACATGTAGGTGAGCAAGTGTAAGAAGCAATGAAGACATATAAGTATCAGCATGATTAAAACATATTTTCTATAACTTTTTTTCCCGCATGTTTTCGTTAACAAAAAGTAGTTGCATTTTTTTTTTAAACTTTAAAATGGGGATTCGAACTCTACACATTTAGATAAAGTTATGAGTATTATTATGCTAAGCTATGTCTTACAACCATAGAGCTATTCTTTTTTTTTTTTTTTATAAAAGAGGAGTTGAATTATGATTAAAATAGTTAAATAGTAATTCTTTTACGAAAATTTTTAGGAAAACTAAAATGTTTTTACACTAACGTCTGTTTAAAAAGTACTTGTTATGATCACGTTTGAAAAAACACAACAAAGTATTATTTGTATCGCTACTTTAAATTCAAAAGTGTCAATATAAAACAAATCTGAATCCAAATTCACTTTTTTTTTCTAAGGAAATCTAAATTCACTTTTTAATAATCTGTATCAAGCTAATTTTTCTTTTTGTAGAAAAAGAATTAAATGCCTGTATATTTGAGAAATGTTACTCAAAAGGTAAATTAAAAAATAAAATATTTTAATAAAGATAAAAAATTTAATATTTAAGGGGAAAAAAAAAGTAGAAAAAGCCAGACAAAAATATATATAAAAAAAAAAAGAGCAAGCACAGTGGATGTATAAACAAGATGACAAAGAAAGTTAGAAAAACAAGAAATTTTTTGCATTAGCGGTTGAGTACAAAAATCATCCGCGAAACTGTTATAGAGATTATAGATAGTAGATAGTAGATATTTAATAGTAAAAAAACGAAAGAAGCTAGATATAAATAAATTAATATTAAATTCATCTGCGAAACTGTTATATATAGAGATTATAGATAGTAGATTGTAGATATTTAATAGCAAAAGAACGAAAAAAGCTAGATATAAATAAGTTAATGTTAAATTCATCCGCGAAACTGTTTTAGAGATTATAAATAGTAGATAATAGATATTTTATAGCAAAAGAACAAAAGAAGCTGGATATAAATAAGCTAATGTTAAATTAAGCAAAAATAAGTTAATGTTAAATATAATAGTCTTGCCTTCAATTTTTGAGATTGCTCTTCGTATCCTCTTTTCGCAACCTTCACAGTCCATATGCACCAGCAGCTCCACAATCTGTTACAGATATCGGTACATGAAAACTATCAAACATGATGCTGTAAAAGACATTTAGATAAAAATTAGACATAAATATTTTAAAAAAAAAAGGGTAAAGAAATTAAAAGGATCTAAATATGTTTATAAATCAACAGAAAGAAAAGAAAAGAAAAGAACAAGTGTTTGAAACTGTTAAAAAAGAAAGAGAGAACAGTAGTAATAATAATTAGAAAATTAAAGACTTACAGACATGGCATTAAATACTTTTCCCCTCTTAGATGGCAAGTCAAACATCATGATATATATATATATATATATATAGCTAAGCTTGGCCAACCGAGAACTGTTTTATTCCCAGTTCTTTGTTATTATGTGTGTATATATATACACACACACACGGTTATCTTCTCCGACTTCCGAAACCTACACTTTCTTTTGCGGGAATGATGTAAATTCTCTACTAGGACTCCACAGTGGCTTTTGTTGGAAGCTCACATTTGGAAAGGTATATATACGCTGTGCGATAGAAAGTTAAGAGTACACACATCTTGTTTCATTGTCTTAATTTAGATCTTAGGTCAAAATTAGGTATATTTATTTGTTATCTTATTAATTTGGATTACTGGTGCTAATTGTTTAGGAACATGGATTTAGCTTATATGGTCCCATTTTTCTTATGCATTTTGGGTTATTCTAGCATCATAACACTAAGATCTTTCAACTAATGTGATATGATTTTTTAACTGATATAATATTTTAATTTACATGTGATCATGGATAATAGTAGAGTGATATTAAAGAAGACGGAACATGAGAGTTAAATCCCCAAATACATATTAGTATATTGTAACCAGTTATTTTAAGTATTTTGTCCTTGATAGCAACAAGCGTCAAATTTTGGATAAAAAATGCGCACGTGAGTGCATTGTCTGCAAGGTAAGTGCAAATTTTCATCCAATTTTAACTCCTATATATAATATGGATCACACTAAATTAATTAATTTGCTACAAAATTAAGAGGTTAAGGAAGAAAAACTTGTTATTTCCTAACAAGATCGTGACCGAATAGAATCAATTACCCTATTAGTTTTGTCTTTTCTAAGGATATGTTTTGACATAGTGATTTGAAAAGTAAAAACTTAAAAAGATTTCAATTTAATCTGAGAATAATCTTTTTATTAGTGTTTGAGAAAGTAAAAAAATGATAAGTATGATAATGAAAATTTTATACTGAATAAAAATCTTTTTGAATTTTTATCGTCAAACTTACGCGTGGAACATAAACTTAAATGTTTTGTGTATGTGTTAATTGGGCTCAATTTCGTCAACGTTCTATACTAACATTACCAAATTTTTTTTCCCTTATATTCTATTAGTTATGTGACGGAAAAAAAAAAAAAAGAAAAAAGAAAGAAACGAATATTATACGACAAGTTGAAATTGGGTTGTCGTATACGAATCTATACTCGTTTTGATTCCTTACTATCTTTTTGGCTGCAATAATCCTGCGTAATATTATTTTGTAACACTTTAGTTGCTATAATCTGAGAAAGAGTTTTTATTCGTTGGCCTTATTCTTGAAGCCTAGCTATCATATATCAATAAAGTACACAATCACCATGAAAGAAACTGAATTTTCTGATAAGACTCAGACAATATATGCCCAACAACTGGTCATAAACCAGATTCTGTGGAACTTTGGCATATATTTTGCTGCTTTTGTTTTTTCCCAAATGAAAATGACATTTATCCCATAATTTGGTCATACACTTACAATATTATACACATATGTGTATTTTTAATGGCAAAGCAGTCACGTACAATATTATAGGAATTCATATCATACAACCACTTATAATTTTCTGATCTCTAATAGCTTTAATTAATTTGCCCTTTTTTTTATTTTTTTTTATTTTTTATTTTTTTCATTTTTCCTTCTTTTTGGTAAGTGATTAATTTGCCTAATTGAAGTCCGGGCTACGTACCTTTCAAAAGAACCATGGGTTACTTTAACTTTTAGTACCTGTGGGGAAAATATTATTAAAATCAGCATCACTTTTTCATCCCTTCATTTCTAGCACCGCCACGTCATCAAAGTCTATGATATGTGGGGCTCAGCTGCATTAAATGTATGTCAAATTACGGGTTTACCATCATCTCCCTCACATGTCCCAAAAAATTGTGTCAAACCAGCATCTACAGTATTTTAGAGAGAGAAAATGAAATCTAGAGAGAGAAATAGTAGCAATCGGCCGGAACCGCTCGGAAACCGTCCGAAACCACCACAAAAGACATCTATAAACAGCTTCGTGATATAGAAGGCCACCTACTTAGAATAGTTTAAAAACCGACACTAGAGATCGATAGAATGGTGGCCGATGAAGGGTTGAGGGGAAATTGAAGTTAAGGAATCAAAGAAGTCGAAAGTTAAAAAAATTGCTTTTTCGTTTCAATGTTTAAAAAGTTTGCGTTTAACGCTTTGTTTGCAAAGGGGAAAAATTTTTCATTATGAAAATGAATTTGTTTAACAGTTGGTCTCTTACAGGATCGGTCATTTTCATAATGGCCGCCTGGTAATTTTCGTTGTGACCCCTGTAACTGTTAAATTTTCGCGTATAATTTTGGTCACAACGATATTGACCAGGTGGTCATTATAAAAATGACTCATTTTTGGTCAAACATCCTTCTATCGGATCGGTCATTTTCATAATGACCCCATTGTCATTATCGTTGTAACCCCTGTAAATTATCAATACGGTGACGTATTGGTCAAAGTGTTAGACTATCGGTCATAACAGTTATGACCACCCGGTCATAACTATTATGACCTATGTGTTAGACTGTTAGTCATAATAGTTATAACCGTGTGGTCATAACTGTTATGACCTCTGTATTAGACTATCGATCATAACAGTTATGACCACCTGATCATAACTGTTATGACCTCTGTGTTAGACCAGCGGTCATAACTATTATGACCTATGTGTTACACTTTCAGTCATAACAGTTATGACCGTCTGGTCATAACTGTTATGACTTCTGTGTTAGAATATCGGTCATTTGCATAATGACCCCCTGATCATAACTGTTATGACTTCTGTCATTAGTCTATACGGTGACGTATTGGTCAAGCCCTAACAAAATGTTTTGCCCGCAACCATTCTTGTCTTGGGCCCAATTGGGCCCGTGTATGGAAAAAGTAAACCCTAAATCTATTGAATGCAGCCAAAGTCGGAAAAAAAAAATTTTTTCTCCATAAATTGTAAACGACAAAGTTAACAAAATTGTGAAAATATTTCTCAATGATTCAACATGAATCTCACTTTGATGCCACTTGTAAGATAAATTCCTTTGAAAAAAACTATCACCTATAATCTCAAGCATGTTCATGTTGGATCACCAAGAATCTATTTACAAATAAGTGGAAATGTACCTAAAACTATAATGGTTAATCACTTTCTAGAGCCGTGCAGTTAGCCTTCCAGATCAACACGTTTTTCAAGAGAATCCTTTATTCTTCTCTGTGTTCTCTCTCTAATGATGGGATGTCAGAATTGAGTAATGATAATAATACGTGCGATCTGGAAACCATAACCACTATATAGATAACTTTCCTATTATCTTTTGATACTTATATTTTAACCCATCATAAAAATAGAAATTACCCTTTGAGTCTCTATACATTAAAAGCCAACACCCTATCAGATATGTTAAAGCCCAAATCAACCAAAACTTAGTAGATCACTTTTAATTAGATTTAACCTTATTTGACAGTTCACAACACATAATTATTCACCTATAAGCCCAACATTGGATTAATGATATAACAGTTCGGCGTCGGATCTGTTGGGGGGGGAAGGGAGAGGAGGGAAAGACGAGAGAGACTGACGGTCTCCGGCGTTGGATCTGGGGGGGAAGGGAATGGCGAGACGGCCGGCGTTAGACCTGTGGGAGAGAGGGAGGGGAGGGGAGGGGAGGGGAAGAGAGAGAGAGAGAGAGACAAGGTGGACTGGGTTTGATTTTTAATTCAGATCTTTCTATCTCTTTTTTAATTTTTTTTTAATTTTTTAATTGATATGAATAAGGGTATTTTCATCTTTTCAGGGGTATTTTCTTTCAAAAAGCACAAAACGTGCTTCTCACGTGATCATTCTGTGAGTTTTTTAAACAAAACCAGATGAAAAAGACCAAACTATTTGCTTTTTAGAGAGTTTAGGGTCATCACGACAAAAAAAAAAAAAAAAAACTAAGACCAAACCGTCACCTTTTAAAGAGTTCATGGATTATTTGGGTAAATTACTCTTAATATATATATATATATATATTTATATATATATAGTGTTGGAAGGAGGGAAATACTGAGGTAGAAAATCAACCATCACGTGGCATAATGAATTACAATTACTTTTATTATTTGGGGTACTGTGTGAAATATTTCTAATTACTAGCATACACATGCTCTTTTGATATGACACCTTAAATATACTGTTTTTTTTTTTTGGTTTGTGGATAGGACGACTTTATTATACTTAATTTGAAGTGAAGGACTGTATTTTTAATTGAAATTTGTTGTGGCCATTGGCCTTTTTATTTTTCTACAACACTTGACCTATCAATTCTGATAAGATAATTGATAGCAATTTTCCTTATTCCTTTTGGAGCCAATTGGTGCAAATTTGGGTTGAAGGGTTGATTTCAACATGGAATATGATAAATGTTGGAAAAGCAAAGTTTGGAATGTCATCTTGGCAAAGTAACATTATACTGTGGCAGTTGGAAGCCTAATGGAATGTATAGCCTTCACAACCATCTAAAGGGGACATGTGTTTGGACAAGATTTGTAGCTTTCATCACTAATAGAGAAAGTTATGTCGTTTGTAAATTTCTTTTCTTAAATATCATTTATTTTGATACTCATCAGTCATCATGTCAATTATATTTAATATACAATATTTTTCTTATCCACATTTGATTTTAACCTTAAAATGCTCAAAATATACTTAAAGAGTTAAAACATATAAGTATTATGGGACTCAATAATAATTTACTAAGTCGAGGATAAGGCTTTATGATGAAAAAGGCCGAACCATGAATTATGATTTTTGTTCGGGCCAATGAATGACAGGATAATTTATGACATGATTAAGACGGTACTGCAGTATAATAAGCAGTATTGAAATTATACTGTGGTCAACCGTCATTACGGATGAAGAAGTAAGAATAAGGAATGGACTACAGTAGCTTCATGAATAAGTAAGAATAAGGAATGGATCACTCCAGAAAAATCAGGAATAATATTTAGAACAATAAAAACTAAGTAGCTTCATGTCCTAAGAGAAATCCATACGCAGTCCAGTTAAGTACATATGAATTCTGGACTACAGTTCAGTATAACTGTACTATTTATAGCTAAAACAGTATTGGTACTATCTGAATTATTAAGAAATGGATTGTGTGTTAGGAGGGAATGCCAAACATGGCATTACTTGGAGGGCAAGTAAGTAAAGATAAATATGTGAATTTTGGGATTTTTGAAATTATGGGAAAAATGGATAATTATGAAATGATTTTAGGCCCAAAATCAGCCACACCTAAGAGGACTAAAGGGTAAATATTTTATTTTTATGCCCAAATATGCAATTTTAAGAATAAAAATAATTGTTGAAAATTCAAGAATTTTCACCTATAAATAGGTGAAGTGGGTTTGCATGTGGACCATTTAGTTGAGCTTCAAAGTTTTTAGTTCTCTCCCAACTTTCCTCTAGCCCTTAGGAACCGAAAAAAAAAGAGAGAAAGAGGCAAGAGGTTGGCCGGTTGCTATGGTGGTGAGTGGAATAAGAATTTTTGCTCATGCTAGGTCTAGAAGCACTTTTTAGAGGTATCCCTCTTAACCCCTCTAAGAATTTCATTAAGTTTTGATCAAGGAATTTGTGTATTTCAAGTTAGGGTTATAAGAGCATAAGCTCATTCTTTATTTTTTTTTTTTTTTTATGATATGGTTCTTGTATGGTTAGTATATGTTAGATCTAGGCATGCATGTGATCCTAGGGGACAACGTGGACGGTTTTTGAAAATAAGGCTCCAAAGGCCTCTGTTTTTATCAAAATCCGAGACTGGCCTGTACATATAATATACACGGCCAAAAATTTTCAAAAGGAGAAATGAGCACATTAAAGGCAGATTCAAGTTTTTGAAAAAAAAAACAAAAGTTGTAGGTTTCAATGAGATCTACAACTTTCATGAAGAAAACTTTTTTAAATTCTAAGTCAATTTAAAGATAAAACTGGATACAGGAAATTCCTGCACATGATTTTTAAAACCGTGTAAGGTACATGAAATTCCTGCACATGCACCTTCAGTCAAACTACAAGGTTGTTTTTAAAAGCAATTTTCAAAGTTTTATGATTTTATAAGTCCAATAAAAAGAAATCACAGTTTTACAAAGAAAACAGTTTTAAAAGGATTTTAAAAGTGGTTTTAAAAGGGTAATTTCAAGTAATAAATCAAGATAATACTTGAAATAATGAAAACAAGGTATTTTTTTAGAAAATGAGATAAGGCCCAATATTTCTTAAATGGTAACAGTTTTATGACGAATGGTAGTCGGGTTGGAGACCGACTAATTAATCGATATTTATGTTAAGATTTGTTAAGGAATATGGTAACAAATGTATGACCAATGATAATCGGATGTAATACTGATTTGTTATGTTAGGGTCTATACCCATGATTACCATTGGTAACTGGATAGAATACCGGTTTACTATGTTAAGGTATTAATGGTAATTGGATAGGATGCCAGTTTACTATGATAGGATTTGTATCCATGATTACCAAAGGTAATCGGATTGGATACTGATCTAGTATGTTATGATTTATAACAAGATAGAACGACTCTTATCTTATGCTCTGTTTGAAACAGGAATATAACCTATTGTTGTGCCTTGTTTGGAACGATAGACCAAGAACGTAGGATGACTTGTAAGTACAACTCTGCCTATAGCATGAGCAAAATGTTTTTATTGCATTGCTTGTTTTTCAAATATTCATGCATTGATTTGCATGACGTCTATATGTTTTATGTTTTATGTTTTATTATTGTGACATCATGTGATGAGAATGTCGTCACAGGCAAGAACATGTGGGATGAGATGTATTCAGATCCTATTCTAGTTCCCATTGGTCCGGTTACGAGGGCTCGCGTGAAGAAATTCAAAGACGCACTTATGGGGCTGATTCGAGCAAGTCGGTCTCAAGCTGTTGCGTGGAAGCCCATTGAGGGAATTACAAGCGACAACCAGCCCAACAAATGCGTAATTCAAGTAATAGAAGAGACCGAGTAATTGTGCTTGCAAGATCAATAGCTGTCACTTTGTTTCCGTTTTGAGAACTTTCTCGTTTTGAGGCAGCAGTTGGCGACAAGTATCAATCATTTACGCAATTGTTATTTAGTTTCCTTTTTATTTTAGAATATTGTAAGGTTTTTCAGCCATTTAGGGAACATACCATATTTGCTTTGTCTTTATTGTTTCAGAATTGGTTATTTCCTTTTTTGTGGTTTGGAGAATTGCCAAAAAAATTCCTTGGGCAATTAAGGGCTGAAAATCCACAAAGGGAAACACCAATATATAATGTACGGATTTCATTGTGAAGGCAGATCAGTATACACAAAATTTTGAGATTAATTCTCTCTGGTTCTTAAACGAACGTCTTAAACTTATCGGAAAATTCCGTGGCGTTCACACAACTTATCAATCAATACTTCCATAATTAATTGTGGCGTCCTCGCATACCAAGGTTTGTGCTTCTTGTTAGGCATCGGGTTGCGGTTCCATTCAAATCCGTTTAGAATTCGATCTTGGAGACAAATTTGGTTAGGGTCGCGTCAAGTCTTGGCGTGGATCGTATCATTTGGTATCAGAGCCTAGGGTTATAATCAGGTTTTGCTTATCATATCCTTTATTTTATGTTTATGTTCTATTAATCTTGAGTCTTGATTTCCAGTATGGAGTCAGAAAAAGAAAAAAAAAACGTCCGAAAAAAAAAAATTGTTGTCCGAAAAAAAAATCTTCAAGAACTTAGGGTCTAACTAGGTTTTCTTGTTACTGCTGGGGACAAAATTTCATTGGGAATACCATTCCTTTATTTGTTCTCATTCAAACATGTGCTGTAGATTCTATTTAAAGAAAAATCCAGATTATCAAAAAAAAAATCCAGATTATCAGAAGAAGAAGCAGAAAAAAAGAAAAAAAAAAAAGGAGAAGGATCCGAAAAAAAGGGCGTCTGGAAACCTTGCTTAAATTTTTTTCATTTGATTCTTGTTATTCAGGGTTTAAGGAACTCCGAATTTCGTTTTTTTTTGTTGTTAATTCCGAAAGCCTTTACTCGCCGTGCTTGTTATATTCTTATATCTAATCTGAGTCTCCTTGGAAATCTGTTTGTGAATCGTTACGGTAGTTTCGATAATGATTTGATTAGTTTTATAAGAACTGAGTGAGAATTAACAAGGGGAAAAAGGCAAGAAAGGCGAGAGCATTAGAGTAAACAAAAGCCGAAAAATATCGAGTGCAAACACAAGTGAATTTGAGCGAACCTGTTCACGAGAGAAACACGTAAGGGAGTGTGGTAAGGTCCTTTGTATTATCTCTAACTTTTTTTTTTGCAGCAAAAAAAAATAATAATAAATGTCAAACAACAGCAAGAACACTACTGAAGGTATCACTGGAGCGGTACATCCAAGACTCCTCATGGAAGCGATGGTGGGAGAGATGAGGCGATTGTTAAGAGGAGAGTTGGAGCAGCTTCATGAGAGGGTAGACCGGATAGAAAACGCACATGTGAAACAGCCACAACATGTTCCTCATGCGCGTAGGCGAGAGAGGGTTCCGGTTAGAGGAGAGGGCCATGACTACTATGGAGTTGATGGAGATGAGTTTGACGAAGGAGAAGACTCAGCGGGTAGTCACAGGAGATTTGGACGGGATAGAGGAGTTAGGAAATGGGAAAATGATGGTATGAGTGGCATCAAAATGAAGATACTGTCTTTCCAAGATAAATCTGATCTCGAAGCATACTTAGAATGGGAGAAGAGAGTGGTGTTCATCTTTGACTGCCACACCTACTCCGAAGCGAAGAAGGTAAAATTAGCCGTAATTGAATTTTCTGATTACGTTATAACTTGGTGGGATCAGCTTATCATAAAAAGGAGAAGAAATAGAGAGCGACCTATCGAGTCATAGGAAGAAATGAAGACTGTAATAAGGAAGCGATTTGTGCCAGCGTACTACTACCGGGAGTTGTACAACAAGCTGCAAAATCTTAAGCAAGGCAGCCAGAGTGTGGAGGAGTATCATAAGGAGATGGAGGTCATGATGGTCTGGGCAAATATAGAAGAGGATCAGGAAGCTACAATGGCAAGGTTTTTGGCGGGCTTGAACCGAGAAATTCACAATCCCGTTGAGTTATAACATTATGTGGAGTTGGAGGACATGGTACACATGGCCGTCAAAATTGAGAATCAACTCAAGAGGAGGGGCAGTAACATGCGTCCAAGCCAAAACCCGAGTACCTCAGCTTGGAAGGCGCACCCATGGAAGAAGGACGAGAAGCAACTCAACCCAAGGCCAAAAGCCAAACAAAAACAAGATGAGGCCAGCCATAGGAACCAAGGTAAATCCGATTCTTTCACTTTTCGGAATCGTGATATCAAGTGTTTTAAATGTCAAGGCAGGAGTCATATATCAAGCCAATGTCCGAACAAACAAGTAATGGTGATGTGGGACAACGGCGAGATTGAAATCGACGAGGATTCCGACAATGATTCTATGCCTTCGTTAGAGGATGCCGACGATGAGGAGTACGCTGTCCAAGGTGACTTGTTGGTTGCAAGGAGAGCTCTAAGTGTCCAAGCCAAAGAAGACGAAGAGGAGCAACGGGAAAATTTTTTTTATACTAGGTTCCATGTCAAAAATAAGGTATGTAGTGTGATTATTGATGGTGGGAGTTGTACTAACATTGCTAGCATAACCATGGTAGAAAAGTTAGGGCTGCCCACAATCAAGCATCCTCGACCTTATAAATTGCAGTGGTTGAATGATAGTGGGGAGATAAGGGTGAATAAACAAGTGTTAGTTTCTTTTCGCATTGGAATATATGAAGATGAAGTTTTGTGCGATGTGCTTCCGATGCAAGCTGAGCACTTGTTATTAGGCAGGCCATGGCAATTTGATCGACGAGTTAAACATGATGGCTTCACCAACAAGTACTCGTTGGTTCACAACCAAAGAACGGTCACTCTTGTGCCGTTAACACCAAAACAGGTCTATGAAGACCAAGTGAGCTTACAGAGAGAAAGTGAGAAAAAGAAAATGAGTGAAGAAAAATCAAAGTGGGAGTGCAGAGAGAGAGTTCGACCAAGGGGAGAAAAAAAGAAGAGGTGGCCGAGAAAAAGGAAAGCAAAGAGAGAAAGGGAGAGAAAATCAAGAGAACTGAAAAGAATACACAACAAGTCCATGAGAGAAAAGCAGAGAGAAAAACAAACTTTTATGCGAGAGGCGGTGAGATCAGGAGGGCGATGTTGTTAAATCAGCCAATGATTGTACTTATGTACAAAGAGGCGCTTCTAAATACTAATGATCTTGACCTTGCATTGCCTAGTTCTATTGTTTCTCTATTGCAGGAATTCGAGGATGTATTTCCGGATGAGGTGCCTTATGGTTTACCACCAATTCGGGGAATAGAACATCAGATAGATTTTGTACCAAGCGCTTCAATTCCAAACCGATTGGCTTATAGAAGCAATCTCGAGGAGACAAAAGAGCTTCAAAGGCAAGTTAGTGAATTGATGAAAAGGGACATGTGAGAGAAAGTATGAGCCCATGCACCGTTCCGGTCTTACTTGTGCCCAAGAAGGATGGGATATGGAGGATGTGCGTGGATTGCAGAGCCATTAATAATATCACGGTAAAGTATCGCCATCCTATACCTCGATTGGATGATATGTTGGATGAATTACATAGAGCTTTTGTGTTCTCGAAAATTGATCTGAAAAGTGGGTATCATCAAATTCGCATGAAAGCGGGAGACGAGTGGAATACCGCCTTTAAAACGAAACAAGGTTTATATGAGTGGTTGGTAATGCTTTTTGGCTTAACCAATGCACCTAGCACATTGATGCGTCTAATGAACCATGTTTTACGAGCATTTATTGGCAGGTTTGTTGTTGTGTATTTTGATGATATACTAATTTATAGCAAAAATTTGAACCAACATGTAGCGCATTTAAAATCTATTTTGGATGTGATTAGAACGGAAAAATTGTATGCTAACCTCAAGAAGTGTACTTTTTGCACAGATAAGCTTGTATTTCTTGGTTTTGTTGTTAGTGCTGAAGGTATACAGGTCAATGAAAAGAAGGTGCGAGCCATCCGGGAGTGGCCGAGTCCAACTAGTGTGAGTAACGTATGGAGTTTTCATGGACTAGCTAGTTTTTACCGGCAGTTTGTGAAAGATTTCAGTACTTTAGCCGCACCACTGACTGAAGTGATCAAGAAGGATGTTGGGTTTAGATGGGGAGAGGAGCAAGAAAGGGCATTCCAGTTAATCATGGATAAGTTGACCAATGCTCCATTGTTATCTTTACCTAATTTTTCCAAAACTTTTGAAATTGAATGTGTTGCTTTAGGTGTTGGAATTGGTGTCGTTTTGATGCAGGATAGGCGACCAATAGCATATTTCAGTGAGAAGCTGAATGGAGCAGCTCAATTACCCAACCTATGATAAAGAGTTGTATGCGTTGGTTCGGGCGTTAGAGACATGGCAGCACTACCTATGACCTAAGGAGTTCGTGATTCACACCGACCACGAGTCCTTGAAACACTTGAAGAGCCAACATAAGCTGAACAAGAGGCATGCTCGATGGGTGGAATTCATAGAGACATTTTCGTATGTCATTCACTACAAGCAAGGTAAGGAAAATGTCGTTGCGGATGCGCTCTCTCGTAAATACGCGTTAATCTCAACTCTTGATGCTAAACTGTTGGGTTTTGAACATTTCAAGAAGTTATATGCTGATGATCGTGACTTTAGTGCTGAGTATCAAGCTTGTGAGAAATTCGCTAGTGGTAAGTATTTTAGGCATGAGGGATATTTGTTTCGGAAAAATAAATTGTGCATGCCTAATTGTTCCATAAGAGATTTGTTAGTGAGATAATCCCATGGGGGAGGGTTAATGGGACATTTTGGAGTTGTCAAGACCCTAGTTGTTTTACAAGAACATTTCTATTGGCCGCTGATGAGAATGCAAAGTGTCCTATTTTTCTCCCTTAATGTTTAGTCTTTTATATTCATTTGTTGCCTAATTGTACTCATTATTCTTATATTTTGATATAGGTGCAAATGGAGGCAATAAATGCAAAACGTAGCTAATTGGGCGAATTTTAATTGTTTCGACATTGCTTCGTAATCGGGGCATAACTCTCTCATCCGAGCTCTGATTAAGATGATTCAAGATGCTATGGAACGACAAGAAAAAGTTCTATAACTTTCATGTTTTACGTTTTGAGAGATACGGACTACATTAAGGTCGAAATTGGGCTTGAAGTTGCTGCACCTGCACAGTTGATGTTTTGGAATGTTCCTTGGCCTACAAGTCAAGTATGCTGATTTGATGCAGTTTATTTTCAAAAAGTTTCCATATCTGATGCACGAAAATTACAGCCAACATCACCACTTTCCTAGTTATAGTTAGACTTTCTTTTATTTTTAATTAGTTAGATTTAATTATTGTTATTTTAGAATAATATTTAGTATGTTTTAGGAGATTTGGTAAGTTTCCAATAAGGAATTGATGTGTATAAAAGGAGAGAAGTCATCAGACTTTGGGACATCTCTCATATCTCTCTCTTCTCTCTTCTTTGACTCTTCCTTTTAGTTTTTCATCATGGCTCAGCGTGGCTAAACTTTGATACTTGGTCAAAGAAAACAAAAGCCTTGGAATTAATAAAACTGTGGGATCTAATTTGTTTGTGTTATTCATATTTTGAGTATCGAATGTTCTTCTGTACTTATTTTTATGATTGTATTGTTTAATTACTAGGAGGCCTACTAGTTATTTATTCGTTGCAATCTACTGCTAAGTTAGATATCAAATCCGTAATTGTTTGATCTCTCTAATTTGTGTAGCAACTAAGATTTAATGATTTGCTGCATCAGAAATTATTAGACCTTAGGAAGATTATTTGACTAAATTAAATGCAACCGCTTGTGTTTGTGTTGTTTAGTTTCATCGATCTCTCTAATTCTTAAGGCTGCTACTAGATTAAACTTTAAGCGCTTGTCTTGGGTTGTTTAGTAGTTTGGGTTGATTAGATCGCATGTTTTCTAATTAATTGTGACTAAGGGGAGATAGGAAAATAATTCCAACGGTGAATATTCAAAGTGTGAATTTATATATTTGTTTCAATGATCAGTTGCAAAATTCCAATGGTAGATGTTGACTTAGACCAAGGTTTGTTCTTTTGATTGATTTCAATATTTCAATTTGAATTGCTCCTTAATTGTTTTTCTTAAAATTGTTTTTCATTATATTCAAACCCCCTCTATACTTGTTCACATAGCATAAAACTAGGCTAGAAACTCTCTGTGGGAACGATCCTTACTCACACCACTACATATATTTTTAGGAGTATAGGTTTTATTTTTGGTTGCCTGCGACAGCACACCAGCCGCATATGAGGCGCGATGCTGAGAGGCTTTGTGATAAATGTGTAACTTGTAGGCATGCTAAATCGAGAGTGCAGCCCCACGGTTTGTACACCCCTTTGCCAATACCTAGTGAACTTTGGACTGATATCTCAATGGACTTTGTGTTAGGTTTGCCTAGGTCTAACCAGGGAAGGGATTCGGAGTTTGTGGTTGTGGATAGGTTTTCCAAGATGGCACATTTTATCCCATGCCACAAGACAGACGATGCTTCCAATATTGCAGATTTGTTCTTTAGGGAAATTTTGAGACTTCATGGTATGCCTAGGACAATTGTTTCTGATAGGGACGCCAAGTTCTTAAGCTACTTTTGGAAGACTTTGTGGGCTAAGTTACGGACTAAGTTGTTGTTTTCGACTACTTGTCACCCTAAAACCGATGGTCAAACAGAAGTTGTGAATATGACATTATCTACCTTGTTGCGGGCTATCGTTAAAAAGAACATCAAAACTTGGGAGGAATGTTTACCATATGTTGAGTTTTCTTTTAATCGATCTGTACATTCTGCTACTCAATTTTCTTCGTTTGAAATTGTTTATGGTTTTAATCCTTTAACCCCTTTGGATTTAATGCAATTACCTTTTCTGCGCGTGTGAATTTAGATGGCAAAAGAAAAGCTGAACTTGTTAAGCAGATACACGAGAAGGCACGACTCAACATCGAGCGAAGGACCAAGCAATATGTCAAACAAGCCAACAAAGGGCATCACAAGCTCATCTTCGAGCCCGGCGATTGGGTGTGGTTGCACTTACGCAAAGAACGGTTTCAGGAACAAAGAAAGTCGAAGTTGTTGCCTAGAGGGGATGGTCCTTTTCAAATTCTTGAAAGGATCAATGATAATGCGTACAAGTTAGACTTGCCAGGTGAGTATGGTGAAAGTGCTACCTTTAACGTTTCTGATCTAAGTCCTTTTGATGCAGGCGACGATTTGCGGACAAATCCTTCTCAAGAGGAGGGGAATGATGAGAATGTCATCACAGGCATGAGCACGTGGGATGAGACGTATTCAGATCCTATTCTAGTTCCCATTGGTCCGGTTACGAGGGCTCGCGCAAAGAAATTCAAAGACGCAGTTATGGGGGGCTGATTCGAGCAAGTTGGTTTCAAGCTGTTGCGTGGAGGCCCATTGAGGGAATTACAAGCGTCAACCAGCCCAACAAATGCGTAATTCAAGTAATAGAAGAGACCGAGTAATTACACTTGCAAGATCAATAGCTGTCACTTTGTTTCCGTTTTGAGAACTTTCCCATTTTGAGGCAGCAGTTGGCAATAAGAATCAATCCTTTACGCAATTGTTATTTAGTTTTCTTTTTATTTTAGAATATTGTAAGGCTTTTCAGCCATTTAGGGAACATACCGTATTTGCTTTTTCTTTATTGTTTCAGAATTGGTTAATTCCTTTTTTGTGGTTTAGAGAATTGCCAAAAAAATTCCTTAGGGCAATTAAGGGCTGAAAATCCACAAAAGGGAAACACCAATATATATTGTATGGATTTCATTGTGAAGGCAGATCAGTATACACAAAATTTTGAGATTAATTCTCTCTGGTTCTTAAACGAACTTCTTGAACTTATCAGAGAATTCTGTGGCGTTCACACGACTTATCAATCAGTCCTTCCATAACTGATTGTGGCGTCCTCGCATACCAAGGTTCGTGCTTCTTGTTAGGCATCGCGTTGCGGTTTCATTCAAATCCGTTTAGAATTTGATCTTGGAGACTAATTTGGTTAGGGTCACGTCAGTTCTTGGCGTGGTTCGTATCATCATGAAAGCATGCTCACTAATAATAAATAACATGATAAGAACAAGATTAAGTTTTTAAGTACGAACAATTAAGATTTAAGTTTTTAAGTATGATCAACCAAGAACAAGTTTTCGTGTAATAATATAAGTCAAGCAAGTTTTCATGTGTCGTACAGACTTGCCGCAAGGGCAGGTTTAAACGGTTTGGTCCATGGTTTGAGTGGGATTGGATTGGCTGCCCCAACCACTC
Source organism: Ficus erecta (assembly GCA_008635985.1). NCBI lineage: Eukaryota > Viridiplantae > Streptophyta > Magnoliopsida > Rosales > Moraceae > Ficus > Ficus erecta. The sequence goes on along the minus strand of BKCH01000207.1, from coordinate 152,335 downwards.
CATGTTAAATGGTTTGGTTCATGGTTTGAGTTGGATTGGACTGGCCGCCACAACCACTCCATGGCTATGCACCACGGTATGTGCACATGTGATATGTAGGGTGCCCAAAACCAAATTAACATAAGAAAACATAATTGATTCATAAGAGAGCATAATCGATTCATGCATTCTTTTTCTAAAAATGTTTTGCGGAATAGAAAGTTGTACTTACTGAGCATAAGCTCATAACTTACGTTCATACTGTAGGTAAGCAACCTACCAGCAATACTTGATGCAAGACTGTGGAGAGATGACACTGCAGACTGTGAAATTTGGATTGGACACCGCCACGGGTTTTGGAAAAGATGTTATGTAAAATGTGTTTGTATTATATTATGATAAGTCGATAGTACTAGTATATGATAACTAGTATGATTTGTTAAGATGTGGTTTGAAAGCTCGATACTCGAGTGAGTACATATAAATAAGTATGAGTATAAGTTAAGTTTAGATTGACTTTAAAAAGAAAGAAGAAAAAAAACAAAACATTTCCATAATTTTACATAAAGCAAAAGCAAGTTTAAGATAAAGCATGTTTAAGTAAGCATGATAGGGTAATGGCTCCATGAAATCGGATCGTTGCAAAGTTAAGTATTTAAGTTTAGTAAGTACGAAATCACGGCCCTACGTAGGTCAGGTCGTGACAATTTGATTGAAAGGTTGTTTTAATGTTCCTAATTTTAATAGGAATCTTATTTCGGTTGCTTGTTTAATTAAATATTCTTATTTAGTTTCATTTAATAAAATGGTAATTATTAAAAACAAGTCTTTTATATATTCTAGTTGGATGGGTAGTAATCTTTATTTTATCAAACCTAAGATGCACTCACTGCTTGACATTGAATTAATTAATAATTCTAAATGGTTTGAAACTTCTCACTTTAACAAGGCATATCTTTAGCATTTAAGACTTGGTCATATTAATAAAGCAATGATTCAAAGATTGGTAAAAGATGGTCCTTTGGATACTCTAAAGAAGGTACGTCTTCCACAATGTGAATATTGCCTTAAGAAGAAATGACTAAGAGGTCTTTTAGAGCTAAGCGTACTAGGGCCAATGATCTCTTAGAGATAGTGCACACCGACATATATGGCACCATAAACGTCGTGACGTGTGGAGGATTCGAGTACTATGTCACCTTTATAGATGACTACTCGAGACATGGATATGTATACCTAATGCACCACAAGAGCGAAACCTTTGATAAATTCAAAGAGTATCATGCGGAAGTGGAGAAGTAATTGGGTAAATCCATAATGACACTTCGATCCAATTGAGGTGGTGAATATTTCTCCGATGAATTTCTAGGACATCTTGTAGAGAATGAGATTTTATCCCAATTGACTGCATTGGGAACTCCACAAAAAATAGTGTAGCTGAGAGGAGAATTAGAACATTGTTGGATATGGTACGATCCATGTTGAGTTTTTCAACGCTATAATTATCTTTTTGGGGATATGCACTTCAAACGACTTGCTATATTCTAAACCAAATTCGAATTAAATCAACTCCTAAGACTCCATACGAGTTATGGCATGGCAAGAAGCCCTTCCTTGGTCATATAAGAATATGGGGTTGCCCCGACACATTTATTGGATGGAGATGTGAAGAAGTTGGAACCCTATTCATAATTATGCATGTTTGTAGGGTATTCTAAGGGAACTAAAAGAGGTCTATTTTATAACTCGAAGGAACAAAATGTCATTGTTTCAACCTATGCGACTTTCCTTGAGGAAAGTTACATGAATGACTTTAAGCCTCAAAGTAAAGTGGTGCTAGAGGAATTATCGGGTGATAAAATTGCTCCACAAGTTTTGGTCGTGGACCCTAGTCCAAGTTCTAGTGAAAGACCCACAAATGATCAACAATTTAGGGAGCTTCGACATAGTGGGAGAGTTTCTAGGAAACCGAGTTTCTTTATGTATGATGCTGAAGTTTACCAAGTTGAAGCTCATGAACATAATGATGACCCAATTACATACGGTGAAGCTGTGAATGATGTTGATGCTAAGCTCTGAAAACAGGCTATGAACAATGAGATGGATTCAATGAAATCCAATTCCGAATGGAAACTTGTTGACCTACCTGAAGGGATAAAGCCCATTGGGTGCAAGTGGGTTTACAAGAGAAAGAGGAATGTCAAAGGGAAAGTTGAAATTTTCAAAACTAGACTTGTAGAAAAGGATACACGCCAAAAGGCCGGCGTCGACTACGACAAAAGTTTTTCACCTGTTGCGATGCTAAAGTCTATTCACATTCTTCTCTCCAATGCTGTGGCTCTCAATTACGAGATCTGGAAAATGAATGTTTGGAAAATGAATGTCAATTCTTGAAGGGCCATCTTGATGAGAGAGTATCTATATGGTACAACCCAATGGGTTCGTGGTGAAAGGCCAAGAGAAGAAAGTTTGCAAGTTGCTTAGATCCATTTATGGATTAAAGCAAGCATCTCGCTCATTGAACCAAAGATTTGATCAAACGATCAAGACCTTCGGTTTTGAGCAGAACGTTGAAGAACCTTGTGTTTATAAACGTAAAAAGGATGGCAAGGTGGTCTTTCTGGTTCTCTATGTTGATGATATACCACTAATTGGAAAATGATGTAGGGAACTTATCATTAGTCAAACTTTGGCTGTCTCGACAGTTTGACATGAAGAACTTGGGAGACGTTAATTTTGTTGTAGGAATTCGTCTTTTTAGAGATCGAAGGAACAAAATGATAGCTTTGTCCCACGCTTTATACATAGATAAAATAATTGAAAAGTTTGCAATGTAAGAGGCAAAGAAAGGTACTCAACCTTTTATTACCGATTTGACACTTTCATTGGATGACTATCCCAAGACATCGGAAGAAAGAGAGCATATGAGTAAGGTCCCATACATATCAGCTGTGGGTAAACTCATGTACGTTATGCTTTGCACTCTCCCAGATATTTGTTATGCAATGGGTATAATGAGTCGATATCAATTAGACCTCGGTACCAAGCATTGGCAAGCCGGGAAGCATATACTTAAGTATTTTAAGAGAACGATGAACTATATGCTGGTATATTCTGGAAGGGACCTAATACACGTATGATGTACATGTTTAGACTTTCAAACTTGTAGGGATTCGAGGAAATCGACTTCAGGATCTATGCTTTTACTTGCACTACTGACTCTAAGATCGAAGCGGAGTATGTGGTTGCGGCTGAGGCTTCTAAAGATGCCGTTTGGCTCTTCAAGTTCTTTGAAGACTTTAAAGCCATTCCGGGTGTTGACAAGGCTATCGCACTTTATTATGATAATAGCGCGGTTGTTGCCAACACAAAGAAATCGAGGCACCATGAAAGGACCCAATATATATATCAGAAATGCGATACAATTAGAGAATACATGGCGGATGGACTAGTGTACGTATGTAAGCTTGCGTCCGAGGACAACATTGATGATCCCTTTACTAAGACTTTGGTGGCTAAAAGCTTTGAAAGGCACATAGAGGCAATGGAGATGTGAGACATGACACATTTACTAGCTTAGGGTAAGTGAGAGATTGTTGGAAATGCTCTAAGAGTGAAATACATTTTAGTTCTATTTCATTTATTTTGAACTGATTAATAATATATTTAAGGCTTTTTTATTACATCTTTGTTATACTGTCCACATTTAGATTTACATGTTAAAATAGATGTAAACAAATATTGCTCATTGACTACTTGGTATTTAAATTATTAGAATGTTGCATGCAATGGATTTTTGAATGCGAGAAGATAATGTTCTAAAGTAAGTAGTCTAAATATATAGTTCGTAGTCTATGGGGTTAGAGTGAGCATCCTAATTCATATGAAGACTATTATATTGTCTAAAGCTAATTAGGGAGATGGTTTGTATTGACCATTTGGAGCGAGCCGACTCCTAAGAAGAGACATAGATATATTGCCTAGTGGTGGTAATATATTGGACTGGACCAAAGTGTAATTAATCAATAAGTCCGCTTGATTATAGTTATTCACTTTTGATGTTCATTATAGAATAACTTTAATCCTAAGTAAGTAAATGACTTCATGTTTATAACTTATGTACTTGGATGTTCCAAAGGCTAAAGCGTCTCAGAGTAATAAGCTATTAGACCGGTTTGTTGGGTGCATGATTTATATTCGATGTGAGCTTTCCTTATAGATATGGAATCATAGCTCCCATAAAGAGTAAATGTTATCCTCTTAACGACATTATACAGGGTGTGAAAATGGACGAGACTTCGGGTCGTTTGCTGGGCAAATGACTAATTATTCACTTTGGGTGAATAATCATTTTCCTATTGGATATATAATTGATCTTTAAGATAGTATGATCAAAAGGTTCAATGGACTTCGACTTTAAACTGATCATGGATATTATATGAGGCTATTGCATATATGACAAGGTCATTGGACTGTGGCTATATACTGGCTTACGTAATACGATATATAATTGGGAGTGCAATTTTAGATTTATAGTGGTGTGACTCTGAAACTAATAATTGTGTAATTAATTTATTTGGTGTAGAATAATTAATTACATAGATTATTTGAGCCTATATTATATTTGTTCAATTGGTCCATTTACAAACTCAATATAATTCTTTAATGGATGGTAATAAATTTGGATGCTCATTATGATTTTAATTCTTGGACTTAGTTAAGAGAAGAATCTGGAGCACCTTCCACAATGTGTATGTGTTTTTTCTGCTAAGGGTAGAATGAGTATTTTGTTTCATTTAATTAATTGGATAAATATTTAGTTTGAATAAATATTTATTTGAAGATTGTTGGGATATATATGTGCCATAAGGATAGAAAATCAATTATAGAAATTTTCTATAAATATGGCATTTTGAAATTAATAAAAAGAGGTTATTCATGTTTAATAAGTCGTGTCCTATTTACTTTCATTTGTTGATTGTATGATTATTTTGAGCAAACATAAAATATTCCTAGGCTATTGGTAGTATATCGGATTACCATATGTATACGGGGTATACATAGAGGACGTGGTAATTTGATAATAGTCTAAATAAATAGTCCGCAATCGATCGAATAAGATTGGGGATCTTATTCATTATAAGATTGTAAAGGTTGTCTACTTCCTTGGAGGGATGGTTTGTCTTGACCATCAGATTAGTTCCGAATAGAAACTTTAATGTATACCAGTATTGAGGTATGACATTGGACTGGACCTAAGGTGTTAATTGATTCGGTTTAATAATTCTGTTTATAAGAATCAATAACGCTTTGATTATCATCATGCATGAATCTTAATCCTGAAATGAATATTTGAGTTCGCATCCATGACTTATGCACTTTGATTCACTGTAGGTGAGACACTGATAATTGATGATCAATATACTTGTATTTTGGGTGTATGACTTATGGATGGAGAGATCAAGATTCATAGATACGGAATTCATAGCTATCTTAACGATAGTACATGTTATCTACTTAAAGGCATTATTCGGGAATTGAAAGATAATATAACAAGATCTTGACTATCGGTTTACTTTGTGTTCTCTGATGGTTTACCGATTGTATGACTTTACAATTGATGGTTCTTTCATTAGAGAATAAGGGAACTTTAAGTTAAAATGATCGAAAAGGTAAAACGAAAAAGTCATTTAATTCAATCATGGATAACATATGGGGATTAAGCAAGCGATGAATAAATCATGGAAGAAGCACTGCGTTAGAAAGCTTTCGTAATACGGTGTATAAACGGGAGTTCAACTTCAAACTTTTAGTGGAATAGTCCTGAAGTTGATAATTGATGAATAATTAATCCAGGATTAATTTTTCACAATTATAGGAGTCTCTTTACATATTTCTATCGGGTTCCTCTACTAGCTCATATAGTTTCATTAAGCGTCTTGAGATTTGTACCTAATGAGATCGGTAAATTAAATGGGAATTTAATAATGTCTATTAAGACATGGTACTCTCTAACATGCAATCTCGAAAGGATTGGACATGTGAAATTAATGTAGACAAATAATGTGATTTGTCAACATATGATTGGTTGTAAATAAAATAATTATTTGTTAATTATAACAATTATTTTGGTTAATTGAATTTTGGAAATAAGGTTGTGTTTGAATTATTTAACTTTTGAAAACAAAATTTTTCTCTCCTAATTATAGGGCACGGTTTTTTAATGGATGCAGAGAAGAAGATTTTGTTTCAAAATTATTTAAATATATTACAAACATTAAATTATTAATTGATTTAAATAATAGAGCTTATTTGATATATTTTCTTTTCTTAAAGAATGGTGCACATTTTTTTTTGGTGGAAAGGAAATCTAAAATATTCCATTTATTTAAATTAATTAAATATGGATAATATTTATGAAAAAATATTTATTTTAAATTCAAATAAGAAAATCTTGTTTAAACTTAAAAGTTTAAAAGAAGTTTGAATCAAGATAGGATTAGGACTTTTTGACTAGTCTAGATTGTTGATTTAAATTTGAATCACCAATCAATATCCACATGAAGGGGAGCACGAATTTTTTTGAGTTTCTCCTATTAAAAAAAAATGTCCATAAGGTTTAAAGAACCTAGCCCGAAATTTGAACGATCTATTGGTTCAAAAGATTATCCAGAAAAATAATTATTTATTATTTTTCAAGTAGGAGATATTATTGAAAAATGATTGGAGTATTAGATAAAGGCTAAGGGTTCTTGAAAAAACCAACTATCATATCATACTCATAGGTGGACGGTTTTTGGGAGAGAGAAAAACGCAAAAATCTAGTTTTTGGGCTTGAGAAAAATTCTTCATTCTTGGGTGTGAGAAAAGAGAGAAATTTTTATTGAATCAAAACTGTGAGGAAGGTTAAGTCAAGTGATATTTTTCATAGAAGGTTAATCGGTTCCTGTTTTGTAGTTTTGAAGAACGAATCTGGATCGAATTCTTAACGAGGTACATCGGAATTAAGAAGGTGGGATCTAGACTTCGAAAGAATTTCCGGTCAATTGAATTCATAGCACGTGTGCCCACACACACTTTGAGACGTGGGGACTCGAGAATAGTAGAGAAGATACATTGGTCAACGCTCTAGTAATTCCGGAATTCGAGAAACAAAGTACGTTTGATCATGTATTTAATTTATTGTTATATACATCATGAGCTTCTTTTCTGAATTGGCATTAAAATTTTAAAACTTCCGCTGCGCCGTAACTCTGATATCGGAACCGTTTTTTTCCAACAAAGTTAATATTTAAAATTTGAATTAATTATATTTATCTTTTATGATAAATATGATATTAATTTAAATAAGAGATATTGATAAATTAATTATTTGGATAATTAATTTAAATATCTAGATAATCTTAATTTAAATAAATATGGTAATTATCCTATTTGGATTTGAAAATGAAATAAAATCTAATAAAATCTATCTAGTGTAGGCGTTTTTTTTATGAGGATAAGGGAAGGAAAATATTTTCTCCTTATTGATTTTATTTGGATAATTATTACATTATTATTTTATTTAAATAAAGTTACCATAATTTTATTTTGAATTTAAATTGGAATTATTGAACATTATCCATGGACATAAAATTATAAGATAATTGGAGATAAAAATTTGAATTAAATTTTGAATCTCTTAGTCCTATTTGAATTCAAATTACACCCAATCCATTCACTATAATTAAGACCCTAAGGACTCATATTTTATTTAGACAATAGACTCTAAGGCGAACAAGCTTATTATTATTCTCTCATTATAGTAATAATAAGCTGCAAGAGTTCTGGGTGGTTGGAAAGAAAAAGGCGCACATGAATACTGATCGAGAGACTAAGTGTCCACATACTCTACCGTTTGGGAATTGGAGAATAGTAATGAAGGTTAGTTGGCTGAAACTCTCTTTGATCACATCCTCTGGCATTCCTATTGTCTTCTCTCAAGGTACGTAAATTGTAGAATAATTTATTATATAAAATGAGTTAGTACGATCTTGAGAATTCTTTTTTAAAATTCTACTACGTGAATTACCCATTTTTCCTACATAAATAACCGTCTTAATCTTAGGGTTCGTTTGGTGTTTGAGTTGAGTTTGAGATGAGATGAAATTTTTAAGTTTGAGTTGAGTTGACTTTTAAAAAAATAGTTATAAATTTTGTTTACTTTTCAGAAAAAAGACGAAATTTGAGATGAAAATTTTGAGTTGAGTTTGAGTTAAACTCATTCACCAAACATAGGCTTAATCTTAATAACATATATAAAAGTGTCAAAAACTACTCCATTTTTTCGTCATGTGTCACTCCTTCTTTTTTTCCTTTTTCCTTTCAATTTTGTTTTGTTTTGTTTTTTTTGTTCGTTTTTGGTTTTGTTTTACCTGGCTTTCTTACATTTCCCTTTTTTCTTTCCATTCTTTTTTTTTGTGCTAATTTTTTTTCTTTTTATTTATCCTATTCAAAAAATTCTCTATGTAAAATATTATTTCAAATATATGATAGTTAATTTTCGTTTTATGACTCTCAATTCTCAAATACTTTTTTTTCATGGTATTTGTTTTTAAAAAAAATTCATGACTTACATATTTTATTAAGTGTCACTCCCACCTTCTTTTTTATTTTTTATTTTTTTTATTTTACTTTTTTCTTTTTAAATTTGGCTTCATTTCATATTGTTTTAAAAATTTTCTTTTTACCCGTTTAAAATGATATTATTCTTAATTTATATCCGACATGTCAGTCTCTTTTTTGTATGCTTTATTTCATTATTATTTAATTTTATTTTTCATTCTTCTTTTACCCTTATTAAAATAATTCATATTAAATGTATTCTTATTCAAACTTTTTTATTATGATATTCTTAACTATTATTTCTTTATAACACCATATAGTTAATTTTTTATGCAATTTACTAACTTCTCTATAATTTATTACTTTTTAAATATTTTTTTAAAATTTTATTCTTTAATATAAAATTATTCTTAAAATATAGTCATATATTTTTTTTCTTTAATGTTCTCTCAATTGTTTTTTTTTTTTTTTATAATACCTCTTAATTAAAATTTTTTATTTAATAAATTGATTAAACATATGCGCGGTAGCATTTACAGCTAGTAGGACAAAAAAGAATAAAAAAGGGTGTTTACTTTTAGAAAACTGAGTTTAACTCAAATCTCAGCGAAATGTCTAAAATCTGCTAAATCTCTGCTCCCGCTCCCAGGTATGCAAAATCCTCCAGAAATCTCAAAGTCAAATCTTTACTCCTCGTGAGTTTGCACGAGATTTCTTTGTTGATCTGTCTACTTTCTTCTTCTTGATCTACAAAAAAGGTATTATTATTTATCGTTTGTCTTTCAAACGAAAAGAATTTTTTTTTTTTTTTTGTGGGTTTTCTTTCTGATATCATGATATTAACTTCTCATCTGGGTTCATGGAGTAAATTGGTCGATTGGCTGCATAATCTCTCAGACCTACTGTTTGGTTCTTGAGAAAACTGAAGAAAATTGAAGAATTTTGGGTGTGATCTTTATTGTTGGATTTAGGGTTTGGTTCAAAATCAGTGAAGTTGTTACTTCAAGTTAGCTCAAAAGCTCAAAAGGTTTTTCTTTTGCTTCTTTTCTTTTTCTCGTGTTTTTTGGTTCTCAAACTTTGTTATTAGCTTGTTTGGTTCATTTCCTTGTTCCTGTTCTTAGTGCACGGACTAGTTTTGTGCTTATTTATTTATTGTTATTAAAAAGTTATGTTTCAATTTTTTTTTTAATAAATTTTCCCAATTTTCTCTGGATATTGTCTTTGGTGATCTGTCGGATGAAATCACGGTTTGCGTGTTGCAGGAAATATTTTCGTTTATCAAGTCTGTGCTTCAGTGGGTGGTTCTCCATAGGAATATTTATCAAAATGACAACCTTAAAAATTGAAATTAGTAATGAAAGACGTGGTAAGGAAGGGCATGAAATGATAAATTGATAAATAGTGGGACAAAAGTGAGTGATGGGGAAAGCCTTTCTGAAACTAACACCAACTATTTTGGAAAAGGGCATTATGCTAAATCCAAATATTTTCTAGAAAAAGTTCGCAAAAGAAGAAGCATTGATGTAAGTAATTTAGTTGCACATTGTCGGAGTGGTTTTTAGACTTATACAAAACGGCGACGTATGGTAAAAGGGCAATAATGTAAAACGATGCCATGAGACAAACTGCAAAGAGTGAAGTGAAGAGGCAAGGAAATAGATAAAGTGAAATCCCTCGAATAGAACCAAACACGTCATGTAGGGTTGAAGTCAAAGAAAGTTAAAAGTGTTTAAGCAGCAAACAAAAAACATGTGCAAAATAGAGATTTGTTTGATGTCTTTTGATTATTAAGTCCAATTAAGGTTTGTATCTCGTTGTTTATCATTTGAACAGATTTCAGGACTAATACATATCTAGCCTGTTTTCATCTTTCTCTTTGACTTGTTTGTGTATGGAATATTGTTTGTGAGTTTTGCTTAGACCATGTTCTCATCTTTCTCTGTGAATAATTTCATGTCGCCCTCCAAATCTGCAAAAGATTTTTGCTTTTTCCTCCTTGTACTGTCCTTTACTTTTAATTGGATTAGAAAACATACTACTTGTAAGGTGGATATTAGTTTGTATTCAGAGCTTACAGCATTGTCTCTTGGCTCATCGCTTACTTGTCGTCCTCTTTGCTAACACAGAAACAAGCTAGGACATTTGGAAAATAGTTAGCAGGTCCAGTTAAACTGCATATCGAGAAGGATGAAAAGCCAAGGAAGTTATGAGCCACCCCATTATATTCCCTTTGGACAATCTGATATTGAAACAGACGTACCGCATAATAAAGATCCTCCCATTCATCACGATGTTAGTTAGGGCCCATCACAGTGGTCATCTGGAATCTGTGCATGCTGTGATGATCCGCAGAGCTGTATGCTACTCTCTGCCCTGTGTCCTTGATTTATCAGAAGGAAATATTAATAAGGTGCCTCTTGAGTATAGAGAAAGAAAAGCTTTACTTCATATTACTGGCTCGTTTTTCTTTTGCGGTTGTAGCTGTAAAAGTGCTATTAGAAAGGCCCAAAGTCCATTATAATGTTTCGTTAGGTTGTAGAGTTTCTGTAGCTCACAGCTTTAGTTCGAGTTAATGACATTTTAGAGACTCCTAATAGAATAAAAGGTGAATTCTAGGATGGGTCTTGCTCGTATGTACATAGTATTATTTACTCTTTCATAACTGTGGTGGCTTTATTAGTAGTCAGACCATCTTGTGAGGAAGGCTAAGTGGTTATGTATTTTCTCAATAGTAAAAGACCGTATCAAAATTCCTATTATGCATAATTTAGAATGTTTGGTTATTTTTTAGTGACCGTACATCGTTGTGGATATTCCATGTCAATTTCGTGAATATTTGGTCTGTTTCTATCACCTGACTGCAGTTTGGCTTTTTCCTTCAACAGGTTGTATAGGCTTATTTTGTCCCTGCTTTCTCTTCGGAAAGAATGCAGAATTTCTGGGTTCTGGAACATTGATTGGTTCATGTGCGACCCATTTCATTCTGTGTGGACTCGTTACTACTGTCTGCTGCCTATTGACTGATGGCCTCTTGTTGGGTTTACCTGCATGCTTTGTTGCCTCTTACGCTTGCAGCTATCGCAGGGCTTTACGATCAAAGTATAATCTGCAGGTATGACATGTAGCTCTAATTCATCGTATTATTGGTAACAAAAAACCTCCTATTTTTCGTTTGTCATTTTTTTCATCAAATCACATGCAACTTGTTTTTCCTTCTTGATTAGAACTTGAAATACTTTTGAGCCACATGCTACGGTGATATATCTAAAAGCCCGTATATACGATACTAATAACAAGGTTTTTACCATATTTCTTGCTCCATTGTGCAGGAAGCGCCATGTGGAGACTTTGTTACGCATCTATTCTGTCATCTGTGTGCTAATTGTCAAGAATACAGGGAGATCCGAGAAAGATCGGCATCCAGTCCTGACCTTAACCTTGCTGTTGTTATAGCTCCACCTGTTCAAAAGATGGAATCAGTCTCAGGGAACAATGCCACTGCCTAGCGCGTAGACAATTCTAATGAGCAAGATTGAGCATTTTGGCTCGAATCTTATATCATGAAGGCTTTTACGCATATTTTTCACCTTTTATTTCTCCGACTTATCTTAATGTTAATGTTCTACTGGTCTGGCCTGTGTGTACCCAAATGTTACCCTATTAGCGGGTCCCTTTATTGGATAGCTGACTCTCAGGGCTTCTTTTCCCTTCTTTTTTTTTTTTTTTGGGGGGGGTTTTTTTTTTGTTTTTTTGGAGGTGATAACCGTTATCTTAGCCGTTCAATATATAAGAGATGATTGTGATCCATTGGGTAGTTGACTTAAAAAAAAAGGGAATATATGAAAATACATATTAAGCTCATTATATATCATATAGATAGATAACTTGTTCTTGATATAGGTTTTTAAAGTGTTTTCTTATTTAAACTAAAACTAAAATTTATTCCGTAAGTTTTGAACCTCATTACTGACTATTTTCATTCGAGACATATTTATTTTTATCAATTTATTATTATTATTTATTTCTGGTTGCTTCATGTGATACATTTTCTTTCTTCTTTATTAACTCCGTGTAAGAAAAACTCTATTATGGAGGAAAATATCAGAGGCAATTAGACAACAACGAAAACAACAAAAAATACAACAAAGGGGCAAATCAAGAGAAGATATAATCACCAAAGGTCTTAAACCTAGCCACCTATTAAACACACATGATTATCGAACCACCTATTAATTATTCACATTATTTTTTCAACTAGTATTTAAGTATGAGAGATAAAATAAATGTTCATCATCATTTGATTTTCCGTAACTCAAAAAACTTAACACTTGTATAAGTGGGAAGAAATAAGAAATTCGAACATGACAAAATAATATCGTAAAATATTTAATGAAACTCTTCCACCAATTCCTGCCTTGTCTCTTGGATGATGAAATTTCTACGCTGCTCCAGCAACATTTTATTGCCTGTATGGGAGAGAAGTTCAAAGGAATAATTAGTGGCTTGTTGCATAAGTACATATATCTAATCTTTTTCTTCTTAAGGAATTATAATATCTTGCATTATGAATTTGATGGTTGTATGAAATTTTCATCCGTGTTAATGAAGGATGTATTGGTCGTCAATGACATTTCTTTTTCTTTTTTTTTAATTGTAAAAATATAAAAAATAAAGTTGTAACAATGTAAAAAAGGAAATTAAAATAAAAAAGGAAAAAAAGTTCATTCCATCATCGAATCTGGATATTGATTCTAGAATTCATTTGTCCATTTTTTTAATTAAGGTTTAGTCTAAAATATTTTTAATTAATGTTTAGGTAAACTGTTTATTTAACCTGCTATTATAAGTCATCAAAAATATCACGTCTCAAGTCTTCTGTCCAATTCTTGGTGTATTAAATAGTGTCTAACCAATAATATTATATCATGTCACTTTAAAAGTTTAAAATGCTTATAACTGATTTTTTGAATCTTAACATCTAACTTTATTTAATGATGTGTCAAATATAATTGGTTAAATATCATTTGGGACACTAAAATGGGACAGATGATGTGGGTTCCATCAAATATAATTAAAGCAACTAGTGAAAACTCTTATATATATATATATATATTTGAACTTGAAAGTAGAGGGATTCGAACTCTAGATCTTTTGATGGACTCATGTGTGATATTACTGTTAAACTACGCATGCAACCACTCTATATTTATATTTAGAGTAAATTACACTAACAACCATTTTGTTTTACTAAAATTACATAGACCTATTTACCAAAACTAATAACACCAACACCCCCTCTTCTTAACTTCGTTATATTCATATTTGAAATGACTAAAATACCCTAATAAATCTCAGCCATTGATCTTTATTGATACGAACCATGCCAACTGTAATGACCAGCTGTTTGACGGACTCGTGATTTCCTTTGATACCAAGAAAATCTAAGTCTGTATTATGTATGCCTGTATGAAATCTATAATCTGATTTATCAGAGTATGTTTGAGTTCTTATAAGTTATGAGACTCAATGTTAGTATGAGGCCTTTTGTCAAGATGGCAGAATCATAATTTATGACTTTGTTCTAGCCTATATACGACCATGATAACTCATGATAAGGAATGATGATGATTAAGCAGTATACAGAATGAAGAATAAGGAATGTGATCACTTTAGAAAAATCAGGAATAATATTTGGAGCAAGGGGGATTAAGTAGTTTCAAGTCCTAAGAAAAATTCATACGCAGTCCAGTTAAGTGCAGATGAATTCTGAATTGCAGTCCAGTATTACAGTACTGTTGATAGTTAAAACAATTTTGGTATTATTTGGATTATTTAGGAAATGGACTGCATATTAGGAGGGAGTGCCAAACATGGTCCTAATTAGAGGACACCTTATCAAGGTAATTATCCAATTTGGGAATGTTTGGTAATTGTGGAAAAAGTGGATAATTATGAAGAGATTTTTGTTGCTCAAGCTTACACATGGCCGGCCATTGAGGGGCATGGAAGGTAAAAACTTTGTATTTAAGGCTAATTAAGTAATTCAAGGAGAATTTTAGAAAAAAAAAAATAATAATTGTGAAAAATTGATGATTTTTCACCTATAAATAGGGGTGGGGTGTAAAAGAAAAACCATTTAGTTGGACCCCCAAATTTTTGGTTCTCTTTCAACTTTCCTCTCTAGCCTGAGAGAGAGAGAGAGAGAGAGAGAGAGAGAGAGACAGACAGAACAAGTGGCCGGTTGTGGTATAGTGGTGGTAGAGCAAAATTTTTCTCATTCCAAGACCTAGAACAACCCTCCAAACTTTAGAGGTATTCCTCTTAACCCTCTAAGAATTTCATTAAGCTTTTGCTTAAAGATTTATGTGTATTTCCAAGCATGGGTTGTAAGAGCATAAGCTCTTGTCTTTTTTTTATATGTTATGGTTTTTATATGGTTAGTGATGACGGGTTTATGCTTAGGATATCTTGAATGCTAGCCATTAGCATTAATTTAATTTTAATGCTCTAGAATGAGTTTTATGATTTCATGTGCTCACCAAGTGTTTGTGGATATGTCTTCACATGTTTGAATATGGACAATTTATCAATGATGATGATGTATGTATGTTGGTTAAGAAATTAACCTAAAAACACAACTTGGTAAGCTAGTGAGATTATCCATATTGTGTTTTTCCAAGTAAGAAGATAAGTGTATGGTTAAGTATTATGAACGAATCTGACGCACTGCATGTTGATGTAGGATTATGATTTCGACCGTTTGAGGTAGTGTGTGCGAAATTTTAAACAAAAACCAATAAAATACAAAACTGCCAATTTCAGATTTAACTGGATAGTTTTCTGGAAACCTGATTTTGTGCCCCTTAGACGCCGAATATGGAAAAAGTCAATACTACAAAGTTGTAGAAAATGGAAAACCCTAGAATATGGTCCCAAACCTAATTTTCGCTTCGTTATCCGTGATGATAGTTTTTCACAGTATAATTTCCTACTGCTTATAAAACTGCAGTACCGTCTCAATCATACCTTAGATTATTCTGATCAAACTTTGACCGAAATAAAATCATACATAAACCCTAATTCTGATAAATTAGATCATGCATTTCATATAAACATACATAGTACAAACTTTTGATTCCTTAAAAAGGAAATCGTAAATTTGTAAAAAAAATTGGTTATTACAATCCAAGCGACCGGTAATTCTTTCTAAGTCTAGATCCCACTTTCTAAATCCTGATGTACCTTGTTGAGAATTCGATCCGGGTTCGTTCTTCAAAATTACAAAAAAGGAACCGGTTAACCTTCTATGAAAAATACCACTTGGCTTGACCTTCCTCATAGTTTTGATTCAATGAAAATTTCTCTCTTTTTCTCACACCCAAGAAGGACGAATTTTCTCAAGCGCAAAAAACTAGTTTTTGGTATTTTCTCTCTCCCAAAAATCGTCCACCTATTTGAATGTATGATGATAGTTGGCTTTTTTCAAGAACCGCTAGCCTTTATATAATACTCAAATCATTTTAAAAAAACATCTCCTACTTGAAAAATAATTAATAATTATTTTTCTGGATAATCTTTTGAACCAAAAGATAATTCAAATTTCGGGCTAGGTTCTTTAAACCTTATGGGCGGTTTTTTGCTAGGAGAAGGCTCAAAAAATTCGTTCTCCACCTAATGTGGAGATTGATTGGTGGTTCAAATTTAAATCAAGAATCTAGACTAGTCAAAAAAGTCCTAATCCTAACTTGATTCAAACATCTTTTAAACCATTTGAATTTAAATAAGATTTTTTTATTTTAATTTAAATAAATATTTTTCACAAACATTATCCATATTTAATTAATTTAAATAAATGGAATATTTTAGATTTCCTTTCCACCAAAAAAAACATGCACCATTCTTTAAGAAAAGAAAATCTATCAAATAAGCTCCATTATTTAAATCAATTAATAATTTAATGTTTGTAATATATTTAAACAATTTTGAATCAAAATTTTCTTCCCTCCATCCGTTAAAAAACCGTGCACTATTAATTAGGAGAGAAAAATTTTGTTTTCAAAAATTAAATAATTCAAACACAATCTTATTTCAAAGATTTAATTAACCAAAATAATTAACAAATCATTATTTTAGTTACAACCAATCATATGATGACAAATCACATTATCTGTCTACATTAATTTCACATGTCCAATCCTTTTCCGGGACTGCATGTAAGAGAGTACCATGTCTCAATAGACAATTTTAAATTTCCATTTTATTTACCGATCTCATTAGGAACAAATCCCGAGATGCTTCGTGGAACTATATGAGTTAGTAGAGGGACCTGATGGAAATATGTAAAGAGACTCCTATAATTGTGAAAATTAATCCCGGATTAATTATTCATCAACTATCAACTTCAGGATTATTCCACTAAAAGTCTGAAGCTGAACTCCCATTTACATACCGTATTATGAAAGCTTTTTAACGCAGTGCTTCTTCCATGATTTATTCATCGCTTGCTTAATCCTCATATGTTATCCATGATTGAATTAAGGACTTTTTCCATTTTACCTTTTCAATCATTTTAACTTAAAGTTCCATTATTCTCCATTGAAAGAACCAGCAATTGTAAAGCCATACAATCGGTAAACCATCAGAGAACACAAAGTAAACCGATAGCCAAGATCTTGTTATATTATATTTCAATTCCCGAATAATGCCTTCAAGTAGATAACATGTACTATCGTTAAGATAGCTATGGATTCCGTATCTATGAATCTTGATTTCTCCATCCATAAGTCATATACCCAAAATACAAGTATATTGACCATCAATTATCAGTGTCTTACCTTTAGTGAATCAAAGTGCATAAGTCATGGATGCGAACTCAACTATTCATTTCAGGATTAAGATTAATGCAGGATGATAATCAAAGTATCATTAATTCTTATAAACAGAATTATTAAACCGAATCAATTAACACCTTAGGTCCAGTCTAATGTCATACCTCAATACTGATATACATTAAAGTTTCTACTCGGAACCTATCCGATGGTCAAGACAAACCATCCCTCCAAGGAAGTAGACAACTTTTACAATCTTATCATGAATAAGATCCCCAAATCTTATTCCATCGATTGCGGACCATTTATTTAGACTGTTATTAAATTACCACGTCTTCTATGTAAACTCCGTATAGATATGATAATCCGATATATTACCAACAGCCTAGGAGTATTTTATGTTTGCTTAAAATAATCATACAATCAAACAAATGAAAGTAAATAGGAAACAACTTATTAAACAAGAATAACCTCTTTTTATTAATATCAAAATGTCATATTTACAGAAAGTCCCTAGAATTGATTTTCTATCCATAAGGCACATTTAGATCCCAACACCTGCCAAAGTTGAAGCGGTCAGCAAGTGGCCGGCATCGAAAAGTGTTACAGAGATAAGGATCTTTCTCGGCTTAACTGGATACTACCGACGTTTCGTTGAAGGATTCTCTAAGATAGCTGCACCTCTTATAGCTCTTACTCGAAAAGGGAAGAAGTTTGAGTGGACGCAGAAGTGAGAAGAAAACTTTCAAGAGCTTAAGAGGAGGATGACCAGTGCACCTGTATTGATAATTCCTAATGTGGAAGTAGGAAATTTCGTGATTTACAGTGACACCTCTAAAACCAGCCTAGGAGCTGTCTTAATGCAAGAAGGAAAAGTTGTCGCATATGCCTCATGACAATTGAAAGATCATGAACGGAACTATCCAATGCATTATCTAGAACTTACGATGGTAGTTTTCGCATTAAAAATTTGGAGACATTATCTATATGGGAATAGATGTGAGATCTTTATAGATCAACAAAGTCTCAAATACATCTTAACCCAAAAAGAGCTCAATATGAGGCAACGTAGGTGGCTAGAACTTGTAAAAGACTACCATTGCGAGATTCTTTATCGTCCTGGGAAAGCCCACTTTATTGCTATTAAGGCTACCATTTCGGTAGAAAAGCTAGCGGAGATTTATGTTTCCCAGATTGTTAGGCTACATGAGGTACCAAAATCTATCATTTCTGATCTCGATGGATGTTTTACCTCTCGATTTTGGATGAGTGGTCATAACGCTAGAGGGTCAAAATTGAAGTTTAGCACAACTTTTCACCCCCAAACAGATGGACAATCAGGAAGAACCATCCAAACACTGGAAGATATGTTGTGGTCATGTGTTCTGGATTTTAAAGGAACCTGGGATCATAAGCTACATTTGATCGAATTTTCTTACAACAACAATTATCACGCCTCAATTGGTTTGGCTCCATTTTAAGCGTTATATGGAAGGAGTGCCGATCTCCCATTCATTGGCAAGAAGTTGGGCAGAAGCAGCTCCAAACCATGGATTTCCTTAGAATAGCCTCCGAAGATATTAAGTTGATAAAACAAAGACTCGACATAGCTTTTAGTCGACAGAAAAGCTATACCGATAAACATCGGAGACCATTGGAATTTCAAGTTTGAGACTCTGTTTTCTTAAAAATTGCTCCTATGAAGGGAGTAATGAGGTTTGGTAAGAAAGGAAAGCTTAGTCCAATATATATAGGACCATTTGAAATCCTTGAAAAGATTGGAAGAGTAGCTTACAAGCTTGCCTTGTCGCCAGAATTAGCTTCTATGCATAACGTTTCTCACGTCTCAACGTTAAAGAAGTATGTACCTGATCCTTCCCATGTTCTAAGACAGGAACCGGTTGCAGTTGAAACAGATTTGACGTACGAAGAGAAGTTAGTCCAGATTTTGGATTGAGAAGAAAAGGTCTTAAGGAATATAACAATTCCCATGGTCAAAATTTTGTGGCAGAATCACAATGTTGAAGAAGCAACATGGGAACGAGAATATGATATAAGAAAAAGCTATCCCGACCTGTTTTAATTTTCGGGGAGGAAAATTTTTAAGGGGGGCAGATTGTAATGACCAACTGTTTGACGGACTCGTGATTTTCTTTGATACCAAGGAAATCTAAGTCTATATTATGTATACCTATTTGAAATGTATGATCTGATTTATCAGAATATATTTGAGTTCTTTTAAGTTATGAGACTCAGTGTTAGTATGAGGCCTTTTGTCGAGGAGGCGAAATCATGATTTATGACTTTGTTCTGGCCTAGGTATGAGTAGGATAACTCATAACTTGAACAGGACCGTACTGTAGTGTATTAAGCAGTATAGGAATTATATTGTGTTTGACCGTCATTACAGATACAGAATGAAGAATAAGTAATGGGATCACTTTAGAAAAATTAGGAATAATATTTGGAGCAAGGAAGACTAAGTAGTTTCAAGTCCTAAGAAAAATTCATACGCAATTTAGTTAAGTGCAGATGAATTTTGGATGCAATCCAGTATTACAGTACTGTTGATAGTTAAAACAGTATTGGTATTATCTGGATTATTAAGGAAATGGACTGCATATTAGAAGGGAGTGCCAAACATGACCCTAATTGGAGGACACTGTAACGACCCGCCTTACGTAGGTCGTTACCATATTTATTGTACATAATTACTTAATTTACTTAATCAGCGGAAATCAGATATATTTTGTTTTTCGTAAACTCAATCATATACTTACATATAAACATATTTATGTACTTAATTTAGTATTTAAGTTTTAAACTTATTTTAACCTATAATAGATTGTACTAAATAACCAATACAATTATTTTATTTTAAAACGCGTAGCGGTCTCCATCCTGTAGTTTCACAGTTAGCCCTGTCATGCCCCACCGTCTTGCATCATGTATTACCAATAAACTGCTTACCTACAACATAAACGTAAGTAATGAGTTTTTGCCCAGCAAGTACAAACTTTAATCCGAATAACTTTTCGTAATAAAACAATGCATGAACCAATTATGCTTTCATTATGTTTTCTTGGATTAGCATATTTTTGGGCCCTTACTTAACTTAAGTGTATGTACCGTGGTGCGCAGCCATGGAGTGATTGGGGCGGCCAGCCCAGTCCAACTCAAACCATGGACCAAACCTGACCTAGTGCAGGTTGGTACAACACGAGGAAACTTACTTAACATCATACTTGAAAATATTTTCTTAAAAACAGTCTCTTACTTGAAACTTAATGTTATTCTAACCATGTAAAGTATCATTAGTGAGCATGTTTCATGATGCCACAATAATAAAGCATAAATCATATGCATCACATACATAAATGCATGAGCTTTGAAAACATGCAAGCAGTAAAACAATTTGCCTATGCTGTAGGTGGAGTTGTACTTACTGGTTATGCTTGATCCTGGGTTTGTTGCTCCTACAGGTCACACCAACAGGTTACCTTCCCTTTTTCAAAAAGGACGTAAGATAAGAATCATCCTATCTTACCATGAATCATTACATTCAATGTTGGTATCCCAACCAACATTTACCAATAACCCTAGTTATATGTCCCCCACATACTATATTGGTATCTTATTCGGTTACTAAATGTAACCCTAGGGCACATGACCCAATGACAATCAAACAGTTTGTAATAACCAACCTTTTTACAAATTTACGATTTCCTTTTTAAGGAATCAAAGTTTGTATTATGTATGTTTATATGAAATGCCTGATCTGATTTATCAGAATTAGGATTTATGTATGATTTTATTCCGGTCAACGTTTGACCAGAATAATCTAAGATATGATTGATACGGTACTGCAGTATTATAAGCAGTATGAAATTATACTGTGAAAAACCATCATTATGGATACAGAAGTGAGAATAAGGTACGGGACCACTGTAAAAAAATCAAGCACAATATTTAGAGTAATAAGGACGAAGTGGCTTCAAGTCCTAAGAAAAATTTAAATGCAGTAAAGTTAAGTGCAGATAAATTCTGAACTGCAGTCCAGTATAACAGTACTGTTATTGGTTGAAAAAAGTATTTGTAATATCTGTATTAGTATGAAAATGGACTTCATTTTAGGAGGGAAGCCAAATGGAGCCCTAATGGGAGGACACCTCATCTTGGAATAATTATACGAATTAATGGAATTTTAGAAAATTAAGAAAGTATTAAAAATGTGTGAACATTGAAAGATTACTTGGGCTACAAGTAACCTCTTGGTCGGCCACCTCATTGGTTTATTGAGCAAATATTTTTGCTCTTGTGGACTAATATGTAATTTTGGAAATAAAAATAATTCTAGAAAATAAATTAAATTTCACCTATAAATAGGTGAGGTGGGGTTAAGTTTGGACCACTTAGTGAAACCTTAACCTTTTAGTTCACTCTCAAGTCCCTCTCTCCCTCCCTAGGAACCGAACCCAAAAAGGAAAAAAAAAAAGTGAAGGTGGTCAGATTTGTGAGGAAGAGAATCAAGGAAGAAATTTTGATACATGGTCTAGATCCAACTTCAAGGTATTAAGGTAAACCTCTTAAACTCCCTAAGCCTCTCAATTGAGTTTTGATTCAAAGATTTATGTGTATTTCATGTTGGATATGTAAGAGCATAAGCTCACTTTCTATTTTTCATGCAATAGTTTAGTATGCTTAGTATGTGCTTGATTAGGGTTTTATTGGTCTTGATTTATGATTTGATGCATGTTTTTGATTTTATGTTTTAAAAATTATGTGCTATGTGTGAATGTCTAGTAGGTGTTTGGTATATGTCCCCACATGCTAAAGAAGTAGCATGGTATGCTTGAATGATGGAGATGAGATTGTATGATGAATTAGAATGAAAAACCAACCTAAAACCCTATTTTGGCAAAGTTTACCACACGGGTTGCATGGTTGAGAAACAAATGCATGTTGATTGAAAACCCTACGTAATACGCTGCATGATTGACGTAGGCTCATGGTTACGACCATTTGAGATAGGATGTGCGTAATTTTATGTAAAAATCAACCAAAATTAAAACTGCCAGTTTTCGGGTAAAACTGGGTAGTGATCTGGAAACGAAATTTTGAGGCCTTTAGAGGCCGAATTGAGAAAAGTCAAAACTACAAAGTTGTAGAAAATTAAAAATACTAGGGGTAAAAGAGGAAGTTTTTAAAAATAAAGCTCCAAATGCTTCCGTTTTTGTGAAAACTCGAGCCTGGTCAGCCCAAACCCCTGTGCACGGCCAGGATGTTTCAACAAGGAAAACGGATAGGTTAAAGGTAGAAATGAGTTTTGAGTACAAATCAAAAGTTGTAGGTTTCGATGAGATCTACAACTTTCATGAAGAAAACTTTTTCAAATTCTAAATAGATTTTAAAGTTAAACTGGATTTTAAAAACTGAGCAGGAAATAGGAATTCCTGCACAGGATTTTCAAAACAGTGCATGAGCAGGCAATTCCTACACATGCACTGATAACTGAAATTAAGGGACTGTTTTCAAAAATAGTTTTCAGAATTTTATAGTTTCACTATCTGTGTAAGAAAAAAAAATTATAGTTTTATAAAAAAAATAATTTAAAAAGAGTTAAATAAGGTTTTAAAGAGAAAAGAATTGAATTAGGCTAAGTTATATGGTAACCATAGTAAAACTCATAGTAATCGGAAAGGTTACTAAAAATTATTTGGACTAAGTTATTTGAAAGGTTATTTATAGTAACCAAATGGGTTACTAATTTTTTTATGTTTGGCTTTGGACCCAAGGTTACTTATGGTAACCGAATGGGATACCACTGTTATATCATTGGGCCTTAGTAATCTAATAGGATTTAACCTAATATGATTGGGCTTATACTTAAGGTTACTAATGGTAACCTAGGGAGATACTATTTAAGTATACTTAGGCAGTGTAACCAAGGTTGCATTATGTAATCAAACAGGATACTGTTTGATTGTCATTGGGTCATGTGCCGTAGGGTTACACTTAGTAACCGAATAAGATATCATTGTAGTATGTGGGGGACATATAACTAGGGTTATTGATAAATTTTGGTTAGGGTACCAACATTGAATGTAATGATTTATGGTAAGATATGATGATTCTTATCTTATGTCCTTTTTGAAAACAAAAAAGTAACCTGTTGTTGCAATTTGTTGGAGCAACAAAACCCAGATCTAGTATAACCTGTAAGTACAACTCCGCCTACAGCATAAGCAAATTGTTTTACTGATTGCATTTTTCAAAACTCATGCATTTATGTATGTGATGTATATTATTATGCTTTATTATTATGACGTCATGAAGCATGTTCACTAATGATAATTCACATGGTAAGAATAAGATTAAGTTTCAAGTAAGAAATTGTTTAAGAAACTGTTTTTAAGAAAGAAAGTGCTTTAAAGTAAGATGTTAAGCAAGTTTTCTTGTGTCGTACCGACCTGTACTAGGACAGGTTTGGTTCATGGTTTGATTTGGAATGGGCTGGCCGCCCCAACCACTTCATGGCTGCGCGCCACGGTATGTACACTTATGTTAAGTAAGGGACCAAAAATTTGCTAACTTAAGAAAGTATAATAAAAGCATAATTGGTTAATAGTTGTACTTGATGGGCGAACGCTCTCAACTTACGTTTATGCTATAGGTAAGCTCCCTATTGACAATGCTTGAAACAAGAGAGTAGGGCATGGTAGGGCTAACTGTGAAACTATGGGATGGAGACCGCTACGCGTTTTGTGATGTTATATGTGTATTTATTATTTAATACAGCCTGTTATATGCTTAAAATAAGTTTAAAACTTAAACAACTGATTAAGTACGTATATATGTTTATATGTAAGTATATGGATGAGTTCAAATTTAAGTTGTTTAAAAAAAAATAGTCCTTAATTCCGCTAGTTAAGTAAGTTAAGTAATTATGTAAGATAAGTATGGTAACAGCCTATGCAAGGCAGGTCGTTACATAGTATCTTGTTTGATTACCTAATGCAAATCTTAGTTACAATGCCTAATTATACTTAAATAGCATCTTATTAGGTTACTATGGCCCAATGATATTACAGTGGTATCCTATTAGTAACCTTAGATCTAAAGCCTAACATATAAAATTAGTAACCCATTATTATAAGTAACCTTTCAAATAACTTGGTCCAAATAATTTTTAGTAACCATTCTGATTACTATGTATCTTACTATGGTTACCAGATAACTTAGCCTAATTTAATCATTTCTTTTCTTCACAAAACCTTATTTAACTCTTTTTAAACTATTTTTATAAAGCTGTAATTAATTTTTAAACAAATATAATGAAACTATAAAATTATGAAAACTATGTTTTGAAAACAGTCCCATAATTTCAGTTATCAGTGCATGTGCAGGAATTGCATGTTCATGCACTGTTTTTAAAATCCTGTGCAGGAATTTCCTATTTCCTGCTCAGTTTTTAAGATCCAGTTTTATTTTAAAATATTTTTTGAATTTGAAAAAGTTTCTTCATGAAAGTTGTAGACCTCAATGATTCCTACAACTTTTGTTTTTAACTTGAAGCTCAGTTCTGCATTTAACCTATCCGTTTTCTTTGTTGAAACCCCCTGGCCGTGAGCACTTGTCTGATCAGGCCAGTCTCGGATTTTAATAAAAATAGAGGCCTTTGGAGCCTTATTTTTAAAAACTGTACATGCTTACCCCTAGGATTTTAATTCTCTACAACTTTGTAGTTTTGACTTTTTCCAAATTCAGGCCTCAAAATTACGTTTCCAGATTACTGCCCAGTTTCACCCGAAAACTGGCAGTTTTACTTTTGGTTCATTTTTTCGTAAAATTACGCACACCCTACCTCAAACGGTCGCAACCATGAGCCTATGTCAAACATGCAGTGTATTACGTAGGGTTTCCATCAACATGCATTTGTTTCTCATCCATGCAACCCGTGTGGTAATCTTTTGCCAATTTAAGGTTTTAGGTTGGTTTTTCATTCTTAATTCATCATGCAATCTCATCTCCATCATTCATGCATACCATGCTTCTGCTTAAGCATGTGGGGACATATAACAAACACGTACTAAGCATACACTCATACCATAATTTCTAAAGCATAAGATCAAAAACATGCACAAACTCATAGATTAAGATCCCTAAAGCCCTAATCATGCACATACTAAGCGTACTAAACTATTGCATGAAAAATAGAAGGTGAGCTTATGCTCTTACATCCAAGCTTGAAATACATTTAAAATCTTGATCAAACTTAATAGAATACTTAGGGAATTGAGAGAGTTACGTCTTGAAGATGATTCTTAAGCTTGGATCAAAATTTGTTTTTCTTCTTGCTTTCCTTCTCCAAAAATCCAACCACTCTCTCTCTCTTTTTTTTTTTTTTTTTTTTGGTTCGGTTCCTAGGGGAGGGAGAGAAACTTGAGAGTGAACTAGAAAGTAAGGGTTTCACTAAGTGGTCCAAACTCAACCACACCTCACCTATTTATAGGTGAAATTTAATTTATTTTCTAGAATTATTTTTATTTTCAAAATTACATATTAGTCCTCAAAAGCAAAAATATTTGCTCAATGATCCAATGAGGTAGCCGGCCATAAGGGTTACTTGTAGCCAAGTAATCTTTCAATGTTCATCCATTTAATACTTTCTTAATTTTCTAAAAATTCATAAATTCATATAATTATCCCAAGATGAGATGTCCTCCCATTAGGGCTCCATTTGGCTTTCCTACTAAAATGCAGTCCATTTTCATACTAATACAGATATTACAAATATTGTTTTCAACTAATAACAGTACTGTTGTACTGATTGAAGTCTAGAATTTATCTGCAGTTAACTGGACTGCGTTTAAATTTTTCTTGGGACTTGAAGCCACTTAGTCCTTGTTACTCTAACTATTGTGCTTGATTTTTCTACAGTGATCCCGTACCTTATTCTCGCTTCTTTATCCGTAATGACCGTTTTTTCACAGTATAATTTAATACTGCTTATAATATTGCAATACCATTTCAATCATATCTTAGATTATTTTGGTCAAACATTGACCAGAATTAAATCATACATAAATCCTAATTCTGATAAATCAGATCAGGCATTTCATATAAACATACATAGTACAAACTTGGATTCCTTAAAAAGGAAATCGTAAATTTGCAAAAAGGTTGGTTATTACAATCTACCCCCTTAAAAATTTTCGTCTCCGAAAATTAAAACAAATCGGGATAGCTCTTTCTCATTTCCTCTTCTAGTTCCCACGTTGCTTCTTCAACATTATGATTCCTTCATAACACTTTAACCATAGAAATGGTTTTGTTTCTTAAGACCTTTTCTTCCGATCCAAAATCCGGACTGGCTTTGCTTCATACGTCAAATCAGATTGGACTTTAATTGGCTCTTGACTTAGCACATGGGAAGAATCAGGTACATACTTTTTCAGCATCGAGACGTGGAAAACGTCATGCACAGAAGCTAATTCTGGCGGCAAAGCAAGCTTGTAGGCTAATTTTTCAATCCTCTCAAGGATTTCAAATGGTCCTGTATTTAATAACCAACCTTTTTACAAATTTACGATTTCCTTTTTAAGAAATCAAAAGTTTGTATTATGTATGTTTATATGAAATACCTGATATAATTTATCAGAATTAGGGTTTATGTATGATTTTATTTTGGTCAAAGTTTGATTAGAATAATCTAAGGTATGTTTGAGATGAAATTGCAGTTTTTTAAACAATATAAAATTATACTGTGAAAAATTATTATTACGGATAACGAAGTGAAAATTAGGTTTGGGATTACTGCAGAAAAATCAAGCACAATATATAGAGTAATAAGAACTAAGTGGCTTTTAGTTCTAAGAAAATTTTTTACGCAGTTCAGTTTAGTGCAGATAAATTCTGGACTGCAATCCAGTATAACAATACTATTATTAGTGAAAATAGTATTTGTAAAATTTGTATTAGTATGAAATGGACTGCATTTGTGGATGAAAGCCAATTGGAACTTTAATTAAGGACGCCTCACTTTGTAATGATTAATTGAATTAATTGGATTTTTAGAAAATATGGAAAGTAAGTTTTAAGCATGAACATGGTTAAAAATTGGCCAACAAGCCACCCCATGTGGCCGGCCACTCTAGGGACCTTAGGGGGGGGGGGGGCAAATATTTTTGTTTTGAGGACTTAAATGTAATTTAAGCAATAAAAATAATTCTAGGAATTTAAATTAAAATTTGCCTATAAATAGGTGTGGTGGGGTTTTGCCTTGGTCCACCTTTTGACACCTCACTTACTTTAGTTCACAATCTAGCCTCTCCCTTCCCCCCTAAAATCCGAAACTAAGAGAGTCAAGAATGAGAAGAGTGAGGTCGGTTTTTGAGGTAGAAATCAAGGAGGAAGTTTGTGATTCAAGCCTAGATCTACTTTTAAGTGTTAAGGTAAATCTTCTAAATCCCCTAAGCTTTTCATTTAGGTTTTGATTCATTTATTTAAGTGTATTTTAAGTTGATTATGTAAGAGCATAAGCTCACTTATTTTTCATGTAATGATTTAGTTTGATTAGTATGTGCTTGATTAGGGTTTTAGTAAGCTAGATCTATGTTTTGGTTTATGTTTTTGAAGTTATGCTTTAAAATTTTATGCTTTGTGTGTATGTCTATTAGGTGATTGTTATATGTCCCCATATGCTTAGGAATTTGTATGGTATGCTTGTTTGATGGTTAGATGCTTGTATGTTGTATTAACATGAAAAAAATCAACTTAAAACCCTAATTGGTAAAAGTTTACCACATGGGTTAATTGGTTAAGAAACAAGTGTATGTGATGGAAAACCTACGTAATACATTGCATGTGTGAAATAGGCTCACGGTTGCGACCGTTTGAGGTAGGGTGTGCGTTATATTACGTAACAAACAATCCAAAGTAAATCTGCCAGTTTTCGGATAAAATTGGGCAGTAATCTGGAAACGAAATTTTGAAACCCTTAGAGGTAGAATTTGAGAAAAGTTAAAACTGAAAAGTTGTAGAAAATTGAAATTCCTAAAGAGAAGCATGGACAGATTTTGAAAAATAAGCTCCAAAGGCTTTCTTTTTTGTGAAAACCCGAGACTGACCAGCCCAAACCCTATGCAAAGTCAGGACGCTTCAACAAGGAATATGAGTAGCTTAAAGGCATAATTAGGTTTTGATTAAAAACTAAAAGTTGCAGGAATTTATGAGGTCTACAACTTTCATAAAGGAAACTTTTTCAAATTCAAAACAGATTTTAGAATAAAACTGAATATTAAAAACTGAGCAGGAAATAGGCAACTCCTGCACAGGATTTTCAAAACAAGGCATGAGCAGAAATTCCTGCACATGCATTGCTTATGTAAATTATTGGACTGTTTTCAATGAACGATTTTCAAAACGTCACAGTTTTTCTATCTTTATAAAATAAATCAATTGTAGTTTTATAACAATGATTTAAAAAGAATTAACCATGGTTTTTGTGAAGAAAAGAAATAAGTAAATTATGCTAAGTAATATGTTAACCATAGTAAGACACATAGTAACGGTTATGATACTAAAAATTATTATCGAACTAAGTAAATTGAAGGTATACTTATAGTAACCAAATAGGTTACTAAATTTTATAATCTAGATTTTAAATCCAAGGTTACTTAGGATAACCAAATGGGATACCATTATTGGGTATTGATAACCCAATAGGACATTAACCTAATTATGATTGGGCTTATACCCAGGGTTACTTTTAGTAACCTAAAAGGATATTATTTAAGTATAATTAACCAGGATTTGTATTAAGAAATCAAACAAGATATTGTTTGATTGTTTTTAAGGTTTGGTGTCCTAAGGTTACATTTAGTAACCGAATGGGATACCATGTTAGTAGGGGACATATAACTAGGGTAAATGTTAAATGTTGGTTAGGATATCAACATTTAATGTAATAATTTATGGTAAGATAGGATGATACTTATCTTACGTTCTTTTGAAAATAGGAAAGTAACCTGTTGTTACGTTTCGTTGAAGCAACGAACCCCAGCTCTAGTGTAACTAGTAAGTACAACTCCGCCTACAGCATAGGCTAATTGTTTTGCTGATTGCATGTTTTTAAAACTCATGCACTTATGTATGTGTTGCATATGATTATGTTTTATTAATGTGACATCATGAAGCATGTTCATTAATGATAATTTATATGACAAGTGTAAGATTAAGTTTCAAGTCAGAAATTGTTTTTAAGAAACTATTTTCAAGAAAATGTCTTCAAGTAAGATGTTAAGTAAGTTCAATCTTGTCGTACCGACCTGTACTAGGTCAGGGTTGGTTCATGGATTGGGCTGGCCGCCCCAACCACTCCATGACTGCGCGCCACGGTACGTACACTTATTATAAGTAAGAGCCCAAAAATATGCTAACATAATGAAGCATAATTGGTTCATGCATTGTTTATGTTCATGTTGTTTTTGCGGGTTAATAGTTGTACTTACTGAGCGAAAGCTCACAACTTACGTTTATGCTTTAGGTAAGCTCCATATTAGCAATACTTGATACAAGACGGTGGGGCATGACTGGGCTAACTGTGAAATTACGGGATGGAACCACTATGCGTTTTGTGTTTAATTATATGAAATTATTATTTAGTTTAATCAGTTGAATATTAAAACAAGTTTAATACTTTAATACTCAAATAAGTACATATATATGTTTGTAAGAAATTATTTGGTCGAGTTACCTTTATAATTGTTTTTGATGTAGAAAAAAAAATTCCTTATTTTCTGCTAGTTGAATAAGTGTTAGTATTTATGTAAGATAAGTACGGTAACGGCCTACGTAAGGCGGGTCGTTACACTATATATCTCGGATTAAGCTTTTCCTTTTTTACCAAACTGTTGGGATCTAAATGTGCCCTAAGGATAGAAAATCAATATTAGGGATTTTCTGTAAATATGACATTTTGATATTAATAAGAGCAGGTTATTCATGTTTAATAAGTTGTGTCCTATTTACTTTCATTTGTTGATTGTATGGTTATTTTGAGCAAACATAAAATACTCCTTGACTGTTGGTAATAGATCGGATTACCATATGTATACGGGGTATACATAGAAGACGTGGTAATTTGACAACAGTCTAAATAAAATAGTCCGCAATCGATGGAATAAGATTTGGGGATCTTATTCATGATAAGATTGTAAAGGTTGTCTACTTTCTTGGAGGGATGGTTTGTCTTGACCATCGGATAGGTTCCGAGTAGAAACTTTAATGTATACCAGTATTAAGGTATGACATTGGACTGGACCTAAAGTGTTAATTGATTCGGTTTAATAATTCCATTTATAAGAATCAATGACACTTTGATTATCATCTTGCATTAATCTTAATCTTGAAATTATTACTTGAGTTCGCATACATAACTTATGTACTTTAATGCACTACATGTGAGACACTGTTAATTCATGGTCAATATACTTGTGTTTTGGGTGCATGACTTATGGATGGAGAAATCAAGATTCATAGATACGGAATCCATAGCTATCTTAACGATAGTAAATGTTATCTACTTAAAGGCATTATTCGGGGATTGAAAGATAGTATAACAAGATCTTGGCCAACGGTTTACTTTGTGTTCTCTGGTGGTTTACCAATTGTATGGTTTTATAATTGGTGATTCTTTCAATAGAGAATAATGGAACTTTAAGTTAAAATGATTGAAAAGGTAAAATGGAAAAAGTCATTAATTCAATCATGGATAACATATGGGGATTAAGCAAGTGATGAATAAATCATGGAAGAAGCACTACGTAAGAGAGCTTTCGTAATACGATATGTAAACAGGAGTTCAGCTTCAAACTTTTAGTGGAATAGTTTTGAAGTTGATAATTGATGAATAATTAATCTGGGATTAATTTTTCACAATTATAGGAGCCTCTCTACATATTTTCATTGGGTCCATCTATTAGCTCATATAGTTCCATCACTACAAGAAAATCAATTTTCAGTTACCAAAAATTCGGTAGCTGAAAGTCCTGTTTTTGGTAACAATAAGTTTTTGGCACCAAAGAAATTTGGTAGCGGAAAGTCGGTAACAGAAAGTATTTGTTTCCAAATTTTTGGTAGCAAAAACTTTTTGTTACCAAAATTGATTTAGGTAACAAAATGTATTTGGTAGCGAAAAATGTGATATTCAGTTACCAAATAAATTTGGAAACAAAAGGTATTTGGTAAAAAAAATTCTATAATTTCAGGTACCAAAATTTTGGTAGCGAAAAGTAGGAGATTCAGATACCGGATTTTGGGTAATAAAAGGTATTTGGTAGCAAAAAATATGTGATTTAGTTACCAAATTTTTTGGTAACAAAATTTATTTGGTAGCGAATTGTATACGATTCTGTGACCAAATATTTGGTAACAAAATGCATGAGATTTAGTTACCGAATATTTTGGTAGCAGAAGGAATTTGATAGTCAAAAACACGTGATTTAGAAACCAAAATTTCAGTAACATAATGTATTTTTGGTAGCAAAATATACAAGATTTAGTTACCAAAATTTGGATAACAAAAGGTATTTGGTAGCAAATTCTTATGTTTTAGCCACCAACTATTTGGTAGCAGAAAGGGCAAAACAATACTAAATTTTGGTTACCGAATTTTGTGGCCACCAAAATTTAAACAAATTTATGTACCTGTATTTTTTCCCAAAATATATGTATGAAATTCAAATTTAATAGACAAAATACCAATTATTAATTTAAACAAAATACCAAATCTCTCTAAATATCTTGATACATATTAGAATCCAAACAAAATACTAAAATAGTAATACTCAAGCAAATCCAAGAGTCACGGCTTACTAAATATTGTACTAGTAAACACTTAATCTTGCAAGAAGAAAAACCTCTAACAAACTAGGGCTGGAGCTGGCGGTGGTGGCAGATCATCATTGCCTGGGAGGTTCGGTCCAGGATGATTTGATGGCATATTAAGCCGTTGAAGTAGCATCTGAATGACCTCCCTTTGTTGTTTCAAATTGTCTTCCATGTCTGCCATGCGAACTTTGCCTTCCCGAATTTCGTTTTGAAGGCTTTCATATCTTGGTTGTCCCGATTTGTGAGTTTGTGACGCTTGTCTTGGTATAGGACCTATGCCACGCTTGAAACCATATTTTTCATACCTCACGCTTGACAAAACTTGAGAGTAAATTTCTTCCTCCGCATCAGAGTCAAGTTTTGACCCCTCTGGTACTTCACTTAAACGAGCATCGCGAATCTTGATCATTTAGTCCTGCATTAGGTGAAGTGTTAAACTTAGAAGTTAGAATCAAAAAATAAACAATCAAATGAAATGATTAAGTGTTTGGTTTCTTACATAATCTTCATTCGCTCTCTCAGTTGTCCATCCCCGTGATTCGCTCCAATGAGTTTTCTTGAAGACCTCAAAGTACCCTCCCGAAGTATTCGAATCAGAACTTGAATGTATGTTCTACATAGAAATCATTATTTGTTAATTAATCAAAAAAAAAAAAGTTAATGGTTTTAAGTGATAACATACTTAAGTGAGTCAAAGTTAATTACATGAACTTGTTCCAAATGTTGAACTATAGATCTTGAGCCACCCAAATAACCTGCCGGGTTTTTGGAATGATTTTCTGAATAAACCTTTGCCTTTTTTTGCATAAATGCAAAAAGAGACTTTTAAATGTAATAAAAATACCATCACAACTTTAAACATAGAAAAAATTTTCATATCAAAACGTACATTCTCAAACCAATGTCCCATTATTTAGTTAAGTTGTTTATTTACCTGTCATTCTTCATTTCCAAAGCAGTTGATGCACATCCACTCCCAATCAGTTGATTTAATGTATTGATTCAGCAAATGTTGCAATGGATCTTTGCTTTCCTTGATAAGTTCTTGGTATTTTTTATGGCACCGATATCGATAACCTTTAAAGCGCTTGAAGAACTGGTGATGGACAATGTCCTTCAAATGCGGATGTTACTCAAAATCTAAATCAAATAGATCCTGCGAGAATAAACTTGGTAAATTTGGGAAATATATTTGTTTTAAAGCCGGATAAAAAGGATCCAAATGATTAGGTTAAGACTAATGCACAAGTTCCTAGAGTATTGTCTAACAATATTACTTCCTGTTTCCAAAGTGTTTAAGAAAAATTTATCTACAATACTGTTATAAAGAGTAATTGAGAAAAGAAAAAAACCTTCAAACGTCTTATGCATTCATTCTGTTGATTTTCAGGAATCTTGCCCCAACCGCTATATTGTAATGGAGCATGATGGCGAACTATAGAACCAATTTTGCTGGTAAATCGGCCCACATTCTCCCCATGAACCCGGAGCTCAGAATCCCTATACTTAATCTCAAGCTTTCCTTTCTTGGTCACTAATCTACCGGTTGCTTGACATGTAGTAGGTCCTCGAACATTGGTTGACCGCGCTATTTACAAATAAGATGTTAATTGTAGAATAGTGTAAAAGAAAAAAAAATTCAACAACTTAATAATAAGAATGATTTTACATGTTGATGGAACTTGTTGGTTCTCTGGAATTGACTGAGGCACAATCAAGCGTCGATCCCCATCATGTTCTTGATTATGAGATGGCTCATCATTTGCTGTTGGCGATGTGGATGAGCCTATTGTGTTTGGTGGAGATGGCTCAACAACCGGAGTAGCTGGAACTGAAATCCTTTCTGGAGATGGCTCAACAACCGGAGTAGCTGGCACTGATTTGGATTTTGCACTGGAACTAAACGATAACTTTCTCTTACGAGTAGACATAACTGATATCCTGAAACAATACAAAAAGGCATATATAGAGTGGTTAGTGATTTAAATCCTATACGATGGGAATAACAATTCACATTTTTTACAAGGACAACGACACTTTCCTTCCTTATCTAGGTGATTGCGTGCTTGTTCAATAAATCTTTTCACTCCACTCCTATACGTCTCTGAAAGTCGATTCCTCACAAAGATCCAACTCTTATCCATATCTAAAACCAAACTATAAATCTGAAATCCAACAACCAAAAAAAAAAAAAAAAGAAAAAAAAAACCTACATTGTTTACATATAAGAAATATTTAACGAAAGTGAGTTAAACCAAGAGTAACATCTAATCCCAAAATTGAGGTTTGACTGCAAAGCAGTGGAATAACTTCACGGAGTGACGAGGAAAAGCAACATAAAACATGTAAATTGATTAAATTAAACAAAATGAAAGCCTTTGTAACAATAATTAAAGTAGAAGCCACATTAAGATATTCAAACATCCCAAAATATATTTGCCAAAATTTTTCCTCCCTTTGATGTCATTTTTTGGCTGTTCACAGAGGAATTAATATTTTGAAATTATTTGAATCTTGATTAGGGAATTTCATATAAATACTTGTGGGTTTTCAGTTTGGATTTTTACCTCCTCAGATTCCCTTGATTTCCGTTGATGGACACGTGTTTTTGACGCCGGCGAATGGTAACAGGTGGCAATCGCGAAGCCTTGAACGGCGTGGGTGCGAAGTCCAGCTAGAGAGAGATAGAGGTCGAGAATTAGAGATAGAGAGAGAGAGTTAGAGATAGAGAGATAGAGAGTTAGGGTATTTTGAAATTATTTGAATCTTCATTAGGGGATTTCATATAAATACTTGTGGGTTTTCAGTTTGGAATTTTACCTCCTCAGATTCCTTTGATTTTCGTTGCTGGTCACTGCATTTTTGACGCTGGCGACTGGAAACGACTGGCAACCGCGAAGCTGGCAACGGCGTGGAGAGGGGACGGTGGAGATGGTGCCGGCGCAGCTATGGGACGGCAAAGGCCTGCTGACGGCGCGACGGAGGTCTAGTGCCGACGCGGTAAAGGGAGGATGCAGACTGGTTTCGGTGGGGCAAAGGAATGCGACTTCCAGCTAGAGAGAGGCAAAGGTCGAGAGTTAGAGATAGAGAGAGAGAGTTAGAGACAGAGAGATATATAGAGAGTTGGTGTATTTGAAAATATAAGATGCCTTTTTTAATTTGCTAAAAGTAGGGATATATGGTGAATAAGTTATGGGTTTGTATTTTAAATAAAATCCCCTCATCATCTGTTCAACCAAAGCTTACTGAAAGAGAAAAAGGCAAAGCTAAGGAACTGCCTTCATCATCACAAATGATGGTCTAGACCCAGAACCAGGATGAGTTGGTATAGTTCTCCTATAGTAACAGTCGCAATTTGTCTATTGGCTGCGTTTAGGAGTCTTGTTGTTTTTCCTGGACGCCTAGCCCCCTAGCATAGATAGCCCCCTTGTGTGCTTCTGTGGACTCGGGGACACCTGCTGTAACTATCGTAAACTTTCTAGGGATCCACTTCCTGTGTCAAGGAGGGACTCGAAAGCGCCGCAAATGCACTGGCCCTGAGTGGCTCTCCTGGCCTTGGCGGGCTCGGGCATTCTTTAGGAGCTTTCAAGCTTCCTGTTCACAAGAAGTCTAACCCTATATTTCTACGGAGGTTAGCAGGTAAATCCCAAGGCTCAGTCGCTAATTTCCAAGGGACTACTCTATACTAAAGGACTAGTGTGATGACTGGAAATCCATTTCCAGCAAGCCTAGACTGAAAACCCGAATAATAGTATAAACTATAGTATATATACAGGGACTCTTAAAGTATATCGAAAGAGGAGATTAGTTAGACATAATGGGATTTTTATTTCAGAGAGAAATATTTTACAACTAGGCTTCGATGATCCTCAATGAAGAAGGAGGTCATCTATTTATAGGAGAGGGAACTAAGCTCCGGATTTCAAATCCGGATTTCACACTTAACTAATAAACAGTAAGACTCATAATGCGAGGCCTAACAAATGGCCGACAAGATAAAGAGATTCGGCCAAAAAGTAAATGGCCAACAAGATAAAAAGAGAAACGGCCAAAAATTACAGGTGGCCGAAAGGATGACTAGGCCAAATGGCCGACAAACTTTAATAATTAAAGTGGACAGCTGGCTGGTGCTTCGAAGGTGCTGTGAGGTAGTGGGTGATGACGTAAGGGCTTGCGTCAATGGGTTGCTGACGTAAGGGCTTACGTTTGGGTCTTGTGTTACGTCATGGATGACGTCTTTTGTCTGGTCGTTCTTGTTCTTGCTTCGCTTGTCGTTCTGCAATGGCGAGGGCTTCTTGTTCGTCGATGAGCTGGAGGATCTGTTCTCTGATCTGGGGGTCATCCCAGTCTTCGTCTGTGAACCAAAGTTGGGCAGTGTCTGGTCTTGGAAGAGCTTGGGTGATTGCTGGAGTGAGCTCATACTGCATGGTGCAGCTCTGTGTTGTCTTGGGCTCAGAGACTGAGACTTTAGTGTTCTTCTGCGGCGATCCTAGCATATTCTTCCAGAGGGTCTTCTTGAGAGAATTCAAATGGATCATACTGGAAGGCTCGGAGGACATCATCTTGTGAGGATCCTTCAGATTGGAATTTGATAGGCTGAGAGTAGAGTGGTTGTGAGCTGTCCGGGGTTGTTGTTGCAGAGAGAGGGAACTTATCCAGTTTCCTGGATATGTTGCTTGAGTTCCATGTGCTGGATTGTGCTGATGAGTCTGATGGGTTAGATGATCCTGATGTCTGTGATGGATTGTTGAGTTCATCGAGGATCTTCTTAATCTGTTCCATGTGTCTTCTGGGCATGTGATCCCATGGGGCATCTTCTTCGGGTCCTGGCCAGATTGCATCTGGTATGACCTGGTTTTTGAGAAACAGGGCTTTCTCAATTTGTCTGACT
Source organism: Ficus erecta (assembly GCA_008635985.1). NCBI lineage: Eukaryota > Viridiplantae > Streptophyta > Magnoliopsida > Rosales > Moraceae > Ficus > Ficus erecta. The sequence continues at coordinate 115,141 of BKCH01000207.1, read as the reverse complement.
TATGCGTTGCCGAAGGAAAGAGGCCACTGGTGCGATCCGTAGACTTCAAGGTGAGGAGTGTATCCTACTGTTTCTGCATCTACCTTTGTACAGTTGAGGCTGACAAGGAAGATGGTGAAGCATCCATTGATCGCTTCTTCAGGGATTTGCTTGAGGTGCTGGAACTGAGCTGTGTATCTGTCCCATTGTTGGGTAAGGTGTTGATCTCATATGCGGAGTGGGGCGAACCAAGATAAGTGGTCCATCTTGGTCTTGTGAGCATCTCTATGCTGTGGATGGTACCTGAATATCCTGATGGAGGATCGGAGAGGAATGGTAGGGACTTCTATGGCAATGGTGTGAAAGCTGGCCAGATACCAGAAAAGTCTGGTAAGGGCCTGTGGCATGTACCAAGCTTCTCGGATAGGGAATATCCTGGCAAAAGGATATTTAGGATGGAAGTTGGTATCTTGAATCATTGGTTGGCCATAGATTCAGATTAGGGTTTTCTGGAGGTCCAGGGCTCTGCTGATAGATTTTTCTTTTGGGTTATCAGAGAGGGTGACCTTTTGAGCATCTTTGGGGAAGGTAGGAGGGAACATGGCTACTAGATTTGGAGAGGATGAGGAAGCCATTTCTGAATCTTTTGTGATGGTGAAGATGAGTGGGATGGTTTGGTGTTTGGTTGTGATAATATTTATAGAGAGCCGAGAAAGGAGATCAGGGATGATATTTTCTTTACCTTTAATATGGGTAATATCAAAGGTGTATTGTGAGAACCATGCAGCTAGACGAAGTAGCTGTGCATTTACCACTTTGTTAGGTTTCAATTGTAGCATACCTTTTGACGCGGCAAAGTCTGTCTCGACCTGGAAGTGGTGTCCAATCAGGTGGAACTCGAACTTCTAAATTCCGTGCTTTATGGCAAGGAGTTCTTTGAAGGTTGAGTGATGGTGGAGTTGTGAGTCCTTGAACGTGCCACTCTTGTATCCACATATTCTTCTTTTTCCCTGTTCATCTTGTTCGTAGAGAACTGCTCCCCAGTGCTTGTCACTTGCGTCTGTCTGTAGGATTCTTTTTCCCGAAGAGGGAATCTGTAGTGGAGGCAAGTCTTGCATCAGCTTTTTGAGTTGTCGAACAGCTTTTTTTTGGGAGGAGGACCATGGTGGAGCGTCCTTTCTAAGCATCTGTTCGAGGGGGGCCATATGTTGGGAAATCTGTGGAACAAAGTACCGGAGGTAGTTAACTATTCCGAGAAATTGTTGGACTTGGACCTTGGTGAGCTGTTGGTCTGGAAACTTCAACAGTTCTTGGGCTATATGAGGTTGGGCCTCATATTGTCCATCAGATAGCTTCATTCCCAGAAATTCTATCTGGGCTTGTCCAAGGTGGATTTTCTTTTCTGAGAGCATCACACCATGTTGTCTTGTGATTTCTTCGAACTGGGCCAGTAATTTTAAGTGATCTTCCTGTGTGGGGGAAAACATGAGGAGGTCATCAATGTAGATGAGGGCTTGGTCCAGTATTGGGCTATAGATACGGCTCATAGCTTTCTGGAATAAGGATGGAGCTGTTTTGAGGCCAAAGGGCATAACAGTCCATTAATAATGGTGGTTTGGGAAGGGGAAAGCTGTTTTGGGCCGGTCAGAGGGTTGGATTCCTAATTGCCAGAAGCCTGCTTTCAAATCAAACTTTGAAAATATTTTTGCATTTGCAAGGCTCGAAAACAGTGTGTGTTTATTGGGCAATGGGAATTTATCATCAGCAAGGAAATGGTTAAGGGGCTGGTAGTTTATCACCAGTCTTTGTTTACCTCGAATCTGTTCTGATCGTTTATTGACGTAGAAGGCATGGCATGCCCATGGTGAGTCTGTTGTTTCGATCAGACCTTGCTGTTGAAGCTCTGCACATTCTTCAGCTGCCATCTTGTGATGTTCAGGGCTAAGACCTGGGTGGCTGGCTTTAGTAGGGTTGATATCTTCATTCTTCTTAAAAGGCAAAGAGATGAAGAAATCCCTATTCTTCCATAGAGGATGATCACATTTCTGAAGGAATTCAGAATGTGTGAGAGCACATGAGTGCTGTATGAGCTTCTGTCGTATCTCCTGGTATGGATCCCAGGCAGTGAAATACTGCTTAAAGGCTAGACCTTGGGCGAGGATTTTTAATCCTGGCTTCTTCATGTACAGATCAAATCCAATGATAAGATCTTTTCCAGGGAGTTTTGATCCGATGATCTTGTGATTCACAGAACATCCTGGAAAGAATTCTAATCGTATGGACTTACTGATTAATTCTGTACTGAAGACTTCTCCGTTTGCAGCATGAAAGAATTGTTGTTTCTTTCGCCAATATGCTGAAGGGAGGACGTCTGGGTTCATGATTGAATAAGATGCACCAGTATCAAAGAAAGCTGCTACCCTAATAGGGTTTGCATACTTTGAAGGAAAGACCTTCATAGTCTTGATGGGAACCGTCTGGGCTATGTCGACAGCATTCATCTGGAGTGCTGATTGTTCTTCTTGCTCTGGGTCTGATTCTGATTCTGTATCTGAAGGAGCTAAGTCCGTCTGTTTATCAGAGTCAGAGAGGTGTAAAGCACAGAGAGTTCTGTCGTTGATTTCATCATCTACGGAGAAGATGGATTCTACTTCGTTGTCCGAAAGTGGAATACCAGTTTCTCTGTGGATATGAGAAATCATCTTCTGTGATTTCGCCTTAGGACAGCTCTTCATGAAATGCTTCTTGCTTCCGCAGATGAAGCATCTGGTTGAGCGCTGTTTGCTGAAGTTCCTTCTTTTTCTTAGGAACTTCCATGAACCTTTTTACTTGGAAAGGAACTTGTTTCGTTTGAAACCTTTCTTTCTTCTGAACTTTCTGGTTCTGGATACAGGTTTGGAGGAGCAGGAAGAACATGAGCATCCTGGTGTTGGGTTCTCTGGGCACTTGGTGAATAGTTCTTTATTAGAGCAGATCTTATCGAACTTGTTCATCTGTTCATGTAGTCTTTAAAGAACTTATTCTGGGAGCACATCTTGTCAATGGCCTTGAGGATGAGTTGGTATAGTTCTCCTATAGTAACAGTCGCAATTTGTCTATTGGCTACGTTTAGGAGTCTTTTTGTTTCTTCTTCCAGTGGTGTTGGTATGGATGAGAGGAATGCCTGTTTGATATTAGGATCATTGATACCTCCGATGAGGTAGAACTTCCGAGACATCTTCTGGAAGTGAGTTTCAAGATCCTTCTTGTTCATTGAGCAGCATCTCATCTTGAAGAAGCCTGATCGAGCTTTCTCAATGTTTGAGGCGTCTTGTCCGCAGAATTCTGTAAAGAGCTGCCCTATTGCAGTCTCTACATTGGGGAGCTGAACGAATGTCAGCTGTCTGTATTCTCCTATTGTAATCCACCAGTCATAGAGTATTCCGGTGAATCTGGCTGCGAAGTCCAGAAGGATTCTTCTGGTATCTGCACCTGGTTTTTGTTGTTGGAGAATCAGAAAGGCTCTAAACTCTTGAAATCTGTCTCTCCATTTTGATGGAGGGATATCATCGAGAGTTATGATGAGCGTCTTGCCATTGGATGAGTGAGCAGTGTGCTGCTGCTGTGAAGGGTGTTGTGGAGGAGGTTGGTTAACCTCTTCTTCGTCCTGAACTTCTGAAATAGGGGGTTCAGGTGGCTCCATTGGTGTGTTAGTAGGTTGATTCATCATGATCATGAGAGGAGGAATCACTTCTTCTGGTTGTGAAGAGGATGATTCTTCTGACTGATTATCTTCTGAGGACCATTCTGAATCTTCAGAGACACTTTCTTCTTCTTCTGAAGAAGTGTCTGGCTTGGAGATCTGAATCTGTGGAAGAGTCTGAACACAGTGATCTCGGATTATCTTACTGAGAGGGTTCTGGGTCTGGACCATCATTTGTGATGATGAAGGCAGTTCCTTAGCTTTGCCTTTTTCTCTTTCAGTAAGCTTTGGTTGAACAGACGATGAGGGGATTTTAGAGGATGATGCCTAAATGTGTCTTTGCCGTCGGGCTTCATCTTCTTCTTCAATTAGTCTGGCTAATCTTCTCATCGTATCTTCCTGTGGAGGAGTTACAGGAAACGGTTGTTCTTGTATTGGGATGGTAGTGAACCGCCAAGGTGTTGCAGGTGGTTCTGGGAATCCTGTGAGGGAATTCCTTCTGAGGGCTGATAATTGTACCTGTAGATTTTTTAACTCATTTTCCTTTTCTAGGAAGAATCTGTTAGAAAAGGAATTGGTGGTAGCGAGGTACTTCAGCTCAAGCTGTATTTTCTCGATATGGGCTTCAAATCTCTCTAATATCGTTTGGGACTTAACCAGTCCATGATTGGTCTGATCAATCTTGGATTCTACTCGAGAGATCTTGCTGTCGATCTTCTGGAGGACTTTATTTTGGGCAATAAAGTTCTCAGAGTGCCAGTTGAGTACAGCTTCTACAGGGCCTATCTTTTTGAATGCTCCATCTGGTTCTATAATCCTGGGATTAGGAACCTTGGGTTGCCTCGATTCTGATCCATCTGTTGTGGTAGATGGTTTGATGGGTGGAAATATCTCATCATAGGAGGCTGTTGGGCTGATCATACAGACCTGTGGTAGGGCTGTAGATATTGGGCCTGGAGCTGGAGCAGGGAATTGTTCTCCTTATTTCCGGAAATACTTCTGGGCCTGTTTGTAACAGGGAAGTATTCTAGGCCTGCTTGTGGGTGGAGTTGGTGGATTCCTTGGATGGTCGTCTAGATCTTCATTCCATCCTGTAGGAATTATCGGGCCGTCTGTTCTCGGTGGTGGAGAGTAGCTGACCAGGAAGTCAAACTTTCCTGATGGTTGACCGAGAGTGTCAACAGTTTTGTCTCCGTTGGTGTATCGGGTCTTAAGTTTCCTTCCGATGCTGACCTTCTTCGGAGGACTGTTTGTGATGTTGTGTTTGGCATGATCCTTGTTACAGTCTGGGCAAAAACATACATCCCAATAACAGTGTCCTGTTTGGGATTGTCGAGCATATTGTGGTTTGCCGTCAGATGTGAAGGAGAGAATGTCCATCTTGACAATCTCTGATTCCAGTGGAATCATCATGTGTTGTGTTGGGAAGTAGCTGCAAGGAGCTTGTTCCGGCTTGTTGAAGGTGATCAAGGTTGATCCATCCTTCTGGGGAGTGTAAGTTGCTTCTGATGACTGGATAGCAACATGAGAATTGTGGAGTTTCTCATAGTTGGTAATCCAAGACTCTGGGAGAATCTTCACCAGTTGTTCTCGAGAGATTTGTCAAGGGATCTGAGAACACATGGGGACGTTGTGTGAGTCCATGGTGATCATCAGGGCATCCGTGGCACCCGGGAGGGTAATATCCAGAGCATGGTTTTGGATTCTGTACACCATTTGGTAATGGAGAGTGGATCCAATGGAATTGGGGTCCATCTCTACTCCGGTGATTTGCAGTTGTACCTTGAGTGCCTTCAGAAGTGTGGGGTCCTACAGAGACATATTGAAGTTGGGGAAGACCGTAAAGATGACAGTTTCGGCATTCAGTGTTGTCTGTACCGTTGTGATGACTGCATCTTGGTACTTCTTATGTCTTGAGTCCAGAAGGGCTACCCTGGCTGCAACAGGAAGTCCTTTTCTGCCATGGAAGGTAAGTGCTAGTCTTACTGCACCAAAATGAAGGTGAGTAAAACCTTGTGTCTGCCACTGGGTCGAATACTCTGGAGGGATCTCCAGAGAGACGAAGTGTTCTTGTGTGGTGGCTGGAAGGTTGCACTGACTGAATTTGGTAGACTGGACGTATTCTCTTACCATTCTAGAGGAAGGTTTAATTAGTTGTCTAATGGATCTAGCTAAAGGGTTTATAGGTTTAAGAAAGGCATGATAAGGATTAATAAGAGGTAAATCTTCAGAAATAATTTTCTGTTCGTCAGGAACATAATTTATTTCGTAAAGATATTCTAACTTAGAGGAGGAAGATTTTTTTAGTGTAGGGGAAGGTAAGGAAAAACTAGCAGGAGTTGGTTGTATAGCTGAGGAGGTAGAAGGTGTATTTGTGTTTTGAGATTCCATTATTTGTAAACTCGATATACTTTTCAGAGTATGTATAGAACTATATATTTATACTACTTCTTCGTGGATTGAAACTAGGCTCTGATACCACTTTCCTGGACGCCTAGCCCCCTAGCATAGATAGCCCCCTTTTGTGCTTTTGTGGACTCGGGGACACCTGCTGTAACTGTCGTAAACTTTCTAGGGATCCACTTCCTGTGTCAAGGAGGGACTCGAAAGCGCCGCAAATGCACTGGCCCTGAGCGGCTCTCCTGGCCTTGGCGGGCTCGGGCATTCTTTAGGAGCTTTCAAGCTTCCTGTTCACAAGAAGTCTAACCCTATATTTCTACGGAGGTTAGCAGGTAAATCCCAAGACTCAGTCGCTAATTTCCAAGGGACTACTCTATACTAAGGGACTAGTGTGATGACTGTAAATCCGTTTCCAGCAAGCCTAGACTGAAAACCCGAATAGTAGTATAAACTATAGTATATATACAGGGACTCTTAAAGTATATCGAAAGAGGAGATTAGTTAGACATAATGGGATTTAAAATTTCAAATGATAAAAATTTCATTTGATTGATAAAATTTAATTAAAACCATTTTTTAGCAACATTATAATATAAAATACAACTTTGAAGATGATATATCTTATTCTATATAATAAAGCAATAAGATACTATCATCAATATATACTAGCAAAAAATAATATATTTCGCTACCAAATTTACAGTTTGGTAGTTAAAAACTATATTTTGCTACCAACATTTGGTAGCACAAAATATCACTTTCTCACCAAATTTAATTTGGCAAGAAATACCATCCCCGCTAAATATTTTAAATTCCCGCCAATGTTTCACTACCAAAATAGGTTCGGCAGCAAACTTAATATATTTTGCTACCAAAATTTTGTGATAGAAACTCATTATCTGTTACCAAATTTTGGTGGCAAAATGCATTATTTTACTACCAACAAAAATTTGGTAGCACATGAGTTGAGCGGGAATATTTTTCGCTTCCCGCCAACATTTTTGCTACCAAAACAAGTTAGGATTTAAAATAATATATTTTGCTACCAAAATTTGATAGCAGAAACTTATATTCTGTTACCAAATTTTGGTAGCAAAATACAATATTTTGTTACCAAAAAATTTTGGTAGCAGATGACATTAGGGGGGAAATTTTTGCCTCCCTAAAATTGTTTTTGTTACCAAAATGTGTTTGGTAGCAAATTGTACGATTGCGCTACCAAAATATGGTAGCGGAAATATATATTCCACTACCAACATTTCATTTGGTAGCAAATGACAGTACCGGGAAAACATTTGGCATCCCGCCAATTTTTTTTGTTACCAAATAATTTTGGTAGCAAACTATTACAATTTGCTACCAAATCTTGGTAGCAAAATGTTAGCATTTTGTTACCAAATAGTGTTTTGGTAGCAAAATGTTATCGGCGGAAACCAAAATTCGATTCCCGCCATGCCATCTGTTACCAAAAATATTTGGTAGCGGATTATTTCATTTTTGCTACCAAAGTTGGTAACAAAATGTCTACACCTTTCAACCACCAAAATTTGGTAACAAAAAGTCTATTTCCTGCTACCAAATTTTTTTTGGTAACAAAAACTTTGGTCTCTTAAAGTCACATTTCTTGTAGTGCATATAGTGTCTCAGGATTTGTTCCTAATGAGATCGGTAAATTTAAAAGGAATTTAGTAATGTCTATTAAGACATGGTACTCTCTAACATGCAATCCAGAAAGGATTGGACATGTGAAATTTGTAGACAAATGATTTGTCAACATGTGATTGGTTAATTTGAATTTTGGAAATAAGATTATGTTTTGAATTATTTAATTTTAGAAAGCAAAATTTTCTCTCCTAATCTAAATGTGGTACACTGTTTCTAGATAGGTGGAGGGAAGAAAATTTTGTTTCAATATTGTTCAAATATATTCCTAACATTAAATTATTAATTGATTTAAATAATGGAGATTATTTGATGGATTTTTTCTTTCCTTTAAAATGTTTTGGACGGTTTTGAGAGGAGAAAAATTTCAAAAATTTCATTTATTTAAATTAATAAATATGGTTGATGTTTGAGGAAAATATTTAATTCAAATAAGTGAATCTTATTTAAATTAAAAAAGGTTTAAAAGGAATTTGAATCTAAATAGGACTTGGATCTTTTGACTAGTCTAGATTCTTGATTTAAGATTTGAACCATCAATCAACCTTTGAATTTCAAAGGTGACCGAATTTTTTGAGGAAAGATTTCCTCTTGGAAAAACATTTTTAGGTTCAATGAATCTAGCTCTAAAGTTGTATGATCTTTTGATTCAAAATTTATCCGGAAAAATAATGATTAATTATTTTTAAAGGAGATAAATTTTGAAAAAGGATTGGACTTCTATATAAAGGCTAGGGATTCTTGAAAAACTAATTTTTGATAATTCACAAGAGGAAAAACGTTTTTGGGTGTGAGAGAAAAACCAATAAGGGTTTCTTCTACTTCAATAAAATTTGGCTATCTTGTGAGAGAGAAAAAGAGAGAAAATTTCATTGAATCAAAATTGTGAGGAAGGTTAAACCGAGTGATAATTTTCATATGAGGTTAACCGGTTCCTGTTTTGCAGTTTTGATGAAAGAAGTTGGATCATTTTCTCAACGAGGAACATCGGAATTGAGAAGGAAGGATCTAGACTTCGGAAAGCATTACCCGTTGCTTGGATTCATAGAACGTGTGCCCACACACACTCTAAGACGTGGAACTCGAGAATAGTAGAGAAGACAGTTGGTCAAACGCTCTAGTAATTTCGGAATCCAAGAATTAAGGTACGCTTGATCATGAATTTAATTTATTGTTATATGCATCATGAGCTTCTTTTCTGAATCATCATAAAAATTTTAAAACTTCTGTTGCGCTGTAACTCTGATACTGGATCCGATTTTTCCAACACAAACCTTATTATTCCCTTCATAGGAGCAATCTTAAGGAAAACAGAATCTCCAACTTGGGATTCTAAGGGCTTTCGACATTTATCAGCATAACTCTTCTGTCGACTGAAAGCTACAAGGAGTCTCTGTTTGATCATCTTGATATCCTCTGAGGTTTTTCTGATGAAATCCATAGTTTGAAGCTACTTTTGTCCAACTTCTTGCCAATGAATGGGAGATCGACATTTCCTTCCATATAACGCTTCAAATGGAGCCATACCAACTGAGGCGTGATAACTGTTATTATAAGAAAATTCGATCAAAGGTAGCTTCTAATCCCAGCTTCCTTCGAAATCCAAAACACATAACCTCAACATATCCTCCAGCGTCTGGATAGTTCATTCCGATCGTCCATCAGTCTGGGGGTGAAAAGTTGTACTGAATTTCAATTTTGATCCCATAGCCGTGTGAACACTCTTTCAGAATCGAGAGGTAAAATGCCCATACCGATCTGATATGATAGATTTTGGCACTCCATGCAGCCTAACAATCTGGGATACATAAATTTCAGTCAGTTTCTATACTGAAAAGGTAGCCTTAATAGCAATGAAGTGGGCTGATTTGGTTAATCTATCCACAATCACCCAAATCATGTCATTCCCATTTGCGGTCCGGTTAATCCAGCTACGAAATCCATAGTAGTTTGTTCCCATTTCCACTCTGGAAGCTCGATTTTCTGAAGATCTCCACCAGGTTGCCGATGTTCAGCCTTAACTTTCTGACAAGTTAGGCATTTTGTTATGAGAACGTCATCACAGGCAAGAGCACATGGGATGAAACGTATTCAGATCCTATTCTAGTTCCCATTGGTCCGGTTACGAGAGCTCACGCGAAGAAATTCAAAGACGCACTCATGGGACTGATTCGAGCAAGTTGGTCTCAAGCTATTGCGTGGAGGCCCATCGAGGGAATTACAAGCGAAAACCAGTCCAACAAATGCGTAATTCAAGTAATAGAAGTGACCGAGTAATTGCACTTGCAAGATCAATAGTTGTCACTTTGTTTCCATTTTGAGAAGAACCAGTATTTGAATTCCAGATTATTATTTAGTTTTCCTTTTTAGAATATTGTAAGGCTCTTTTTCAGCCATGTAAGGAGTTTTCCTTATTTACTAGACAATGGGTGTTTCCCTTTTGATTTAGTTGACTTGCCAAAAATATCATGGGCAATTAAGGACCGAAATTTCTGATAGGGAAACACCTATAATTGTACGAAACTCTTTGAGAAATGCAGATCAGTTTTACACGAAATTTTGAGACAAGTTCTCTCTGGTTCTTAAACGAACTTCTTGAACTTATCAGAGAATTCCGTGGCATTCATACGAGTTATCAATCAGTCCTTCCATAACAAATTGTGGTGTCCTTGCATACCAAGGTTCGTGCTTCTTGTTAGGCACCGGGTCGTGGTTCAATTCAAAGCCGTTTAGGATTTCAATCTTGGAGACCAACTTGGTTAGGGTCGCGTCAGTTTATTGGCGTGGTTCGTGTCATTTGGTATAAGAGCCTAGGGTTCTAATCAGGTTTTGCTTATCCTATCCTTTATTTTACGTGTATGTTCTATTAATTTCGAGTCTTGATTTCCAGTATTGAGTCAGAAAAAAAAAAGTTTATGTCCGAAATCTTCAAGAACTTAAGGTTTAATTAGGTTTTTCTTGTTACTGTTGGGGAATGAAATTTCGTGGGGATTACTAGTCCTTTATTTAGTCCTTTATTTGTTATCACTCAGAACTGTGTAGGAGATTGTTAAAAAAAAAAGAAAAAGAAAACCCAGATTATCAAAAGAAGAAGCAGAAAAAGAAAAAGAGGAGAAGGATCCAAAAAAAAAATTCGTCTGTTTCTTGTTATTTAGAGTTTAGGGTGTTAATTCCGAGAGTCTTTTCTTTCCGCGCTTGTTATCATCTTGTATCTAAGCAGAGCTTCCTTGGTAATCAGTTTGTGAATCAGCATGGAAGATTCGATATTGATTTGATTAGTTCTATAAGAACTGCGCGAGGATTAACGAGTGGAAAAAGGCAAGAGAGGCGAGAGCATTAGAGAGAACAAAAGCCCAAAAGTATTGAGAGTAAACACGAGAGAAATTTGTGCGAAAACTAGTTCACGAGAGAAACACGTAAAGGAGTGTGGTAAGGTCCTTTGTATTATCTCTAACTTTGTTTTTGCAGCAAAAAAAATAAATAAATAAAATGTCAAACAACAACAAGAACACTATGGAAGGTACCACTGGAGCGGTAGATCCAAAACTCCTCATGGAAGCGATGATGGGAGAGATGAGGTGTTTGTTGAGGGGAGAGTTGGAGCAGCTTCATGAGAGGGTAGACCGGATAGAAAACGCACGTGTGGAATAGCCACAACATGTTCCTCATGCGTGTAGGAGAGAGAGGGTTCCGGTTAGAAGAGAGGGCCATGACTACTACGAAGTTGATGGAGATGAGTTTGACGAAGGAGAAGACTCAGCGGGTAGTCACAGGAGATTTGGACAGGATAGAGGAGTTAGGAAACAGGAAAATGATGGTATGAGTGGCATCAAAATGAAGATACCATCTTTCCAAGGCAAATCTGATCTCGAAGCATACTTAGAATGGGAAAAGAGAATGGAGTTCATCTTTGACTGCCACACCTACTCCGAAGCGAAGAAGGTAAAATTAGCCGTAATTGAATTTTCTGATTACGCTATAACTTGGTGAGATTAGCTTGTCATAAATAGGAGAAGAAATAGAGAGTGACCTATCGAGTCATGGGAAGAGATGAAGACTGTAATGAGGAAGCGATTTGTGCCAGCGTACTACTACCGGGAGTTGTACAACAAGCTGCAAAATCTTAAGCAAGGCAGCCGGAGTGTGGAGGAGTATTATAAGGAGATGGAGGTCATGATGGTCCGCGCAAATATCGAAGAGGACTAGGAAGCTACAATGGCAAGGTTTTTGGCAGGCTTGAACCGAGAAATTCATAATGCCGTTGAGTTACAACATTATGTGGAGTTGGAGGACATGGTACACATGGCTGTCAAATTGAGAATCAACTCAAGAGAAGGGGCAGTAACATGCGTCCAAGCCAAAACCAGAGTACCTCAGCTTGGAAGGCACACCCATGGAAGAAGGATGAGAAGCAACTCAACCCAAGGCCAAAACCCGAACAAAAACAAGAGGAGGCCAGCCATAGGAACCAAGGTAAATCCGATTCTTCCACTACTCGGAATCGTGATATCAAGTGTTTTAAATGTCAAGGCAGGGGTCATATATCAAGTCAATGTCCGAACAAACGAGCAATGGTGGTGCGGGACAATGGCGAGATTGAAACCGACGAGGATTCAGACAATGATTCTATGCCTTCATTAAAGGATGCCGACGATGAGGAGTACGATGTGCAAGGAGACTTGTTGGTTACAAGGAGAGCTCTAAGTGTGCAAGCCAGAGAGGATGAAGAGGAGCAACGGGAAAACATCTTTCACACTAGGTGCCATGTCAAAAACAAGGTATGTAGTGTGATTATTGATGGTGAAAGTTGTACTAATGTTGCTAGCACAACCATGGTAGAGAAGTTAGGGCTGCCAATAAGCAAACATCCTCGACCTTAAAAATTGTAGTGGTTGAATGATAGTGGTGAGGTAAGGGTGACTTGACAAGTGTTAGTTTCTTTTCGTATTGGAAGATATGAAGATGAAGTTTTGTGTGATGTGGTTCCGATGCAAGCTGGGCACTTGTTATTAGGTAGGCCATGGCAATTTGATTGACGAGTTAAACACGATGGCTTCACCAACAAGTACTTGTTGGTTCACAATCGAAGAACGGTCACTCTTGTGCCATTAACACCAAAACAGGTCTATGAAGACCAAGTGAGCTTACAGAGAGAAAGTGAGAAAAAGAAAAAGAGTGAAGAAAAATCAAGAGTGGGAGGGTAGAGAGAGAGTTCGGCCAGTGAGAGAAAAAAAGAAGAGGTGGCCGAGAAAAAGGATAGCAAAGAGAGAAAGGGAGAGAAAATCGAGAAAACTGAAAATAATACACAACAAGCCCATGAGAGAAAAGCAGAGAGAAAAACAAACTTTTATGCGAGAGGCGGCGAGATCAGGAGGGCGATGTTCTTAAATCAGCCAATGATTGTACTTTTGTACAAAGAGGCACTTTTTAACACTAATGATCTTGACCTTGCATTGCCTAGTTCTGTTGTTTCTCTATTGTAGGAATTCGAGGATGTATTTCCGGACGAGGTGCCTGATGGCTTACCACCAATTCGGGGAATAGAACATCAGATAGATTTTGTACTAGGCGCTTCAATTCCAAACCTACCGGCTTATAGAAGCAATCCCGAGGAGGCAAATGAGCTTCAAAGGCAGGTTAGTGAGTTGATGAAAAAAGGACATGTGAGAGAAAGTATAAGCCCGTGCGCCATTCTAGTCTTACTTGTGCTAAAGAAGGATGGGGCATGGAGGATGTGTGTGGATTGCAGAGCCATTAATAATATCACGGTAAAGTATTGCCATCCTATACCTCGATTGGATGATATGTTGGATGAATTACATGGAGCTTCTGTGTTCTCGAAAATTGATCTGAAAAGTAGGTATCATCAAATTCGCATGAAAGCGGGAGACGAGTGAAAGACCGCCTTTAAAACGAAACAAGGTTTATATGAGTGGTTGGTAATGCCTTTTGGCTTAACCAATGCACCTAGCACATTTATGCGTCTAATGAACCATGTTTTACGAGCATTTATTGGCAGGTTTGTTGTTGTGTATTTTGATGATATACTAATTTATAGCAAAGATTTGAACCAACATGTAGCGCATTTAAAATCTGTTTTAGATGTGCTTAGAATGAAAAAAATTGTATGCTAACCTCAAGAAGTGTACTTTTTACACATATAAGCTTGTATGTCTTGGTTTTGTTGTTAGTGCTAAAGGTATACAGGCCGATGAAGAGAAGGTGCGAGCCATCCGGGAGTGGCCGAGTTCAACTAGTGTGAGTAACGTATGGAGTTTTCCTGGACTTGCTAGTTTTTACCAGCAGTTTGTGAAAGATTTCAGTACTTTAGCCGCACCACTGACTGAAGTGATCAAGAAGGACGTTGGGTTTAGATGGGGAGAGGAGCAAGAAAGGGCATTCCAGTTAATCAAGGATAAGTTGACTAATTCTCCATTGTTACCTTTACCTAATTTTTCCAAAACTTTTGAAATTGAATGTGATGCTTCAGGTGTTGGAATTGGTGTCGTTTTGATGCAGGATAGGCGACCAATAGCATATTTCAGTGAGAAGCTGAACGGAGCAGCTCTTAATTACCCAACCTATGATAAAGAGTTGTATGTGTTGGTTCGGGTGTTAGAGATATGGCAGCACTACCTATGGCCTAAGGAGTTCGTGATTCACACCGACCACGGGTCCTTGAATCACTTGAAGAGCCAACATAAGCTGAACAAGAGGCATGCTCGATCGGTGGAATTCATAGAGACGTTTCTATATGTCATTTGCTACAAGCAAGGTAAGGAAAATGTCGTTGCGGATGCGCTCTCTCGTAGGTACGCGTTAATCTCAACTCTTGATGCTAAACTGTTGGGTTTTGAACATTTTAAGAAGTTATATGCTGATGATCGTGACTTTAGTGCTAAGTATCAAGCTTGTGAGAAATTCACCAGTGGTAAGTACTTTAGGCATGAGGGATATTTGTTCCGGGAAAATAAATTGTGCGTGCCTAATTGTTCCCTAAGAGATTTGTTAGTGAGAGAATCCCATGGGGGAGGGTTAATGTGACATTTTGGAGTTGCCAAGACCCTTGCTATTTTACAAGAACATTTCTATTGGCCCCATATGAGACGCGATGTTGAGAGGCTTTGAGATATATGTGTAACTTGTAGGCAGGTTAAATCGAGGGTGCAGCCCCACAGTTTGTACACCTCTTTGCCAATTCCTAGTGAACCTTGGACTGATATATCCACAGTTTGTGATATATGTCATTTGCTACAAGCAAGGTAAGGAAAATATCGTTGCGGATGCGCTCTCTCGTAGGTACGCGTTAATCTCAACTCTTGATGCTAAACTGTTGGGTTTTGAACATTTTAAGAAGTTATATGCTGATGATTGTGACTTTAGTGCTGAGTATCAAGCTTGTGAGAAATTCACCAGTGGTAAGTACTTTAGGCATGAGGGATATTTGTTCCGGGAAAATAAATTGTGCGTGCCTAATTGTTCCCTTAGAGATTTGTTAGTGAGAGAATCCCATGGGGGAGGGTTAATGTGACATTTTGGAGTTGCCAAGACCCTTGCTATTTTACAAGAACATTTCTATTGGCCGCATATGAGACACGATGTTGAGAGGCTTTATGATATATGTGTAACTTGTAGGCAGGCTAAATCGAGGGTGCAGCCCCACAGTTTGTACACCTCTTTGCCAATTCCTAGTGAACCTTGGACTGATATCTCAATGGACTTTGTGTTAGGTTTGCCTAGGTCTAAACGGGGAAGGGATTTGGTGTTTGTGGTCGTGGATAGATTTTCCAAGATGGCACATTTTATCCCATGCCACGAGACAGATGATGTTTCCAATGTTGCTGATTTGTTCTTTAGGGAAATTGTGAGACTTCATGGTATGCCTAGGACAATTGTTTTTAATAGGGACGCCAAGTTCTTAAGCTACTTTTTGGAAAACTTTGTGGGCTAAGTTAGGGTCTAAGTTGTTGTTTTCGACTACTTGTCACCCTCAAACCGATGGTCAAATAGAAATTATGAATAAGACATTGTCTACCTTGTTGCGGGCTATCATTAAAAAGAACATCAAAACTTGGGAGAAATGTTTACCACATGTTGAGTTTCCTTATAATCGATCTGTATATTCTGCTACTCAATTTTCATCGTTTGAAATTGTTTATGGTTTTAATCCTTTAACCCCTTTGGATTTAAGGCCATTACCTTTATGATACGAATTACGCCAACAATGTGACGAAACCCGATACCAAATCTGGAAACGGCAACCCAAGATTTTTCAAGTTTGATGGAAATCGCGACCCGTTGCTTAACGAAGCAAGAACCTTGGTATGGTGAAGACGCCACAAACGGTTATGGAAGTCCGTTTGATAAGTCGATTTGAACGCCACAAGGAATCCTTGATAAGTTCGGATAAGTTTCTTCAATAACTCAAGAAGAAAAACTCACAATATGAAAAACATCAAAATCATTCTATATATTTTCCATCATCTGAAGTCAGCCTTATATAGGCAAAGTTACAATTTGTAAAATTCCTAATTTACCCTTAAGGATAAACATGCCTAAAACCTAAGAATCAGATTTAATTAAAAAAATAAAATAAAATTCGGAATTAATTCAAAATTTAAATTAAAACTTAAAACTAAAAATCAGATTACAAAGAAATCAAATCTTGATCATATCTTGTTTTGAATTTTGAACTTTTAAAATCTTGAAGACGTAATCTTGACTTGATTCTTTGTTGGAAAATAACGTCCACATCAGCTAGGACATGCAAGTTAGTGACGCAATGGCTTAATGGACAAGTATGGCTGATTGGCACTCTTCCAAATCAACTTTAATGAGTAAAATCAATCTTTGTTCACCATCAGTAGTGAACACGCTCTCTTCTTGTTGTTGAACTCTCTGAACTAAGTTATTCAACTCTTTTTTGAATCTTTTAGCTCGAGCTCTCGTCACCGGGCCAACTGGAACATGAATCGGTTCGTGAGAATTCCTTTGAGCCTTCATATCCTCATCATTCCCCCCCTCTTGAGAAGGATTTGTCCTCAAATCATCACCTACATCAAACGGACTTAAGTCAGTAATATTGAAAGTAGCACTAATATTGTACTCACCAGGTAAGTCAAGTCTGTAGGCATTGTCATTGATCCGTTCTAGCACTTGAAATGGACCATCTCCTCGGGGCAGCAACTTAGAACGTCTTTGCGCTGGAAATCTTTCTTTCCTCATGTGTAACCACACCCAATCACCGCGTTCAAACACCAGCTTGTGACGTCCCTTGTTGGCTTGCTTGATGTATTGCTCGGTTCTCCTTTCTATGTTGAGCCGTGCCCTTTCGTGGAGTTGCTTCACAAATTTGGCCTTCTTTTTACCGTCTAAGTTCACATGCTCGGAAACAAGTAAAGGAGATAAATCTAACGGAGTTAAAGGATTAAAACCATAAACAACTTCAAACGGTGAGAACTTAGTAGCAGAATGAATCGTACGATTATAAGCGAACTCAACATGTGGTAAACATTCTTCCCAAGTCTTAATGTTCTTACTAATGACAGCCCTCAACAAAGTGGATAAAGTCCTATTAACTACTTCTGTTTGACCATCCGTTTGAGGATGACAAGTAGTAGAAAACAAAAGTTTCGTTCCTAGTTTTCCCCATAACGTCTTCCAAAAGTAACTTAAGAACTTAGCATCCCGATCTGACACGATTGTCCTAGGCATACCATGTAATCTCACAATCTCCCTAAAGAACAAATCTGCAACATGAGAAGCATCGTCAGTCTTATGACAAGGGATAAAATGAGCCATCTTAGAAAAGCAATCTACAACCACAAAGATAGAATCCCTTCCTCGCCTACTCCCAGGTAAACCCAAAACAAAATCCATCAAAATATCAATCCAAGGTGAACTAGGAATAGGTAGGGGTGTGTAAAAACCATGCGGCTGAACCCTCGATTTTGCTTGCCTACAAGTGACACATCTACCACAAACTCTCTCTACATCCCGTTTCATATGTGGCCAATAGAAGTACTCCTGTAACATAGCTAAAGTCTTAGCCACTCCAAAGTGTCCCATTAACCCTCCACCATGGGATTCCTGAACTAACAAGTCCCTTATTGAACAATTAGGCACACATAACTTATTCTCTCTAAACAAAAAACCATCATGCCTATAGAACTTACCATCGGCAGATTTTTCACAAGCACTATAAACTTGCCCAAAGTCGTGGTCATCATGATAAAGTTCTTTAATGTGCTCAAACCCAAGAACTTAGCATCAAGAGTAGAGATTAAGGCATACCTGCGTGAAAGTGCATCCGCCACTACATTTTCCTTTCCTTGTTTATACTGAAGGACATAAGGAAAAGTCTCAATGAACTCAACCCATCAAGCATGTCTCTTGTTCAGTTTATGTTGGCCTTTCAAATGTTTTAAGGATTCATGATCCGTATGAATCACAAACTCCTTTGGCCACAAGTAGTGTTGCCATGTCACTAGAGTTCGAACCAATGCGTACAACTCTTTGTCATAAGTGGGGTACTTAAGTGCAGCCCCGTTTAGCTTCTCACTAAAGTATGTAAATGGTCTCCCTTCCTGCATAAGAACGGCGCCTATACCTACACCAGAAGCATCACATTCTACTTCGAACGTTTTAGAAAAGTTAGGTAAAGCAAGTAAAGGAGCATGAGTAAGTTTGTGTTTAACAAGCTGAAACGCTTTCTCTTGTTCTTCTCCCCATTTGAACGCAACATTCTTCTTGATAACTTCGGTAAGTGGTGCAGCGATGGTGCTAAAATCTTTCACGAACCTCCTGTAAAAACTAGCAAGTCCATGAAAACTTCTTACATTACCTACACTAGAGGGGGTCGGCCACTCTTGGATGGCTTTAATCTTCTCTTCGTCAACCTCAATACCTTTAGCACTCACAACAAAACCTAGGAAGACAAGCTTATCGGTGCAGAAAATACACTTTTTGAGGTTAGCGTATAACTTCTCCTTTCTAAGCACATCCAAAACCGAATGCAAATGTGAGACATGATCATGCAAACTCTTGCTATAAATTAGAATATCATCAAAATAAACGACAACAAACTTACCAATGAAAGGACGCATGACATGATTCATTAGGCGCATGAAAGTACTAGGTGCATTAGTTAATCCAAACGGCATAACTAACCACTCATACAATCCGTATTTAGTTTTAAACGCTGTATTCCATTCGTCTCCTTCTTTCATTCGTATTTGATGATACCCACTCTTGAGATTGATCTTAGAAAACACACAAGAACCATGCAACTCATCTAACATATCATCTAAGCGAGGGATGGGGTGTCGATAATTTATCGTTATGTTATTGATGGCTCTAACCATCGCCATCTCCATCTCTTTATAATATTCATCAACACTCCTATTACCTTGATGGAGACCTTGCAGCTTCAAGTAGAGATCCCGGTAGTAGTGACTCGGTACAAATCATCGTCTCATCACTCTCTTCATCTCATCCTAAGTTTCAATAGGACGTTCTCCGTTCCGCCTCCTATTGATGCACAACTGATCCCACCATACAATAGCATAATCAGTAAATTCAATTGCGGCAAGTTTTACCTTCTTTTGTTCGGAGTAGTTGTGACAATCGAAAACCAACTCCATCTTCTTTTCCCACTCGAGATATGCTTCGGGATCATTTTTTCCTTGAAACGCAGGAATTTTCATCTTGATACTTCCCAAGTTGTTATCCACCCGGTTCCTAGCTTCTTTATCCCGGTCATATCTCCTATGGCTGCCCACGGACATCCTATCAAACTCCTCCTCGAAATCGTCGCCTTCTAATTCACCAACTTCGTCAATTTCCCTTCGACGCAACCTATTCCTCCTTGGGGCATTCGGAGCAAACGGTGGCTGTCCCCGTTGTGTTCCGTCTTCTACCCTATCCAACCTTTCATGTATATGCTCCAACTCCACCCTCATCATCCGTCTCATCTCCCCTAATAACGCTTGCATTTGCAGGTTTGGAAGATTGGTTGGTGGAAGCTCTTCGTTTTTGTTCTTCTCTTGATCTTGCGACATGATTGAAATCTGCAAAGAAGGTTAGAACAGTACGAAAAAAATAAAAAAAATAAAAGGACCTCACTACACTCCCTTACGTGTTTCGCTCGAATAATAATTTACTCAAATCCACTCGTGTTTCACACAAGTTAATTGGCTTTTACCCTCGAATACTCTCACACGCTCTGCCTTTTTCCACTCGTATTCTTCTTTTAGTTCTTTCAAAACTAATCGAACAATAATAATAAGGATTCAAGCAGAAATTCAAGACGAGGAGAAAATCAAACGAATCAAATTTTCTTTTTTTTTCACGTTTTTTTTTTGGTGGCTCCTTTCTTCTCTTTTATTTTATAGAAACAAGCAGAAAGAATAGGGAATAAAAAACACAAAATTTGAAATCACCACATCCTAATTTACGTTTCTAGGATTTGTAAACTTTGTGGGAATTGGATTAGAGTATCTGATACCTTATAAAACTCAATCTCAAAGCAAGAAATCCAACTAAGAATCAAACACTAATATCACTTATTTAAGGATAGAACAAACTGGATTAGTGCAGCAATCTTTTATTTTGTTTTTGTTGTTCTTTTTTTTTGGATTTTTTTTTACTCTAATTGCTGGAAAACGAATGTGAAGAGCACTCCAAACAAGAACAAGAATCAAAAGGATTTTTTTTGTTTTTTTCGGATTCTTTTTTTTTTGGACGAATTTAAAAGAAAACGAAAAAAAAAAGCAAGAAAGGGATAGGCAAACCCGAGGAACCTAGGCTCTGATACCAACTGATACGAACCACGCCAACAATGTGACGAAACCCGATACCAAATCTGGAAACGGCAACCCAAGATCTTTCAAGTTTGATGGAAACCGCGACCCGTTGCTTAGCGAAGCAAGAACCTTGGTATGGTGAAGACGCCACAAACGGTTATGAAAGTCCGTTTGATAAGTCGATTTGAACGCCACAAGAATCCTTGATAAGTTCGGATAAGTTTCTTCAAGAACTCAAGAAGAAAAACTCACAATATGAAAAACATCAAAATCATTCTATATATTTTCCATCATCTGAAGTCAGCCTTATATAGGCAAAGTTACAATTTGTAAAATTCCTAATTTACCCTTAAGGATAAACATGCCTAAAACCTAAGAATCAGATTTAATTAAAAAAAAAAATAAAATTCGGAATTAATTCAAAATTTAAATTAAAACTTAAAACTAAAAATCAGATTACAAAGAAATCAAATCTTGATCAGATCTTGTTTTGAATTTTGAACTTTTGAAATCTTGAAGACGTAATCTTGACTTGATTCTTTGTTGGAAAATAATGTCCACATCAGCTAGGACATGCAAGTTAGTGACGCAATGGCTTAATGGACAAGTATGGCTAATTGGCACTCTTTCAGATCAACTTTAATGAGTAAAATCAATCTTTGTTCACCATCAGTAGTGAACACGCTCTCTTCTTGTTGTTGAACTCTCTGAACTAAGTTATTCAACTCTTTTTTGAATCTTTTAGCTCGAGCTCTCGTCACCGGACCAACTGGAACAAGAATCGGTTCGTGAGAATTCCTTTGAGCCTTCATGTCCTCATCACTTTGTCTGCGCGTGTGAATTTAAATGGGAAAAGAAAAGCTAAACTTGTTAAGCAGTTACACGAGAAGGCACGACTCAACATTGAGCGAAGGACCAAGCATTATGCCAAACAAGCCAACAAAGGGCATCACAAGCACATCTTAGAGCCCGACGATTGGGTGTGGTTGCACTTACGCAAAGCATGATTTTCGGAACAAAGAACGTCGAAGCTGTTACCTAGAGGGGACGGTCCTTTTCAAATTCTTGAAAGGATCAATGATAATGCGTACAAGTTAGACCTGCCAGGTGAGTATGGGGTAAGTGCTACCTTTAACGTTTATGATCTACCTCTAAAGATGAGGGGAATGATGAGAATGTCGTCACAGGCAAGAGCAGATGGGATGAGACGTATTCAGATCATATTCTAGTTCCCATTGGTCCAGTTACAAGGGCTCGCACGAAGAAATTCAAAGACGCACTCTTGGGACTGATTTGAGCAAGTTGGTCTCAAGCTATTGCGTGGAGGCCCATCGAGGGAATTACAAGCGACAACCAACCCAACAAATGCGTAATTCAAGTAATAGAAGAGACCGAGTAATTGCGCTTGCAAGATCAATGGCTGTCACTTTGTTTCCATTTTGAGAAGAACCAGTATCTGAATTTTGGATTATTATTTAGTTTTCCTTTTTTGAATATTGTAAGGCTCTTTTCAGCCATGTAAGGAGTTTTCCTTATTTACTAGACAATGGGCGTTTCCCTTTTGATTTAGTTGACTTGCCCAAAATATCATGGGCAATTAAGGACCCAAATTTCTGATAGGGAAACACCTATAATTGTACGAAACTCTTTGAGAAATGCAGATCAGTTATACATGAAATTTTGAGACTAATTCTCTTTGGTTCTTAAACGAACTTCTTGAACTTATCGGAGAATTCCATGGCGTTCATATGACTTATCAATCAGTCCTCCCATAACTGATTGTGGCGCCATCGCATACCAAGGTTCATGCTTCTTGTTAGGCATCGGGTCGCGGTTCCATTCAAAGCCGTTTAGGATTTTGATCTTGGAGACCAACTTGGTTAGGGTCGCGTCAGTTTATTGGCGTGGTTCGTATGATTTTGACACAAAGTCTACAATTTCATTCTTCATGTTTGGCCACCAATAGTTTTCTCTGAGGTTCTTGTATATCTTGGAAGCTCCGGGATGTACCGAGTATGGTGTCTCATGCGCTTCAGACATGATCTGTTTCTTAAGAAATTCAAAGTTAGGGACACAAATCCTTCCTTTGAAATAAATTATCCCATTCGTAGAAGTCTTAAATTCTTTATTCTTTCCACCAAAATGTTGCGCCTTTAGCAGAAAGGAATCCTTCCTTTGATGAAGCTTAATGGATTCTAGGAGATTGGACTGGAGAGTCAGAATAGCCAATTTCCCAATTATCATCTCCATATTTAAATCATAAATTTCCTTTTGAAGTGGCTTGGGCAACGTTCCAAGAGATATAAGCATACCGGATGACTTCCTGCTTAGAGCATCTGCTACTTTGTTCAGTTTTCCAGGGTGGCAAAGGATTTCACAATCATAATCCTTTATGAGTTCTAGCCATCTACGTTGTCTCATATTGAGCTCCTTTTAGGTGAAGATGTATTTGAGACTTTGATGGTCTATATAAATCTCACATCTATTCACATACAAATAGTGTCTCCAGATCTTTAATACGAAAACCACCACCGCGAGCTCCAAATCATGCGTTGGATAATTCCTTTCGTGATCCTTCAGTTGTCGTGAGGCATAGGCGACCACCTTTTCTTTTTGCATTAGGACAGCCCCAAATCCGGTTTTAGAAGCATCACTGTAAATTATGAAATTTCCTGCGTCCACGTCAGAAATTATTAACACCGGTGCACTAGTAAGCTTCCTCTTGAGCTCTTGAAAGTTTTCTTCACACTTCTGCGTCCACTTGAATTTCTTTCCTTTTGAGTAAGGGTCGTAAGTGGTGCTGCAGTCTTGGAGAATCCTTCAACGAAACGTCAGTAGTATCGGGCCAAACCAAGAAAGCTCTGTATTTCCGTAATGTTTTTGGGTATTGACCACGTGCTGACCGCCTCTACTTTAGCAGGATCAACATAAATTCCTTCCTTTAAAAACACGTGACCTAAGAAATGAACTTTTTCCAGCCAAAATTCACATTTTGTGAACTTGGCATAGAGATGATTCCGTCTTAACGTCTCCAAAACCATCATGAGGTGCTGCTCATGTTCCTTCATGGACTTTGAGTAGATCAAAATATCGTCGATGAAAACGATAACAAATTTATCTAGGAACTCCATAAACAGCCAGTTCATACGATCCATAAAAGCAGCTGGTGCATTGGTCAATTCAAATGGCATGACAAGAAACTCATAATGCCCATAATATGTTCAAAAAGCCTTCTTAGAAATATCCACCTCCTTAATTCTGAGTTGATGGTATCCCGATCGTAAGTCAACCTTCGAGAATACCACTGCTCCCTTGAGTTGATAAAAAAGATCATCAATTCATGGGAGATGATATTTATTCTTAATTGTAATCTTATTCAGCTCACGATAGTCGATGCACATCCGCAATGATCCATATTTCTTTTTGATGAATAGTACTGGTGCTCCCCATGGGGAATGAATTTGTCGAATGAATCCCTTGTCCAACAGTTCTTGCAACTGCACTTGGAGTTCCCTAAGTTCGACTGGGGCCATACGATAAGGTGCTTTTGATATTGGTGCTGGTAAGTCTTTTGAAAAGACATCCACATATTCCCTGAAAAGAAATCCACAAATTCCCTGAAAAGACATCCACATATTCCCTGATAAGGGGAACATCTTTCGGCTTTAACTCCACCTCTTGCTCTTTGTCCACCATGTTAGTTAAGTATCCTTGGCATCCATTTGCCAACATTTTCCATGCCTTCATTGCCGATACTAACCTGGTTGAGGAATTTTGGGACTAACCGAAGAAATTGAATTCCTCCTCACCACGAAGACTAAACATAACACAACGCTTTCGACAATCAATCTTAGCATTGTACTTACTTAGGAAGTTCATTCCCAGAATAACATTGTAATCTTGAAGCTTAATTGCAATGAGGACTACATAAAGTTCTCTACCACAAATGACTACTTGAATATTTTGCATCCAAAAATCGGACAACAAAATTTCTCCTGACGGAAGAGAGGTTCTGAAGGGTTGCTTTAAATTATCCACAACTCTTCCTAATTTCTAGGCAAACTCCATCGATACAAATGAATGGGTGGCATCATAATCAAATAGGACAATAGCATCATATGTGGTAATAGAAATCTGACATGTTACCACGTGAGAAGTTCCAGCTTCAGCATCCCCCTTTGTGTAGGCATAAATCCTGGCTTGGGGTTCAGGAGCCTCTAGTCTTCCTTATGCGATCGAAGGGCCTTCGATCTTAACTTGCACCGGATGCAGCTGACTGCTTGCATATCTATTCGGGTACTAAGGGTTCTGGTTATGGCTGTTTAAGGTGCAATTTCTCGCATAATGGCCTTCCTTGCCAGAAAGGTAGCAGGCGTTCATCCTCGATCTACACACTCCCTGATGCTTCTTTCCACATTACGCGCACACTGGATAGTCATTATTATTACCCTCATTCCCTCTGTTGTTCTTCTTTTGAGGGTAGTTCCTCTATTGACCCTGGCTGGTAGCATTCCCTTTCCTTTTGTTCTTCCCGAACTGTTTGGAATTTTGGGCAGGATTACTAGTCTGACCCTTCGAGTACAATTTTTGGTTCTGTCTAGGCTGTAATTGTTTCACCACAGCTTTTTCCTCATTCTTGGCTTTGAAAATCTGAGCCCTTGCCTCCTTATCTTGGTTATTCCAGTACTCGGCTCTCATTGACCGACTGATACAGTCAGATACCAGGGTTGGAGGGCTACTGCTAGCACTGACTTGCTTGGCAATGTCCGTCTGAAATATTTTCATCAGTCTTCTTACTTTCTCTATTTTATTCGGCATAAGTTCTGGGCACAGGTGAGCTAGATGTTCAAATTTCTTAACAGCTTCCAACACTGTCATCAACCCTTGTTTTAGACTATTGAACTCATCTTGTTGAGCCGCAAGGATTCCTCTGTTGTAGTACATCATTCTGAATTCAGCTATAAAATCCTGCCAACTCATAGCCGCAACATTTCTGCGCATTTGGACTGTCATCCACCAATGTCTTGCATCCTTCTTAAGTGCAAAGGAAGCACAAAGACCCTTTTCTCGCTCCGTAAGTCCTATAAAATCCAAAATCACTTGGATGTCATTTAACCAGTTGTCGGCTTCTATAGGGTCCGTGGGTCCCTCAAACTCAGGGGCCTTCATTTGCCTAAACCATTCGTGCAATAGGTGGGTTTGCTTGTATCCTATCGGGTGCTAACGGGACTTCGAAATTCCATGGAACCCCTTGACGAACCTCCGGTACCTAAGGCGCTATTAGGAATACATGGTTATCTTGGGGTAGAACTTCGTTAGAACAGGGTATCTGATTCAATCGAGCTATCTGCTCACGAAATCGATTTGTTTCCTGTTACTGTTCCAACAATTGCCGTTGTAAAGTGGCTACAATATTCACAAGATCTGGCTCTTGCGGATTTTGGTTTGCTCGTATGCGTGGACGTACCATCTTCTAATTCCTATTTAGTTACAAGAAAAGATATTGTTATACTTCGAATATCCCTTCTTCCATTCATATCTTATCATATCACATCATTCCATATCATATCTTGTCATATTGTAAAACATCATATAGAAATCCATTTTGATTTCTTCATATCATATCGTAACTTTATCATAAACTTGTCATAATAATACGTTATCATGATATCATAACATTATATACATTTGATATATGAACTTTTGCTTTTATACATTCACAAAAAGTACATCATGTTTAGGTAGTAATACGTACATATCCTATACATATTATACTTACTATATATACATAATCAAAATGAGATGGAAGTGTCTACCACTTACCATCATACCTATCCCATGTACAATCCTAAGGTCAAAAAGAATAAAATAATAAAAAGTCAACTTAAATCTAAATGGTCTACTCTATCGTTACGTCGGAGAAAATGTCAGAGTCCGCATCCCAATCACCATCATCGAATAAGATCTCCTCGGGGTCTTCCTCTAGCTCCTCAAGATCTTCTAACTCTTCTTCGATGCCTCCCTCCTACTCCTCCCATTCTTCTTGTTCTTCCTCATCATCACTCTCGATGATGATTACTGGAGGATCTTCAGCGTTTTCCTCTAGGTTGATTGGAAAATCATCAGGGTCCATATTACCATTATCTGCACCGGCCTCCACCTCCTATGGAGGAATCTCCTGAAGTGGTACAGCTGGAATAGGGTTCCGGCAGAATCGGACCTCCGTGAAACTGTGGCTCTGCGATACCGGCATCATCAACTGGAATGACATGGTCATCCTTTGGGGCAGCTGCCTGCATCATATGTGCTATCATCTCTGCCTCCATAATAGCATTTATCATGATCTCCAGTGTCATCCCCATCATAGGCTCCGGAACAAATAGCCTGACGTTGGGAGGTAACCCTTCCCTAAGAAGATGTAATGCTTGCAACACCGTTCTACCTAAGTCGCGAGGAATGTAAGGCAACATCGCGTCCTTAAACCGTCGGTAATAATGGCCCATGGACTCGTTCGGATGCGCGCACCAATCTGCAACATAACTAAGATATCATCCAAGATACATGTCGTTGTATATCTCTGGATCACGATAAGGCATGTTGGCATCCTCATCTGGTAAAGGCCCGTAACGTGCAGTAATTAAAGCACAAAAATCCGCCCATGTTCCTCCTGGCATGGCCGTTTTCCTATGGTCATCCACTATAACCTAGCATTCACAGCTAGACACTGACTAGCTAATAAAACCTAGAGGATCGTTTCTATATGGCATATCCTAAAAATCGCCTCCATATCATACAGCCATCCTGCTAACGATACTGTTCTGCAAGTCCCATCGAAGAGCAGGGGTTGCATCCCGTAAAACACCAATGCAGCATCACAGTCCTCGTCCATTAGCATCGGATCTATATCATACAATCTACCATATTATACTTACATAATAAATGTACATACACAAAAATATTTTTAACTTATAATGAATGAGGCGCTGGCAGGCAGACTATGAAACCGGAAGGTAGGAACCCTCTTTGCTACCAACTCTGTAACGACCCGCCTTACGTAGGTCGTTACCGTACTTATCTTACATAATTACTTAATTTACTTAATCAACGGAAATAGGATTTTTTTTTCGTAAAACAATTTGTGTCTAAACTCAATCATATACTTACATATAAATATATATACGTACTTAATTTAGTATTTAAGTTTTAAACTTATTTTAACCTATAGTACATTGTACTAAATAACCAATACAAATGTTTTATTTCAAAACATGTAGCGGTCTCCATCCCGTAGTTTCACAGTTAGCCTTGCCATGCCCCACTGTCTTGCATCAAGTATTGCCAATAGGATGCTTACCAACAGCATAAACGTAAGTAATGAGCTTTCGCCCAGTAAGTACAACCTTTAATCCGCAAAAACATTTCATAATAAAATAATTTATAAACCAATTATGCTTTCATTATGCTTTCTTGGGTTAGCATATTTTTGGGCCCTTACTTAACATAAGTGTACGTACCGTGGTGTGCAGCCATGGAGTGGTTGGGGTGGCCAGCCCATTCAAACTCAAACCATGGACCAAACCTGACCTAGTGGAGGTCGGTATGACATGAGGAAACTTACTTAACATCATACTTAAAAACATTTTTTTAAAAACAGTCTCTTACTTGAAACTTAATCTTATTCTAACCATGTAAATTATTATTAGTGAGCATGCTTCATGTTGCCACAATAATAAAGCATAAATCAAATGCATCACATATATAAATGTATGAGCTTTGAAAACATACAAGTAGTAAAACAATTTGCCTATGCTGTAGGCGGAGTTGTACTTACTGGTTATGCTAGATCCTAGGTCACAACAATAGGTTATCTTCCTATTTTCAAAAAGGACGTAAGATAAGAATCATCCTATCTTACCATGAATCATTACATTCAATGCTGGTATCCTAACCAACATTTACCAATAACCCTAGTTATATGTCCCCCACATACTATAATGGTATCTTATTCGGTTACTAAATGTAACCCTAGGGCACAAGACCCAATGAAAATCAAACAGTATCTTGTTTGATTACCTATTACAAATCTTAGTTACAATGCCTAAGTATACTTAAATAGCATCTTATTAGGTTATTATGGCCCAATGATATTACAGTGGTATCCCATTTGGTTACCATAAGTAACCTTAGATCCAAATCCTAACATATAAAATTAGTAACCTATTTGGTTACTATAAGTAACCTTTCAAATAACTTGGTCCAAATAATTTTTAGTAACCTTTCCGATTACAATGTGTCTTACTATGGTTACCATATAACTTAGCCTAATTTAATTATTTCTTTTCTTCACAAAACCTTATTTAACTCTTTTTAAACTATTTTTATGAAACTGTAATTAATTTTTAAACATAGATAATGAAACTATAAAATTATGAAATCTATTTTTTGAAAACAGCCCCATAATTTTAGTTATCAATACATGTGCAGGAATTGTCTGTTCATGCACTGTTTTGAAAATCCTGTGCAGGAATTTCCTATTTCATGCTCAGTTTTTAAGATCCAGTTTTATTTTAACATATGTTTTGAATTTGAAAAAGTTTTCTTCATCAAAGTTGTAGACCTCAATTATTCCTACAACTTTTGTTTAAACTCAAAACTCAGTTCTACCTTTAACCTATCCGTTTTCCATGTTGAACCCCCTGGCCGTGAGCACTTGTCTGATCAGGCCAGTCTCAGATTTTAATAAAAACAGAGGCCTTTAGAGCATTATTTTTAAAAAATTTCCAAGCTCACCCCTAGGATTTTTAATTCTCTACAACTTTGTTTTGACGTTTTCCAAATTCGGCCTCTAAAGGCCTCAAAATTACGTTTTCAGATTACTGCCCAGTTTTACCCGAAAACTGACAGTTTTACTTTTGGTTCATTTTTACGTGAAATTACGCACACCCTACCTCAAACGGTCACAACCGTGAGCCTACGTCAAACATGCAGTGTATTATGTAGGGTTTCCATCAACATGAATTTGTTTCTCGTCCATGCAACCCGTGTGGTAATCTTTTGCCAATTTAGGGTTTTAGGTTGGTTTTTCATTCTTAATTCATCATGCAATCTCATCTCCATCATTCATGCATACCATGCTTCTTCTTAAGCATGTGGGGACATATAACAAACACCTACTAAGCATACACTCATACCATAATTTCTAAAGCATAAGATCAAAAACATGCACAAACTCATAGATCAAGATCACTAAAACCCTAATCAAGCACATACTAAACATACTAAACTATTACATGAAAAATAGAAGGTGAGCTTATGCTCTTACATCCAAGCTTGAAATACATTTAAAATTTTGATCAAACTTAATAGAGTACTTAGGGAATTGAGAGGGTTACCTCTAGGTCTTGAAGATGATTCTCAAGCTTGGATCAAAATTTATTTTTCTTCTTGCTTTCCTTCTTGAAAAATCCGACCACTCTCTGTTTTTTTTTTCTTCTTTTGGGTTCAGTTCCTAGGGGAGGGAGAGATACTTGAGAGTGAACTAGAGAGTAAGGGTTTCACTAAGTGGTCCAAACTCAGCCCCACCTCACCTATTTATAGGTGAAATTTAATTTATTTTCTAGAATTATTTTTATTTCAAAAATTACATATTAGTCCTCAAAAGCAAAAATATTTGCTCAATGATCCAATGAGGTGGCCGGCCATAAGGGTTACTTGTAGCCCAAGTAATCCTTCAATGTTCATCCATTTAATACTTTCTTAATTTTATAAAAATTCATAAATTCATATAATTATCCCAAGATGAGGTGTCCTCCCATTAGGACTCCATTTGGCTTTCCTTCTAAAATACAGTCCATTTTCATACTAATACAGATATTACAAATATTGTTTTCAACTAATAACAGTACTGTTGTACTGGACTGCAGTCCAGAATTTATCTGCACTTAACTAGACTGCGTTTAAATTTTTCTTAGGACTTGAAGCCACTTAGTCCTTATTACTCTAAATATTGTGCTTGATTTTTCTACAGTGGTCCCATACCTTATTTTCACTTCTTTATCCATAATGACGGTTTTTTTACAGTATAATTTCATACGGCTTATATTACTGCAGTATCGTCTCAATCATATCTTAGATTATTCTGGTCAAACGTTGATTCCTTAAAAATGAAATCGTAAATTTGTAAAAAGGTTGGTTATTACAGACACCTCATCAAAAGATAATTATCCAATTTTGGGAATTTTTGGTAATTGTGGAAAAAATGGATAATTATGAAGAGATTTTTGTTGCTCAAGCTTACACATGGCCGGCCATTGAGGGACATGGAAGGCAAAAACATTGTATTTAAGGCCAATTAAGTAATTCAAGGGGAATTTTTGGAAAAAAAAAAATAATTGTGAAAAATTGGGGATTTTTCACCTATAAATAGGGGTGGGGTGTACAAGAAAAACCATTTTGTTGGACCCCCAAATTTTTGGTTCTCTTTCAACTTTCCTCTCTAGCCTTGGAAAAAAAGAAAAAAAGAGAGAGATATAACAAGTGGCCGGTTGTGGTACAGTGGTGGTAGAGCAAAGTTTTTCTCATTCCAAGACCTAGAACAACCCTCCAAACTTTAGAGGTATTCCTCTTAACCCTCTACGACTTTCGTTAAGCTTTTGATTAAGGATTTATGTGTATTTCCAAGCATGGGTTGTAAGAGCATAAACTCATGTCTCTTTTTTATATGTTATGGTTTTTATATGGTTAGTGATGATAAGTTTATGCTTAGGATATCTTGAATGCTAGCCCTAAGCATGAATTTAATTTTTATGCTCTAAAATGGGTTTTATGATTTCATGTGCTCACCAAGTGATTGTGGATATGTCTTCACATGTTTAAATATGGGTAATTTATCAATGATGATGATGATGATGATGTGTGTATGTTGGTTAAGAAATTAACCTAAAAACACAACTTGGTAAGCTAGTAAGATTATCCATATTGTGTTTTTCCAAGTAAGAAGATAAGTGTATGGTTAAGTATTATGAACAAATCCGATGCACTGTTGATGTAGGCTCACAGTTTCGAACCCTCTAAGGTAGTGTGTGTGAAATTTTAAACGAAAACCAATAAAATACAAAACTGTCAATTTCGGATTTAACTGGACAGTTTTTTGGAAACCTGATTTTGAGCCCCTTGGAGGCTGAATATGAAAAAAGTCAAAACTGTAAAATTGTAGAAAATGGAAAACCCTAGGGGTCCATGTGAATAGTTTTTGGAAAAACAAGTTCCAAAGGCCTCTGTTTTATTAAGTTTTAAAACCTGGCCGGTCCCAGTTTTATACACTGCCAGTAAATTTCAAATGGAAAAACGGATAAGTTACAAAAATAATTAAGTTTCAGGTGAAGAACAAAGGTTATATTTTTTAATGAGATCTACAACTTTCATGAAGAAAACTTTTTCAAATTCTCAACCAATTTAAATATAAAACTAGATTTTCAAAACTATGCATGATACAGAAAATTCCTGCACACAAATTAAAAAGCAGTTTTAAAAATATAAGTAACAATTCTTTGACAGATAGTAACTAGTTTAGAGACCAAACTAGGATCCAAGAAAATAAAATAGCAAGCCCAAGTCACTTAGGATATGGTAACAATTAGATGACTAAAGGTAACCGAGTAGAATACCAACTTATTATAATAAAGTTTGTATCCATGATTACCAAGAGTAATCAGATTGGATACCAATTAAGTAGTCATGGTTTATGTTAACAGGAGTGTAACTTGTTGTTGTGCCTCGTTGAGCGATAGACCAAGAACATAGGACGACTTGTAAGTACAACTCCGCCTACAGCATAGGCAAATTGTTTTACTGCTTTGCATGTTCTTCACAGCTCATTAATGTATGTGATGTATATGATTTATGTTTGTGGCATCATGTAAGCATGCACACTAATGATAAATCACATGGTAAGAATAAGATCAAGTTTCAAGTAAGAAACTGTTTTTCAGGAAACTGTTTTTAAGAAATTGTTTTCAAGTAAGAAACCATTTTCAAGTATGATGTTAAGCAAGTTTTCTCGTGTCGTACCGACCTGCCATGAGGGCGGGTTTGGTCCATGGTTTGAGTTGAATTGGGCTGGTCGTCCCAACCACTCCATGGCTACATGCCATGGTACGTACACTCATATTATGTAAGGGCCCAAAAATATGCTAACCTAAGAAAACATAATGAAAGCACAATTGGAACATGGATTGTTTTATTATGAAATGTGATAAGGCCAAGGATCCGGTTCTAGTTCCTGTTGGTCCTGTTACAAGAGCGCGAGCAAAGAGGTTCAAGGAGGCTTTAATACCAAATGATACGAACCACGCCAACTTGTGACGAAACCCGTAATCTAAGAAGTCTCCAAGATCGTTCTACAATCAGATTTGGATGGGAACCGCGACCCGTTGCTTGAATCGTGACACGAACCTTGGTATGGAAGACCGCGACCCAATGCCAACCCACAAACAAGAACCTTGGTATTGTCGTAGACGCCACAAACGGTGGTGGAGAACCGTTTGATAAGTCGAATTTGAACGCCACAAGACGAAGTCTTGATAAGTTCGATTAGTTTAACAAGAACTGAGAGAAAAATCACAAGAGTGAATAGAATGCCAAAAGTTCTTTAAATTCTTTTGCGCAACACATTGTGATAGAGAATGGCAAGTCTACATGCGTGGAATCAACAAATGGAGCTCAAATAGTCAATTTAATTCAAGTTCAGCCATGTAATTGAAGAAGCCGCGTCAGCCATGCAATCCATGCAAATGGGCGTGATTTTTGGAGGATTTGATTGGTTTGAACTAAGCTGATTGATTTCCTATTTGGTTGTCCACGTTTTTGGCTTAATTGGACAATAAAGTTAGTTTCCTTTTTTATTTTTTTGGCTAAAATTATTAAGTTAGTTTCCTTTTCTTTAGCTTAGCATATTCTAGGAATATTATTGTAATTCTCAGCCTATAAATAGGCCTTATTTTCAGATCGAAAGGAACTTTTGGCATTCTATTCACTCTTGTGATTTTTCTTTCAGTTCTTGTTGAACTAATCGAACTTATCAAGACGTACTCCACGTGAGCTGCTACCCCTCCTCTTTAGTTGGTGCTCAATTTTGATGGCCATATGTACCAT
The DNA here is from genome assembly GCA_008635985.1 of Ficus erecta. Classification (NCBI taxonomy): domain Eukaryota; kingdom Viridiplantae; phylum Streptophyta; class Magnoliopsida; order Rosales; family Moraceae; genus Ficus; species Ficus erecta. Next base: position 81,463 of record BKCH01000207.1, on the reverse strand, counting down.
CTCATCCAACTCTACATACTCACGCAACTCCACTTGGTTTGCAATTTCGGGGTTTAAGCCAGCCAAAAAGCGTGACATGGTAGCCTCTCGGTCCTCCTCCACATTGGCTCTAATCATGGCTGCCTCCATCTCTTGGTAGTAGTCTTCCACGCTTTTATTCCCTTGCACCAATCTTTGCAACTTTCGGTACAAGTCCCGATAGTAGTGTCTTGGCACAAATCGTTTCCGCATGATGACCTTCATCTCTTCCCAAGTGCCCACCGGTCTCTCACCATTTCGCCTCCTGTTGAGCATCAACTGATCCCACCAAACAATAGCATAGTTAGAAAACTTAATGGCGGCAAGTTTTACCTTTTTAATTTCGGAGTAGTTGTGGCACTCAAACACCAACTCCACCTTCTTCTCCCACTCCAAATACGCCTCAGGATCATTCCTTCCTTGAAATGACGGAATTCTCATCTTAATGCTACCCAAATCATTATCCTCCCTATTCCTATCTCCTCGAACCCGTCCAAACCTCCTAACGCTGCCCACCGAGCGTCTTGCATCCTCCTCCTCAATAAAATAAAATATTATTTTATAATATTTAGAGTAATAAATCAACATAAATACTTAAATACTATTTCAACTGTTAACAGTATAATCGTACTGGACCATTGCCCAAAATTTATCTGAACTGCATATAAGATTTTCTTCAGCTATAAACTATCACATAGAATCATAACTCATAATTTACCCTTTTTACAAAGGGTCTTCAACTTGCTTAATTAAATTATCGAAGTGCATTTAAGTTGGTTATGTAAGATCATAAGCTCACTTATTTTTCATACAATAGCTTAGTAAGATTAGTATGTGCTTGATTAGGGTTTTGGTAAACTAGATCTATGTTTTGGTTTATGTTTTTGAAGTTATGCTTTAAAATTATATGCTTTGGTTGTACGTCTATTAGGTGTTTGTTATATGTCCCCATATGCTTAGGAAGTTATATGGTATGCTTGTATGATGGTGAGATGGTTGTATGATGAATTAACATGAAAAACCTACTTAAAACCCTAACTTGGTAAAAGTTTAGTACATGGGTTAATTGGATGAGAAACAAGCGTATGTGATGGAAAACCTATGTAATACGCTGCATGTGTGAAATAGGCTCACGGTTGCAACCGTTTGAGGTAGGGTGTGCGTCATTTTACGTAACAAACAATCCAAAGTAAAACTGCCAGTTTTCGGATAAAACTGGGCAGCAATTTGGAAACGAAATTTTGAAGCTCTTAGAGGCAGAATTTGAGAAAAGTTAAAACTGCAAAGTTGTACAAAATTGAAAATCCTTGGGGGTAACGTGAACATATTTTCAAAAATAAGCTCCAAAGGCTTTCGTTTTTGTGAAAACCCGAGACTGGCCAGCCCAGACCCTGTGCACGGCCAGGACGCTTCAACAAGGAATATGAGCAGGTTAAACGCAGAATTAGGTTTTGATTAAAGATGAAAGTTGCAGGAATTTATGAGGTCTACAACTTTCATGAAGGAAAATTTTTCAAATTCAAAACAGATTTTAGAATAAAACTGAATATTAAAAACTGAGCAGGAAATAGGCAATTCCTGCGCAGGATTTTCTAAACAGTGCATGAGCATGCAATTCCTGCACATACACTGCTTACTGAAATTATTGTACTATTTTCAATGAACGATTTTCAAAGCATCATAGTTTTACTATCTTTATAAACTAAGTCAATTGTTGTTTTATAACAATGGTTTAAAAAGAATTAACCAAGGTTTTTGTGAAGAAAATAAATAATTAAAGTATGCTAAGTAATATGTTAACTATAGTAAGACACATAGTAATCGGATATGATACTAAAAATTATTATTGAACTAAGTAAATTGAAGGTATACTTACAGTAACCAAATAGGTTACTAAATTTTATATGCTAGATTTTAAACCCAAGATTACTTAGAATAACCAAATGGGATACCATTATTGGGTATTGGTAACCCAATAGGACATTAACTAATTATGATTGGATTTACACACAGGGTTACTTTTAGTAACCTAAAAGGATACTATTTAAGTATAACTAACCAAGATTTGTATTAAGAAGTCAAACAAGATATTGTTTGATTTTTTTTAAGGTAAGGTTTAGTGCCTTATGGTTACATTTAGTAACCGAAAAGGATACCATGTTAGTAGGGGACATATAACTAGGGTAAATGTTGAATGTTGGTTAGGATACCAACATTTAATGTAATAATTTATGGTAAGATAGGATGATTCTTATCTTACGTTCTTTTTGAAAACAGGAAAGTAACCTGTTGTTGCATTTCGTTGGAGCAACAAACCCAGCTCTAGTATAACCAATAAGTACAACTCCGCCTATAACATAGGCTAATTGTTTTACTGATTGCATGTTTTTAAAACTCATGCACTTATGTATGTGTTGCATATGATTATGTTTTATTAATGTGACATCATGAAGCATGTTCATTAATGAAAATTTATATGGCAAGAGTAAGATTTAGTTTCAAGTAAGAAACTATTTGTAAGAAACTATTTTTAAGAAAATTTTTTCAAGTAAGATGTTAAGTAAGTTCAATCGTGTCGTACCGACCTGCACTAGGTCAGGGTTGGTTCATGGACTCCATGACTACGCGCCACGGTACGTACACTTATATTAAGTAAGGGCCCAAAAATATGCTAACATAAGAAAGCATAATGAAGCATAATTGGTTCATGCATTGTTTAAGTTCATATTGTTTTTGCGGGTTAATAGTTGTACTTGCTGAGCGAAAGCTCACAACTTACGTTTATGCTGTAGGTAAGCTCCCTATTGGCAATACTTGATACAAGACGGTGGGGCATGACTGGGCTAACTGTGAAATTACGGGATGGAACCACTACGCGTTTTGTGTTCAAATATATGTAATTATTATTTAGTTTAATAAGTTGAATATTAAAATAAGTTTAATACTTTAATACTCAAATAAGTACGTATCTATGTTTATAAGTAATTATATGGTCGAGTTACCTTTATAATTGTTTTAAAAAAAAATATTTCGTATTTTCCGCTAGTTGAATAAGTGTCAGTATTTATGTAAGATAAGTACGGTAACGGCCTACGTAAGGCAGGTCGTTACAAAAAGGCCATGGTGAAGCAGCTGCAGCCCCGATGATGGTACTAGAGGCTGTTAAGAAATTTGAACAGTTAGACCGTTTATGTCTGGAACTGGTACTAAATGAAACAGAGAAGGTAAGAAGAATGATGAAGATGTTCCGGAGAGACATTGCCAAGCAAGTCAGTGCTGACAGTAGCTCTCCAACCCTGGTATCCGACTGTATAAGTCGGGCTATAAGAGCTGAATACTGGATTAACCAGGACAAGGAAGCAAGGGCTTAATTTTTTAAGGCTAAGAAGGAGGAAAAGGCCGTGGTGAAGCAGCTGCAGCCCCGACAAAATGCGGAGTCATACTCAAACGGCCAGACCGGTAACTTTGCTCAAGGTTCCAAATAGTTCGGAAGGAACAAAACAAATGGGAATAGTACTGGTCAAGGTCAACAGCGAAATTACCCTCAAAAGAAGAGCAACAGAGAAAATAAGGGTAATAATAACGATTATCCCGTATATGCCCAATGTGGAAAGAAACACTTAGGAGTGTGTAGATTGGGATCGAACGCTTGCTACCTTTGTGGCAAAGAAGGCCAATATTCGAGGAATTGCACCTTGAATAGTCAGAACCAGAACCCACAGTTTCCAAGCAGGAATCCAGGCAGTCAGCTGCATGCAACCCATGTAAAGATCGAAGGCCCTACGATCACACCAGGTAGGCTAGAGGCTCCCAAACCCCAAGCGAGGATTTATGCCTACACCAAGGGGGGCGCCGATGATGGAACTTCTCACGTGGTAACATGTCAGATTTCTGTCGCCACTCATGATGCTATTGCCCTATTTGATTCTAGTGCTACCCATTCATTTGTATCGATGGAATTGACCCAGAAATTAGGACGAGGAGTTAGTAGTTTAGAGCAACCTATTAGAATATCCCTCCCGTCGGGAGAAATCCTTCTGTCTGACTACTGGATATGAGGCATTCCAATAGTCATTTGTGGCAGAGAATTGTATGTGGATCTTGCTGTGATCAAGCTTCAAGATTTCGATGCTATCTTAGGAATGGATTTCTTAAGCAAGTACAACACTAAGATTGATTATTGAAAAGCATTGTGTTATATTTAGTGCTTATGGCGAGGAAAAGTTCAATTTTTTTGGCTAGTCTCGGAGCTGAGCGACTAAGCTAGTCTCGGCAATAAAGGCTTGGAAGATGTTAGCTAATGGATGCCAAGGATATTTAGCTAACATGGTGGACAAATATCAAGTGGTGGAGCTAACACTAGAAGATGTTCCCATTATAAAAGAATGCGTGGATGTCTTTCCGAAAGACTTACCCGGACTTCCGCCAGAGCGGGAAATCTCTTTTGAGATAGAATTGTTGCCCGGAACTACACCCATATCAAAAGCGCCTTACCGTATAGCACCAGCCGAGCTTAGAGAACTTCAAGTGCAGTTACAAGAACTGCTTGACAAGGGATTCATCCGGCAAAGTCACTCTCCGTGGGGAGCGCCAGTTTTGTTCGTTAAGAAAAAGGATGGATCATTGTGAATGTGCATCGATTATCGTGAGTTGAATAAGGTTACATTCAAGAACAAGTATCCCCATCCGAGAATTGATAATCTTTTTGATCAACTCAGGGGAGCAGTAGTATTTTCGAAGGTCGATCTGCGATCGAGATACCATCAGCTCAGGATTAAGGAGACAGAAATTTTTAAGATAGCCTTTAGAACACGATATGGGCATTATGAGTTTCTAGTCATGCCATTTGGATTGACTAATGCCCTAACCACTTTTATGGACCTTATGAATCGAGTTTCAAGGAGTATCTTGATAAGTTTGTTATCGTCTTCATTGACGATATACTAATTTACTCAAGATCTAGGGAGGAGCATGAACAACACCTTAGGTTGGTGTTGGAGACATTAAGAAGAAATCAACTTTATGCCAAATTCACAAAGTGTGAATTTTGGTTAGATAAAGTTCATATCTTAGGACATGTGGTTTCAAAAGAAGGAATTTTTGTCGATCCAGCTAAAGTAGAGACGGTTAGTCAGTGGGCTATACCATGGAATGTTATGGAGATACGAAGTTTCCTTGGGTTAGCTGGATACTATAGAAGTTTTGTGCAAGGTTTCTCCAAGATAGCTGCCCCTCTTACTGCCCTTACTAAAAAGGGAAAGAAATATGAATGGACTCAGAAGTATGAAGAAGGATTCCAAGAGCTTAAGAAGAGACTTACAAGTGCACCAGTATTAATAATTCCCGACGTGGATGAAGGGAATTTTGTAATTTATAGTGACGCCTCCAAAATTGGACTTGGGGCTATCCTGATGCAAAAAGGAAAGGTGGTTGCCTATGCCTCACAACAATTGAAGGATCATAAAAGGAACTATCCAATGCATGATTTAGAGCTCGCAGTGGTAGCTTTCGCATTAAAGATCTGGAGACACTATTTGTACGGGAATAGATGTGAAATCTATACCGACCATCAAAGTCTCAAGTATATCTTTACTCAGAAAGAGCTCAACATGAGGCAGCGAAGATGGTTAGAACTTGTGAAGGACTACGATTGTGAGATCCTCTACCACCCTAGAAAGGCAAACAGGGTAGCAGATGCTTTAAGTAGAAAATCAGTCGGTATGTTGATGTCTATTGGAACGCTGCCCAAGCCACTTCAAAGGAAAATTTTTGATTTCAACATGGAAATGATAACGGGAAAGTTGTCTGTTCTGACTCTTCAGTCTGATCTCCTAGAATCCATTAAGTTGCATTAAGGGAATGATTCCTTTTTGCTAAAGGCGTAAATTTTTGGTAGAAAGAATAAGGAATTCAAGACCTCTACAGATGGGGTAATTTATTTCCAAGGAAGGATTTGCGTTCTTGATTTTGAATTTCTTAAGAAACAGATTATGTCAGAAGCACATATGACACCATACTCGGTACATCCCAGAGCTTCCAAGATGTACAAGGATCTTAAGGAGAATTATTGGTGGCCAAAGATGAAGAATGAGATCACAGAATTCGTGTCAAAATACCTAACTTGTCAGAAAGTTAAGGCTGAACACCACCATCTAGGCGGTGATCTTCAGAAAATTGAGTTTCCTGAATGGAAATGGGAGCAAACTACGATGAATTTCGTAGTAGGATTACCCAGCACAGCAAGTGGGAATGATACGATTTGGGTTATTGTCGATAGATTAACCAAATCAGCCAACTTTAGTGCCATCAAAGCCACTTTTTCGGTAGAAAGGCTTGCCGAAATTTATGTATCTCAAATCGTTAAGTTGCATGGAGTGCTAAAATCGATCATTTCGGATCGTGATGGACGTTTCACCTCTCAATTTTGGACAAGTATTTACACCGCAATTGGGCCGAAATTCAAGTTTAGTACAACTTTTCACCCCCAAACTGATGGCCAGTCGAAACGAACCATCCAGACACTGAAAGATATGTTAAGATCATGTGTTTTGGATTTCAAAGGAAGCTGGGATTAGAAGCTACCTTTGTTCGAATTTTCTTATAATAATAGTTATCACGCCTCAATTGGTATGGCTCCATTTGAAGCATTGTATGGAAGGAAATATTGATCTCCTATTCATTGGCAGGAAGTTGAGCAAAAACAACTTTAAACCACGGATTTCATCAAGAAAACCTTTGAGGACATCAAGATGATCAAACAGAGACTCGACGTAGCTTTTAGTAGACAGAAAAGTTATGCTGACAAACGTCAAAGGCATTGGAGTTCCAAGTTGGAGATTCAGTTTTCATTAAGATTGCTCCTATGAAGGGAATAATGAGGTTTGGTAAAAAGGGGAAGCTTAGCCCAAGATATACCGGACCATTTGAAATCCTTGAAAGGATTGGAAAAGTAGCCTATAAGCTTGCCTTGCCACCAGAATTGGCTTCTGTGCATGACATTTTTCATGTTTCGATGTTGAAGAAATACGTACCCGATCCTTCCCATGTGCTAAGTCAAGAACCAGTTGAAGCCCAAACTGACTTGACGTATGAAGAAAAGCCAGTCCGGATTCTGGACTAGGAAGAAAAAGTTTTAAGAAACAAAATCATTCCCATGGTTAAAGTGCTATGGCGAAATCAAAAGGTTGAAGAAGCAACGTGGGAATTAGAAGAGGATATGAGAAAGAACTACCCTAACTTGTTTTAATTTTCGAGGATGAAAATTTTTAAGGGAGGAAGATTGTAATAACCAACGTTTTATGAAATTACGATTTCCTTTTTAAGGAATTTAAGATATATTATGTAAGTATTTACGAAATGCCTGATCTGATTTTTATCTGATTTTGTGTGAGTCCTTATAGTTTTATAGGACTCAACAATAGATTGCTTAGCCAAGCATAAGACCTTTTGAGTAAAAAGGTAGAATAAAATTTATGAATTTTTTTTATTCAAAGTTTGACCAAGAAAAGTCAAAGGTATGAATATGACGGTACTGCAATATAGCAAGCAGTATCGGAATTATACTGCGAAAAACCGACATCACATATTAAATAGTAAGAATAAGGTTCAAGACCACTATAGATAAATCAAGCACATTACTTAGGACAATAAGGGCTAAGTAGCTTTAAGTCATAAGAAAATTTTTTACGCAGTCCAATAATACGCAGATAAATTCTGGACTGCAGTTCAGTAAGACAGTACCGTTATTAGTAAAAACAGTATTTGTAATATCTGTGTTAGTATGAAAATGGACTGCATTCAAGGAGGAAAGCCAAACAAGGCCCAAAAGGGGGGACACCTCATCATTGGATAAATACATGATTTATGGATTTTTAGAAAATTGGGAAAGAATTAGAAACTTAGCCTCCAAGTCACTCCAATGGCCGGCCACCTCCTAGGAGTATGGAGCAAATATTTTGCTCATAAGGACTAATATGCAATTTTAGAAATAAAAATAAATCCAAAAATAAATTATTTTTCACCTATAAATAGGTGATGGTGGGGTGGTTTTGGATCATTTTAAGTGATCCTATACCAAAACTCTTGCAAAATTTCACCTCACTCTCTTCCCCTTAGCAGCCGAAACCCCAAAGAGAGAAAGAGAAGAGAAGAAAAAAAAATAGAGAGAGAGAGAGGAAGCAAGTGGTCTGAATTTAGGGATGAACCAAAGCAAGAAGGAAAAGTTTGATTCAAGGCCTAGAACTAATCTCCAAGCTTAAAGATATCTGTTTAAGATTTTTAAGCTATCCAATTAAGTTTTGATTCAAAATTTATGTGTATTTCATGTGGGTATGTAAGAGCATAAGCTCATTGTAATTTTTATGTAATAGCTTAGATTTGTGCTTGATTAGGGTTAGTGGTTTTGATTTATGGTTTTGTGTATGGTTATGATTTCAATTGCTAGAGTATGTATGATATATATGAATGCCTAGTAAATGTTTGTAATATGTCCCCACACACTCAAGAAGATGTATGGTGTAAGTGATTATGTGATATTGATGCATGATGCATGATGCAAGAAGGGTTAAAGAAAACCCTAAAAACCCTAATTGGTAAAGATTAACCAAATGGATTTGTATGAATGATTTTATGAATGAAAATGAATGCATAGCAATTAAAATATTAGGTAACATGCTGCATGCTTGATGTAGGCTCACGGTTTTAACCGTTCGAGGTAGTGTGCGCGTAATTTTACGTAAGAAATAATTAAAACAGAAACTGCCAGTCTCGGATCAAGACTGGGCAGTAATCTGGAAATAGGGTTTTAAGGCCTTTAGAGGCCGAATTTGTGGAAAGTTAAAACTGAAAAGTTATAGAAAATGGAAAATCCTAGGGAGATTTGTAGACGGTTTTTAAAAGTAAGACTCCAAAGGCCACTGTGTTTACAAAAATCCGAACCTGGTCATCCCCAGACCTTGTGCACGGCCAGGCAGGTTCAACAAGGAAAAAGAAAAGGTTAGAGATAGAACTGGATTTTGAGTAAAGAGAGAAAGTTGTAGGATTTTTCAAGATCTAAAACTTTTGTAAAGAAAAATTTTTCAAATTCAAAACGGATTTAAAAGTATAACGGGATTCTGAAAACTATGCAGAAAATAGGAAATTCCTGCACAGGATTTACAAAACTGTATAGGAACAGGAAATTCCTATACATACACTGATAGTTGGATTAATGGGACTGTTTTCAGTAGATTCCACCAGACTTAGACAGTTTTATAAAAACAATTTATAAAATGGCTAATTATACCAAGTTTAGTAAGGAAAAAGAAATAATTGAATTGGGCCAAGTAAAAGGGTAACCTTAAGTAAGATATATCGTCATTGGATTGGTTACTAATTTTATTTGGGCCAAAATAATTTAAAGACATAGTAACAAGACGATGACCATTAATAACCCGATATGTTACCAAGTTATTGGGTTGGGCCTAAAGCCCAAGGTTACTAATAGTAACCGAATAAGACATAATTTTTAAAAGGTTGGACCTTAGTAACCCAATAGGTTTTGATCCAAATATAACTTGGGCTTGCACCAAGGGTTACCCGAAGTAACCTAATAAGATACTATTTAGACATTAGCCTTAGGGTTACATTTAGTAACCAAATAAGTTATCATAAGTGTGTGTGTGTGAGGGGACATATAACTAGGATTACTCATGAATGTTGGTTAGGATACCAACATTTTATAATTATAATTTATGATAAGTTAGGACGATCACTACCCTACATCCTTTTTGAAAAGCAAGAAATAACCTATTGTTGTGACCTGATTTGGAGCAACAAAACTTAAGACGTAACATAACAAGTAAGTACAACTCCGCCAACTACATAGGCTCTTGTTTTGCTACCTGCATGTTTTGTTTAAAACTTATGCAGATATGTGATGTATTTGATTTATGATTTATGATGTGACATCATGAAGCATGTTCACTAATTCATATGGTAAGACTAAGACCAAGTTTCAAGCATGAAACGATTTATGAAATATGTTTTAAGATAAGAACAAGTTGTAAAGATAAGTTTCAAGTATGTTGGCAAGCAAGTTGCCCCGTGTCGTACCGGCCCGCTCATATGTCGGGTTTGGTCCATGGTTTGAGTTGGAAACAGACTGGTCACCCCAACCACTCCATGGCTGCGTGCCACGGTACGTACACCTATGTTAAGTAAGGGGCCCAAAAAGATATGCTAACTTAAGATAGCATAAGAAAGCATAATTGGTTCATGCATTGTGTTATTAAGTTATTAATTGATTTAAATAATGGAGATTATTTCATGAATTTTTCTCTCCTAATTAAAAGAGGTGCACGGTTTTTATGAGGAAAGAAAATTTGAAATATTCCATTGATTTAAATTAATTAATATGGATAATGTTTGTGGAAAATATTTATTCAAATAAGTGAATTTTATTTAAATTGGAAAAGGTTTAAAAGAAATTTGAATCTAGATAGGACTAGGATCTTTTGACTAGTTTAGATTCTTGACTTAAAATTTGAATCACCAATCAATCTTTATTTCTCATAGTGTAACGACCCGCCTATCGTAGGCCGTTACCTTACATACTTACTTTATAACATACAAAAATTTGGGCTAAATTTGTTTTTATACAAACGATATATATCTTGAACTGGGAAATCCCCTTAGTCATTACTTACATACATACATGTACATATACTTAATTACTTATCGTAGTACTAAAGTCTTGTACTTAAATACAACATATTTGAAGTAACATAAATTTGACAAAAAGAAACGTAGCAGTTCCCGACCCACAGTTTCATAGTTCTGCATCACCACGCTCCACTGTCTTTTATCAAGTACTGCCATAAGTTTGCTTACCTACAGCATAAACATGAGTTATGAGCTTTCGCTCAGCAAGCACAACTATTTAATCCGCAAAACATTTCATGATAACATAATGCATGAACCATTTATGCTTTCTTACTATTTTCATAGGTTAGCATACATTTTGGGCCCTTACATAACATAAATGTACGTACCGTGGCGTGTTGCCATGGAGTGGTTGGGGCGGCCAGCTCTGTCCAACTCAAACCATGAACCAAACCCGACCTAGTGCGGGTCGATACGACATATAGCATCATGCTGATCATGATACTTAAATCTTGTTCTTATCTTATTTCATACTTGAAACATTATTTCATGATCATAAACAGTTTCTTAACTGAAACTGGGATTTCATATCTTACCAAATGACTTATCATTAATGAGCACGCTACGTGATGCCATAATATTAAAATATTCATCATGTAAACATACATGCTATAAAATTCATCTTATTCTTATCAACATGAACTTGAAAGTATACATGCCATAAACATTCATCATTCCTTGAAAACATACATATCATAAACATTCATCATACACAAATCATCATGAACTTAATATCATACCAACCATAAACATTTTTCATACATATATCATCATAAACTTGAAGGCATACAACAACAGAAATTTTTGTTTATGCTGTAGGCGGAGTCGTACTTACCGTTACTTGCGCCTTAAATTAAAATATTCTACTTAAACAGGTCGCTTTCTTGTTTTCAAGAAAATCATAGGATAAGCATCATCCTATCATATCATAATGATTCTAGTTACTAACTCATTACACAATACAAATCCAAAAACTCAACTCCTTTTTGAATTTTAGTAAAACCCTTGAATTTTGAAAACTGGGTTTTAATTCATAATGTTTGGTCCTTTTCTTGCAAATATGTTTTAAATTTGAAAAAATTTTCTTCATGAAAGTTCTAGATCTTGAAGTCTCCAACAACTTTTGTTTTTAACTCAAAACTCAAATCTGTACTTAACCTACTTGTTTCTTCCTTATTTTCAAAAACTGTTCGCGTTGTCCCCTAGTATTTTCCCTTCTCTACAACTTTATAGTTTTGACTTTTTCCAAATTCGGCGTCTAAAAGCCTCAAAATTTTGTTTCCAGAAAAACCGTCCAGTTTCAAATCCTAATCAAGCATACCAAAATCCTAGTACATATAACTTAACAAACTGAACACATGCTCATCCTTATTGAACATACACTTAAATCTTAACTGAAACTTGAATGAAGAACTAGAGGATAAAAAGATTTACCTCAAGTTCGACGGATGAAATTCTTAAACTAGGGTTTTGAATTTTTCCTCACAACTCCTATACTAAACCGAACACTCCTCTATTTCTTGTTCTCTCCTCTTTCTTTTCTCTCCTCTCTTGACTCGGCTCCTAAGGGCAGAAACTAGAGAGCATACTGTTTGATTAAGTTCACTAACAAAATGAATTGAAAACACCATCACCTATTTATTGGTGAACCACTACTTCTTGAAATTGCTCACTAGTCCTCACAAGAAAAACAATTGCTTCTTACTTCCTATGTGGTGGCCGGCCAAGGATGTCTCATTTTTCCAAGTAGCAAAGCTAGGGCAGCTTGCTCATCCATGCTAGGAACCATGAGGTGTCCTCTTCCTAGTTTTCCTGGCCTTAGGTGGAGCCTTGAGCTTGCTCTTGCTAACCAATAAGCAAGGCTAGCATACTTACTAAGCAACGCTAGAGAGCATGAGGTGTCAAGTGCTAACGAGGTTCAACTTTCATCATTTACCTATTGATCCTTAAGGCCAAAATATTTACTCTTGATCCCCATGTGGTGGCCGGCCCTTCTTGTCCCATTTTGCCAAGAAATCAAAGCTAGAGGTCTTGCTCACCAAGGCTACAAGAATGAGGTGGCTTCTCCTTGTGGTGGCCGGCCTTAGGGGGGTGAGGTGTGCAAGTCTTGGCTTGCCAAGGGAGCTAGGCTAGGGAGTCTAAATGGTTTGTTCATCAAAGCTGGGCCATGAGCTGTCTCTCCCTCATGGTTGCCGGTCATGGTTAGTGATTTGGCAATGCTTGAGCTAGCCAAGAGAGCATAGCTAGAAGAGTTGCTCACCAAGGCTAGGCCATGATGTGTTGCCTCATTGCTAGGGCCGGTCATGGTGACGAGTTGTGCAAGCCTTGGCTCATCCAAGCAAGAAGCATGAGGTGTCTCACCCTCATGTGGCCGGCCATTGAGTGCCAAATGGGACAACTTTGCTAATTGAATCATAAAACATAATCAACCAAGCAAAATCAAAGTGCTTAGTCACTAAACTTAGGGTATGATTTGTCAATTTTTAATGACACTTAAATTTGTCCACTTTGCATAATACTCCTTAAAAACAAATTTTCTTGCTTATAAGGCCATGATGTGGCCGGTTCCTAAAGTGTCCACATGGAAGAATAGGATTGGTCCAAATTAGAATTTTTTTTCCAATCCAACTTATTTTCTTGTTTTTCCAACTAGGTTAACCAAACTTGAAATTGATCATTGGCTTAGTTAAACTTGGAAACTTAACTAGAAAAATCCATAATTTCATAAATTTACATATTTGCTTATAAGTCCACAATTTTCTCAAAATTGCACATTGGCCCCTAAAGGCAAAATTATTTACACTTTAGTCCCTCTAAAGTGGCCGGTTAAGGTGAAGCTTCTAAACATCTCATTTCTTGCTTAATCATTCCTTAAAAGACTTCCTAATCTCTGAAAATTCAAAATCATGAACTTTTCTTAAATTTGCATATTGACCCCTAAAAATAAAATATTTACAATTTGGTCCCTGTAAGCTGACCAATCATGGTAATGACACTTGTCATCTGAGGTGTCATCCTGTAAGGCCTTATTTGGCTTATCTCCTAAATGCAGTCCATTTTCATACTAACATAGATACTTAAATACTGTTTTCAACTGTTAACAATATAATCGTACTGGACCATTGTCCAAATTTTATCGAACTGCATATAGGATTTTCTTAAACTATAAACTATCACATAGAATCATAAATCATAATTTACCTTTTAATAAAGGGTCTTGAACTTGCTTAAATAAATTATCGAATCTTTTAACAAAAGATTCAACAACTTTTCTTAGAAAACATATCATACATATCACATAAACAGACTTTTGATTCTTAACGAAAGAAATCATAAACTTATAAAAAAGTTTGGTCATTACAATCTACCCCCCTTAAAAAATTTCGTCCCCGAAAATCACTACAAGTTGGGATAGTTCTTTCTCATTTCTTCTTCTAACTCCCACATTGCTTCTTCTATGTTATGATTCCGCCATAACACTTTAACCATTGGAATGGTTTTTCTTCTTAAAACCTTTTCTTCCCGATCTAGAATCCGGATTGGCTTTTCCTCATAAGTCAAATCCGTTTGTACTTCAATTGGTTCTTGGCTTAACACATGGGAAGGATCAGGTACATATTTTTTTTTAACATTGAAACGTGGAAAACGTCATGTACAGAAGCCAAAGCTGGCGGCAAATCAAGCTTGTAGGCTACTTTTCCAATCCTCCCGAGGATTTCAAATGGACCTGTATATCTCGAACTAAGCTTTCCTTTCTTACCAAACCTTCATCGGAGCAATCTTAAGGAAAACAGAATCTCCAACTTGGAATTCTAAAGGCCTTCGACGTTTATCAGCATAACTCTTCTGCCGACTAAAAGCTACGTCGAGTCGTTGCTTGATCACCTTGATGTCTTCCGAAGTTTTTCTGATGAAGTCCATAGTTTGAAGTTGTTTCTGTCCAACTTCTTGCCAATGGATGAGAGATCGACATTTTCTTCCATAAAGCGCTTCAAATGGAACCATACCAATTGAGGCGTGATAACTGTTATTATATGAAAACTCGATCAAGGGTAGCTTCTTATCCCAGTTTCCCTTGAAATCCAAAACACAAGACCTCAACATATCTTCCAATGTTTGGATAGTGCGTTCCGATTGTCCATCAGTCTGAGGGTGGAAAGCGGTACTGAATTTCAACCTTGATCCCATAGCTGCATGTACACTTTTCCAAAATCGAGAGGTAAAACGCCCATCCCGATCTGAAATGATGGATTTTGGAACTCCATGAAACCTAACAATCTGAGATACATAAATTTCAGCCAATTTCTCGACCGAAAAGGTGGCTTTAATAGCAATGAAATGAGCTGATTTGGTTAATATATCCACAATTACCCAAATCATATCATTCCCCCTTGCGGTCTTGGGTAATCTTATTACGAAATCCATGGTGATTTGCTCCCATTTCCACTCTGGGAGTTCGATCTTTTGAAGATCTCCGCCAGGTTGTCGGTGTTCGGCCTTAACTTTCTGACAAGTTAAGCATTTTGACACGTAATCAGCAATTTCTTTTTTCATGTTCGGCCACCAAAAATTCTCCTTGAGGTCCTTGTACATCTTAGTAGTTCCAGGGTGAACTGAGTATGGCATTTCATGCGCTTCAGACATGATCTGTTTCTTAAGGAGTTCAAAGTTAGGAACACAAATCCTTCCTTTGAAGAGAATTAGTCCATTCGTAGATGTCTTAAAGTCTTTATCTTCTCCACCAAGAAGTTGCGTCTTTAACAGAAAGGAATCTTTCCCCTGATAACACTTAATGGATTCTAGGAGATTGGACTGAAGAGTCAAAGTAGCCAATTTCCTTATTATCAATTCCAATTCGAAATCATAAATTTCCTTTTGGAGTGACTTAGACAATCTTTCAATCGACATGAGCACACCGGAAGACTTCCTGCTTAACGCGTCTGCCACTTTGTTTGCTTTTCCAGGGTGGTAAAGGATTTCACAATCGTAATCCTTTACGAGCTCAAGCCAGCTGCGCTGCCTCATATTGAACTCCTTTTGGGTAAAGATGTACTTGAGACTTTGATGATCAGTGAAAATCTCATATCTATTTCCATACAGGTAATGTCTCCAGATCTTTAAGGCGAAAACCACCGCTGCAAGTTCTAAATTGTGCGTCGGATAGTTCCATTCGTGGTCCTTCAATTGACGTGAAGCATAGGCAATCACATTTCCTCCTTGCATAAGGACAGCCCCTAGTCCGGTTTTTGACGCATCGCTATAAATAACAAAATTTCCAACATCAACGTCAGGTATTATCAATACCGGCGCACTTGTAAGCTTCCTCTTGAGCTCTTGAAAGTTTTCTTCACACTTCTGTGTCCATTCAAACTTTCTCCCTTTCTTGGTAAGGGCTGTTAATGGTGCCGCTATCTTGGAGAATCCTTCAACGAACCGTCGGTAGTATCCGGCTAAACCAAGAAAACTCCGTATCTCCGTAACGTTTTTAGGTGCTGACCAAGCACTGACGGCTTTTATCTTAGCAGGATCAATGGAAATTCCTTCCTTTGAAACTACGTGGCCCAAGAAATGCACTTTTTCCAATCAAAATTCACATTTTGTGAATTTGGCATAGAGCTGATTCTGTCTTAGTGTCTCCAACACTATTCTAAGATGCTGCTCATGTTCCTTTATGGACATTGAGTAGATCAAAATATTGTCAATAAAGACGATAACAAACTTATCTAAATATTCTTTAAACACCTGATTCATGAGATCCATAAAAGTAGCTGGGGCATTAGTTAATCCGAAAGGCATAACAAGAAACTCATAATGCCCATAGCGTGTTCGAAATGCCGTCTTAGAAATATCTCCTTCTTTGATTCTAAGTTGATGATATCCCAATCGTAGGTCAATTTTCAAGAATACCAATGCTCCTCTAAGTTGATCAAAGAGATCGTCGATTCTCAGAAGAGGGTACTTGTTCTTAATCGTGATCTTGTTCAACTCACGATAGTCGATGCACATCCGCAATGATCCGTCCTTCTTTTTGACAAACAGCATAGGTGCTCCCTATGGGGAATGGCTTTGTCGAATGAATTCCTTGTCCAACAGTTCTTGTAACTGTACTTGTAGTTCCCTAAGCTCAGCTGGGGCCATACGATAGGGTGCTTTCGATATTGGAGCTGCTCCTGGCATCAACTCTATGTCGAAAGAGATTTCTCACTCCGGCGGAAGTCTAGTTAAATCTTTTGGAAAGACATCTACATATTCCCTAATAATGGGAACATCTTCAGGCTGTAGCTCCTTTCCTTGTTCTTTGTTCACCATGTTAGCTAAGTATCCTTGACATCCATTAGCTAACATTTTCCAAGCCTTCATTGCCGAAACTAGTCGGGTTGATGAGCTTTTAAACTAGCCGTGAAAGTTAAATTCCTCTTTACTGAAAAGACTAAACGTAACACAACGCTTTCGACAATCAATCTTAAAATTATACTTACCTAAAAAATCCATTCCCAGGATAACATCGAAATCCTGAAGCTTAATTGCAATCAGGTCTACATACAATTCTTTATCGCATATGACTATCGGAATATCCCGCATCCAAGAGTCAGACAATAAAATTTCTCCCGACGGAAGAGAGGTTCAAAAAGGTTGCCCTAGATTTTCTACATTTCTTTCTAATTTCTGGGCATATTCCATTGATACAAATGAATGTGTGGAACCAGAATCAAACAAGACAAATGCATCATAAGTGGCTATAGAGATCTGACCTGTCACCACATGAGAGGTTCCAGCTTCAGCATCCCCTTTGGTGTATGCATAAATCCTGGCTTGGGGTTCAGGAGCTTCTAGCCTGCCTTGTGTAATTGAAGGGCCTTCAATCTTTGCTTGCACTGCATGTAATTGTCGGTTTGCATTTCTGTTCTGGTACTGTGGGTTCTGGTTCTGGGTGTTAGAGGTGCAATTCCTCGCATAGTGGCCTTCCTTGCCACAAAGGTAGCAAGCGTTCGTCCCCAACCTACACACTCGTAGATGTTTCTTTCCGCATTGAAAACACACAGGATAGTTGTTGTTATTACCCTCATTCACACGGTTGTTCTTCTTTTGAGGATAATTTCTCTGTTGGCCCTGGCCCATAGCATTCCATTTCCTCTTATTCTTCCCAAACTGCTTGGAATTTTGGCCAGAATTACTAGTCTGGCTTTTCGGGTTTGATTCCTGATTTTGTCTGGGCTGCGACTGTTTCTCCTCAGTCTTTTCTTCTCTTTTAGCCTTAAATATCTGAGCCCTAGCTTATTTATCTTGGTTAATCCAGTACTCGGCTCTCAAAGCCCGGCTTATGCAATCTGCTACAAGGGTTGGAGGGTTACTTCCAGCATTGACTTGCTTAGAAATGTCCGTCCAGAACATTTTCATCATTCTTCTTACTTTCTCCGATTCGTTCGTCACAAGCTCCGGACATAAACGGGGCAAGCTATTCAAATTTCTGAACTGCTTCCAGTACTGACATTGATCCTTGCTTAAAACTGTTGAACTCGTCTTGTTAAGCTGGAAGAGTTTCCCGATTATAATACATTGATCTAAACTCAGTCACAAAATCTTGCCAATTCATGTTTGCAACGTTTCTGCGCATCTGAATTGTCATCCACCAGTGACGCGCATTCTTCTTTAGTGCAAAAGAGACACAAAGGACTTTCTCCTGCTCTGTAAGTCCCATAAAATCCAAAATTACTTGGATATCGATTAGCCAATTATCAACTACTATCGGGTTTGTCGTTCCCTCGAACTCCGGTGCCTTCATCCGCCTAAACCGCTCATACAATAAATCTTCCCTAACTAAGGGTGGATTCCTTTGCAGTTCCGCGGGTGTTAATGGAACTTCTTCATGAACCTCCGGTACCTGAGGCGCTACTGGGGGTATGGGGTTATTTTGCGGTGGAACTTCGTTGGCTTGGGGGGCTTGAGTTAGTTGGGCTACTTGTTCCCGAAGCTGGTTCGTCTCCTGTTGCTGTTCTTGCAATTGTCGTTGTAAATTGGCTATTATGTCTGCAAGATCAGGCTCTTGCGGGTTTGGGTTTGCTCGTGTACGTGGGCGAGACATCTTCTAATTCTTATCTAGTCACAAGAAAGATGTTGTTATACTACAATCATCTCCTTGTTCGTTCATATCATATCATATTATATCTTATCTTAATCTTATCATAAACTTTACTTAACATGTCATAATATCATATCATAAACCATTATATCTTATCATATCGTAACATAGCATTATCATATCATATTATAATGCCATATCTGATCATAACATAAACCATATCATAAATCATATCATTGTATCATATCTTACATATCATTACTTTACATCATAATATCCTAACTCATGACACATACATACATACACACATAATCATATTATCATGTACATATCTTATACTTGCTACATATATATACGTGATTAAACATAGGATGGAAGTGACTAGCACTTAACCATCACATAAATACTATCTTATACCTAAATTCTCTAATCTGTCGTTATATTTGGAGAATACATCCCAGTCTTTTTCATCAAACGAGATCTCTTCTGGGTCCTCATCCATATTTTCTTCAATGCCTCCTTCCTCATTATCGCTCTCGATGTTGATTACGAGAGGATCTTCAAAGTTCATATTGTTAGCATCTGCACCAACTTCCGCCTCCTGCGGGGGAATTTCTTGAAGTGGTACAGCTGGGATAGAATCCTCTGGCAATACTGGACCCCATTGGAAGGGTAGCTCTTCCCCACCAACATTGTTGACTGGCTGTTGTCCGTTGTCATTTATTAAAGCATCTGCTTGGACCATATGGGCCGTTAATTCAGCATTCAAGATATCGTTAATCATATAGTCCAACGTCATTCCTAATGCTGGAGCCTGCACATGTTCCTAAGCAATTGTAATGCATGCATTTCAGGGCCGCCCAAATCTGGAATATGGGGGTAACATGGCCTCTTGAAACCTTCGACAATAATGGTCCATAGATTCGCCTGGATAGGCATGCCAATCATAAACGTAGTTCAGGACAAGGTTCATGTCACGATAAATGTCTGGATCCCGATAATGCATGCCAGCGTCTTCTTTCCGTATAGGTCCAAAACGAGCAATGATGACATTACGGAAATCTTCCCACAATCCTCCTTGAACTACGTTTTCTCCTATAGTCCTCCACCATAGTCTAGCATCTACTGCTAAACAATGACTAGCCAACGATACTTGAAGATGGGGCTGAATGTGGCATATATGAAATATAGCTTCTATATCGTGAAGCCATGCTGCTAGTGTCACCGTTCGTCTAGTCCCGTCAAATATTAGTGGGGACATCATGAAAAACGCGTAAGCTGCACCTCGGTCTTCATCCATCGTTTTTTAATCTAAATTATACAAATCCTTATAAATTAATTATACAAATACGAAATATTTTTAACTTACGATGACAGTGGCGCAGGCAAGCATACTGTGAAATCGGAAGGCAGAACCTTTCACTCTGATACCAACTCTGTAACGACCCGCCCATCGTAGGCCGTTACCTTACATACTTACTTTATAACACACGAAAATTTGGGCTAATTTTTTTTTTATACAAACGATATATATCTTGAACTGGGAAATCCCCTTAGTCATTACTTACATACATACATGTATATATACTTAATTACTTATCGTAGTACTAAAGTCTTGTACTCAAATACAACATATTTGAAGTAACATAAATTTGACAAAAAGAAACGTAGCAGTTCCCGACCCACAGTTTCACAATTCTGCATCACCACGCTCCATTGTCTTGTATCAAGTACAGCCATAAGTTTGCTTACCTACAGCATAAACATGAGTTATGAGCTTTCGCTCAGCAAGCACAACTATTTAATCCGCAAAACATTTCATGATGACATAATGCATGAACCATTTATGCTTTCTTACTGTTTTCATAGGTTAGCATACTTTTCGGGCCCTTACATAACATAAATGTACGTACCGTGGTGCGCTACCATGGAGTGGTTGAGGCGGCCAGTCCTATCCAACTCAAACCATGAACCAAACCCGACCTAGTGCGGGTCGATACGACATATAGCATCCTGCTGATCATGATACTTAAATCTTGTTCTTATCTTATTTCATACTTGAAACATTATTTCATGATCATAAACAGTTTCTTAACTGAAACTGGGATTTCATATCTTACCAAATGACTTATCATTAATGAGCATGCTACGTGATGCCATAATATTAAAATATCCATCATGTAAACATACATGCTATAAAATTCATCCTGTTCTTATCAACATGAACTTGAAAGCATACATGCCATAAACATTCATCATTCCTTGAAAACATACATATCATAAACATTCATCATACACAAATCATCATGAACTTAATATCATACCAACCATAAACATTTTTCATACATATATCATCATAAACTTGAAGGTGAAGCTTCTAAACATCCCATTTGTTGTTTTTTCCCTCATTTATTACGTCTTCATATACCTTACAATTACTATCTTTGTAATACCCTCTTAATTATTTTGTCTTGAAACTCCTTTAATTCTTACTTTTGTCCTGTTATTTGTTATCTTCTGAAGACTAATCATTTTAGGATATAATTTTTGTGCAAAGCTCCTGTTTTTATTTAGGTATTATTTTTAATGTTCATGATTAGTTTCGCTATCGATATATTGCATCTGTTTTATTTCTTTTATCTGTTTGTTTAATATTCCCTTGTATCTATTTTTTTTTTTTTTACACAGAATATACATCATTTGTGTGGAGTGTAACATTTTATATGATTTAGTAATTTTTTGATAATTGTTATGATTATGATAGTTTTGTTTATTTGTTCCTATGATTTTTGTTAATTATGTTTCTATTTTTATATCATTTATAAAACTTTAGTATGTCTCTTTGGTTTCTCCGAGTTTAAATGTTTGATTTTGGGATTTTTGTTTTTCGATATTATTGATTTAGGGTGTGTTTTTGTTTTTTTTTATGTTGTTCGATTTGTGTTTTGAGGTAGATTTTGTTCTTTATTGTGTTGTTTCAATTATTTTTTTTTTCCATTTTTTCTTTTTTTTTCTCCCTTTTAAGGGTTTTTCTCTGTTTTCTTTGTTTTCTCATCTTTTGGATATATGTTGTTAACCATAGCTTGTGGGTATTTTGGTTATCTCCGTTGTTCATCTCTTCTCTTTATTTTGTTCGAACCCTAAGTTTTGGTAATTATAGGTTTTTTTTTTGTTCGTGTTCGGTTAGGTTTTGACCTTTTTTTTTCGGTGTTCATGTATGAAAATACTCCTTTTTTTTTCATTGTTTCATTTTTTTCGTATTATTATTTTTTCGTATTTGCATTTTTTAGGATACTATGCAACCAAATGTGTTTTTTTATATTTATTTCAGTGGGGTTTTTTTTTCTTCTTGTTTTTAGGTTTTATGTAAATTAATTTTGATTTTCGTTTTTTAGTTAATTTGTATTTGTAGATTACAGTGCTTGCGATTCTAAGGTGACCGATAGGGACTATTGACGAAGACTTTTTATCTGTGATGTTTGTATTTTTTTTATTTTTTAGTTTTTTTTCCCCCGGTATTGGTTTCTTCATTTTATATCCGAATTTTTATTTATTTATTTTTTATCTTTATAATTTTTTGTTATGTTTTATGATTGTATTCTATTGAATTGAATGAATTGGCTGTACTATTATTCGGATTTCTTCAAGTAGTCGGATATTTTCCTATGCTTTTACTGATTTGTCCTATATAATAAATGCTTTCAAATTATTTTGCTTCAAGTCCATTGTCTGTTATGAGTAAATGTATTTTTTATCCATATATACGTGTAAAAAAAATTTTCCCGCTCTCTATCACCGACTCTTTTCAAGATTTTCCCTCATTTTATTACTTCATTTATTACTTCTTTCTTATACCTTACCATTACTGCTTCTGTTAAAAAATCTTCTATCATGTTATTTGTTATCATCTGAAGACTAATCCTTTTGCGATGTTATTTTCTTCAATTTATATCCGATTTTTTTAAATTTATTTTTGGTCTTTATAATTTTATGTCATGTGTTATGGTTGTATTATATGATTTAGTTCAAATTGAATGAATTGTTAGGCTTTCCTCGGATTTTAAGATTGTTCAGGTAGTTTATGTGGTCAGATATTTGCATTTATTTTTTTGTCATATTTATTTCAATGGGGGGTTTTTTTTTTTTAGGTTTTATGTAAATTAATTTTGATTTTGGTTTTTTTTTTAATTTGTATTTGTAGATTGTTGTGCTAACGATTCTAAGGTGGCCGATTGGGACATTGAAGACTTTTTACCCGTTATGTTTGTATTTTTTTTTTATTTTTTGGTTTGTTTCCCCTGGAATTATTTTCTTCATTTTATATCCAAACTTTTTTTTTATTTGATCCTTATAATTTTATGTTATGTTTTATGGTTGTATTATATGATTTAGTTCAAATTTATATTATTTGAATTTCTGGATTGTTTAGGTAGTTTCTATGATATTTTCCTGTGTTTTTACTATTTGTCCTACATATTTAATGCTTTCAGATTATTTTGCTTTACATGGGATTGTGTTATTTGTTGTTTTTTCCCTCATTTATTACGTATTCTTATACCTTACAATTATTACCTCTGTAATACCCTCTTAATTATTTGGTCTTGAACCTCCTTTAATTCTTACATCTGTCATGTTATGTGTTATCTTCTGAAGACTAATCATTTTAGGATATTATTTTTGGGCAAAGCTCCTGTTTTTATTTAGGGATTATATTTAATGTTCATGATTAGTTTCGCGATCGATATATTGCATCTGTTTTCTTTCTTTTATCTGTTTGTTTAATATTCCCTTGTATCTTTTTTTTTTTTTTTACACAGAATATACATCATTTGTGTGGAGTCTAACAAGCTATATGATTTAGTAATTTTTTGATAATTGTTATGATTATTTATGACTTTGATGGTTTTGTTTATTTGTTCCTATGATTTTTGTTAATTATGTTCCTATTTTTATATCACTTTAGTATGTCTCTTTGGTTTATCCGGATTTGAATGTTTGATTTTGGGTTTTTTGTTTTTCGGTATTATTGATTTAGGGTGTGTATTTTTTGTTGTTGTTGTTGTTCGATTTGTGTTTTGAGGTAGATTTTGTTCTTTATTGTGTTGTTTCAATGTTTTTTTTTTTTTTCCATTTTTTGCTTTTTTTTTCTCTCCCTTTTAAGGGGTTTTCTCTGTTTTCTCTGTTTTCTCATCTTTCGGATCTATGTTGTTAACCGTAGCTTGTGGGTATTTTGGTTGTCTCCGTTGTTCATCTCTTCTCTTTGTTTTGTTCGAACCCTAAGTTTTGGTAATTATATGTGTTTTTTTTGTTCGTGTTCGGTTAGGTTTTGACCTTTTTTTTTCGGTGTTCATGTATAAAAATACTCCTTTTTTTTCTCTTTGTTTCATTTTTTTCGTATTATTATTTTTTCGTATTTCCATTTTTTAGGATACTATGCAAACAAATGTGTTTTTTTGTATTTATTTCAGTGGGGGTTTTTTTTTCTTCTTGTTTTTAGGTTTTATGTAAATTAATTTTGATTTTCGTTTTTAGTTAATTTGTATTTGTAGATTGCAGTGCTTGCGGTTCTAAGGTGACCGATTGGGACTATTGAAGAAGACTTTTTATCTGTGATGTTTGTATTTTTTTTTTATTGTTTAGTTTTTTCCCCCGATATTGGTTTCTTCATTTTATATCCGAATTTTTATTTATTTATTTTTTATCTTTATAATTTTTTGTTATGTTTTATGATTGTATTCTATTGAATTGAATGAATTGGCTGTACTATTATTCGGATTTCTTCAAGTAGTCGGATATTTTCCTATGCTTTTACTGATTTGTCCTATATAATAAATGCTTTCAAATTATTTTGCTTCAAGTCCATTGTCTGTTATGAGTAAATGTATTTTTTTATCCATATATACGTGTAAAAAAAATTTTCCCGCTCTCTATCACCGACTCTTTTCAAGATTTTCCCTCATTTTATTACTTCATTTATTACTTCTTTCTTATACCTTACCATTACTGCCTCTTTAAAAATCTTCTATCCTGTTATTTGTTTTCATCTGAAGACTCATAATTTTGTGATATTATTTTCTTCATTTTATATCTGATTTTTTAAATTTATTTTTGGTCTATAAAATTTTATGTCATGTGTTATGGTCGTATTATATGATTTAGTTCAAATTGAATGAATTGTTAGGCTTTCATCGGATTTCTAGATTGTTCAGGTAGTTTTTGTGGTCAGATATTTGCTTTTTTTTTTTCATATTCATTTCAATTGGGGGGGGGGGGGGGGGGGGTTTAGGTTTTATGAAAATTAATTTTGAATTTGGTTTTTTTTTTTTTTTTAATTTGTATTTGTGGATTGTTGTGCTAGCGATTCTAAGGTGGCCGATTGGGACAATGAAATCTTTTTATCTGTTATGTTTGTATTTTTTTTTTTTTGGTTTGTTTTCCCTGGATTTATTTTCTTCATTTTATATCCGAACTTTGTTTTTGATTTAGTCTTTATAATTTTATGTTATGTTTTATGGTTGTATTCTATGATTTAGTTCAAATTTATATCATTCGAATTTCTGGATTGTTTAGGTAGTTTCTGTGGTTAGATATTTTCCTGTGTTTTTACTATTTGTCCTACTTATTTAATGCTTTCAGATTATTTTGCTTACTTAGGATTGTGTTATTTGTTGTTTTTTCCCTCATTTATTACTTCTTCTTATACCTTACAAGTACTACCTCTATAATACCCTCTTAATTATTCTGTCTTGAAACTCCTTTAATTCTTACTTCTGTTCTGTTATTTGTTATCTTCTGAAGACTTATAATTTTAGGATATTATTTTTGTGCAAAACTCCTGTTTTTATTCAGGTATTATTTTTAATGTTCATGATTAGTTTCGCTATCGATATATTGCATCTGTTTTCTTTCTTTTATCTATTTGTTTAATATTCCCTTGTATCTATTTTTTTTGTTTTTTTTGCACAGAATATACGTCATTTGTGTGGAGTCTAAATTCTTATATGATTTAGTAATTTTTTTGATAATTGTTATGATTATTTGTGACTTTGATGGTTTTGTTTATTTGTTCCTATGATTTTTGTTAATTATGTTTCTATTTTTATATCATTTATAAAACTTTAGTATGTCTCTTTGGTTTCTCCGAATTTGAATGTTTGATTTTGGGTTTTTTGTTTTTCGGTATTATTGATTTAGGGTGTGTATTTTTTTTTTGTTCGATTTGTGTTTTGAGGTAGATTTTGTTCTTTATTGTGTTGTTTCAATGTTTTGTTTTTTCATTTTTTGCTTTTTTTTTTTCTCCCTTTTAAGGGTTTTTCTCTGTTTTCTCTACTTTCTCATCTTTCGGATCTATGTTGTCAACCACAGCTTGTGGGTATTTTGGTTGTCTCCATTGTTCATCTCTTCTCTTTGTTTTGTTCGAACCC
Organism: Ficus erecta; assembly: GCA_008635985.1. Classification (NCBI taxonomy): domain Eukaryota; kingdom Viridiplantae; phylum Streptophyta; class Magnoliopsida; order Rosales; family Moraceae; genus Ficus; species Ficus erecta. The sequence continues at coordinate 55,240 of BKCH01000207.1, read as the reverse complement.
TAAGTTTTGGTAATTATAGGTGTTTTTTTTTGTTCGTGTTCGGTTAGGTTTTGACCTTTTTTTTGCGTGTTCGTGTATGAAAATACTCCTTTTTTTTTCTTTGTTTCATTTTTTTCGTATTATTATTTTTTCGTATTTGCATTTTTTAGGATACTATACAAACAAATGTGTTTTATTTATATTTATTTCAGTGGGGGTTTTTTTTTCTTCTTGTTTTTAGGTTTTATGTAAATTAATTTTGATTTTGGTTTTTAGTTAATTTGTATTTGAAGATTGCAGTGCTTGCGATTCTAAGGTGACCAATTGGGACTATTGACGAAGACTTTTTATCTGTGATGTTTGTATTTTTTTTATTTTTTAGTTTTTTTTTTCCCCCAGTATTGGTTTCTTTATTTTATATCCGAATTTTTATTTATTTATTTTTTATCTTTATAATTTTTGTTATGTTTTATGGTTGTATTCTATTGAATTAAATGAATTGGCTGTACTATTATTCGGATTTCTTCAAGTAGTCGGATATTTTCCTATGCTTTTACTGATTTGTCCTATATAATTAGTGCTTTCAAATTATTTTGCTTTAAGTCCGTTGTCTGTTGTGAGTAAATGTATTTTGTATCCATATATACGTGTAAACATTTTGTTCCCGCTCTCTATCACCGACTTTTTTCAAGATTTTCCCTCATACTTCATTTATTACTTCTTTCTTATACCTTACCATTACTGCCTCTGTTAAAAAATCTTCTATTCTGTTATTTGTTATCATCTAAAGACAAATCATTTTGTGATACTATTTTCTTCATTTTATATCCAATTTTTTTAATTTATTTTTGGTCTTTATAATTTTATGTCATGTGTTATGGCTGTATTATATGATTTAGTTCGAATTGAATGAATAGTTAGGCTTTCCTCGGATTTCTAGATTGTTCATGTAGTTTCTGTGGTCAGATATTTGCATTTATTTTTTTTCATATTTATTTCAATGGGGGGTTTTTTTTTTTTTTAGGTTTTATGTAAATTAATTTTGATTTTGGTTTTTTTTTTTTTTTAATTTGTATTTGTAGATTCTTGTGCTAGCGATTCTAAGGTGGCCAATTGGGACATTGAAGACTTTTTATCTGTTATGTTTGTATTTTTTTATTTTTTGGTCTGTTTCCCCTGGAATTATTTTCTTCATTTTATATCCGAACTTTTTTTTTTGATTTGGTCTTTATAATTTTATGTTATGTTTTATGGTTGTATTCTATGATTTAGTTCAAATTTATATTATTCGAATTTATGGATTGTTTAGGTAGTTTCTATGGTTAGATATTTTCCTGTGTTTTTAATATTTGTCCTACATATTTAATGCTTTCAGATTATTTTGCTTGACTTGGGATTGTGTTATTTGTTGTTTTTTCCCTCATTTATTACGTCTTCTTATACCTTACAATTACTACCTCTGTAATACCCTCTTAATTATTCTGTCTTAAACCTCCTTTAATTCTTACTTCGGTTCTGTTTTTTGTTTATTTTCTGAAGACTTATAATTTTAGGATATTATTTTTGTGTAAAGCTCCAATTTTTTTTAGGTATTATTTTTAATGTTCATGATTAGTTTTGCTATCGATATATATTGCATATGTTTTCTTTCTTTTATCTGTTTGTTTAATATTCCCTTGTATCTATTTTTTTTTTTGCACAAAATATACATCATTTGTGTGGAGTCTAACATATTATATGATTTAGTAATTTTTTTGATAATTGTTATGATTATTTGTGACTTTGATGGTTTTGTTTATTTGTTCCTATGATTTTTGTTAATTATGTTTCTATTTTTATATCATTTATAAAACTTTAGTATGTCTCTTTGGTTTCTCCGAATTTGAATGTTTGATTTTGGCTTTTTTGTGTTTCGGTATTATTGATTTAAGGTGTGTATTTGTTTTTTTGTTGTTCGATTTGTGATTTGAGGTAGATTTTGTTCTTTATTGTGTTGTTTCAATGTTTTTTTTTTTTTCCATTTTTTGCTTTTTTTTTTCTCCCTTTTAAGGTTTTTTCTTTGTTTTCTCTGTTTTCTCATCTTTCGGATCTATGTTGTTAACCGTAGCTTGTGGGTATTTTGGTTGTCTCCGTTGTTCATCTCTTCTCTTTGTTTTGTTCGAACCCTAAGTTTTGGTAATTATAGGGTTTTTTTTTGTTCGTGTTCGGTTAGGTTTTGACCTTTTTTTTTTCGGTGTTCGTGTATGAAAATACTCCTTTTTTTTTTCTTTGTTTCATTTTTTTCGTATTATTATATTTTCTTATTTGCATTTTTTAGGATACTATGCAAACAAATGTGTTTTTTTGTATTTATTTCAGTGGCGGTTTTTTTTTTCTTCTTGTTTTCAGGTTTTATGTAAATTAATTTTGATTTTGGTTTTTAGTTAATTTGTATTTGTAGATTGCAGTGCTTGCGATTCTAAGGTGACCGATTGGGACAATTGATGAAGACTTTTTATCTGTGACGTTTGCATGTTTTTTTATTTTTTAGTTTTTTTTCCCCCGGTATTGGTTTCTTTATTTTATATCCATATTTTTATTTATTTATTTTTTATCTTTATAATTTTTTGTTATGTTTTATGGTTGTATTCTATTGAATTGAATGAATTGCCTGTACTATTATTCGGATTTCTTCAAGTAGTCGAATATTTTCCTATGCTTTTACTGATTTGTCCTATATAATTAATGCTTTCAAATTATTTTGCTTTAAGCCCGTTGTCTGTTGTGAGTAAATGTATTTTGTATCCATATATACGTGTAAAAATTTTGTTCCCGCTCTCTATCACCGATTCTTTTCAAGATTTTCCCTCATTTTATTACTTCATTTATTACTTCTTTCTTACACCTTACCATTACTGCCTCTGTTAAAAAATCTTCTATCCTGTTATTTGTTATCATCTGAAGACTAATCTTTTTGTGATATTATTTTCTTCATTTTATATCCGATTTTTTTTAATTTACTTTTGGTCTTTATAATTTTATGTCATGTTTTATGGTTGTATTATATGATTTAGTTCAAATTGAATGAATTGTTAGGCTTTCCTCGGATTTCTAGATTGTTCAGGTAGTTCCTGTGGTCAGATATTTGCATTTTCTTTTCATATTTATTTCAATGGGGGGTTTTTTTGTTTTTTTTTTTTTTTTAGGTTTTATGTAAATTAATTTTGATTTTGGTTTTTTTTTTTAATTTGTATTTGTAGATTCTTGTGCTAGCGATTCTAAGGTGGCCAATTGGGACATTGAAGACTTTTTATCTGTTATGTTTGTATTGTTTTTTTGTTTTTTGGTTTGTTTCCCCTGGAATTATTTTCTTCTTTTTATATCCGAACTTTTTTTTTATTTGGTCTTTGTAATTTTATGTTATGTTTTATGGTTGTATTTTATGATTTAGTTCAAATATATATTATTCGAATTTCTAGATTGTTTAGGTAGTTTATATGATTAGATATTTTCCTGTGTTTTTACTATTTGTCCTACATATTTAATGCTTTCAGATTATTTAGCTTTACTTGGGATTGTGTTATTTGTTGTTTTTTTCCCTCATTTATTACGTCTTCTTATACCTTACAATTACTACCTCTGTAATACCCTCTTAATTATTTGGTCTTGAACCTCCTTTAATTCTTACTTCTGTCCTGTTATTTGTTATCTTCTGAAGACTAATCATTTTAGGATAATATTTTTTGGGCAAAGCTCCTGTTTTTATTCAGGGATTATATTAATGTTCATGATTAGTTCGCTATCGATATATTGCATCTGTTTTCTTTCTTTTATCTGTTTATTTAATATTCCCTTGTACCTATTTTTTTTTTAACAGAATATACATCATTTGTTTGAAGTCTAACATGCTATATGATTTAGTAATTTTTTGATAACTGTTATGATTATTTGTGACTTTGATGGTTTTGTTTATTTGTTCCTATGATTTTTGTTAATTATGTTTCTATTTTTATATCATTTATAAAACTTTAGTATGTCTCTTTGGTTTCTCCGAATTTGAATGTTTGATTTTGGGTTTTTTGTTTTTCGGTATTATTGATTTAGGGTGTGTATTTTTTTTTGTTGTTCGATTTGTGTTTTGAGGTAGATTTTGTTCTTCATTGTGTTGTTTCAATGTTTTTTTTTTTTTCATTTTTTGCTTTTTTTTTTCCCTTTTAAGGGTTTTTCTCTGTTTTCTCTGTTTTCTCATCTTTCGGATCTATGTTGTCAACCACAGCTTGTGGGTATTTTGCTTGTCTCCGTTGTTCATCACTTCTCTTTGTTTTGTTCGAACCCTAAGTTTTGGTAATTATAGGTTTTTTTTTTGTTCGTGTTCGGTTAGGTTTGACCTTTTTTTTGGGTGTTCGTGTATGAAAATACTCCTTTTTTTTTCTTTCTTTCATTTTTTTCGTATTTGCATTTTTTAGGATACTATACAAACAAATATGTTTTTTTTGTATTTATTTCAGTGGGGGTTTTTTTTTCTTCTTGTTTTTAGGCTTTATGTAAATTAATTTTGATTTTGGTTTTTAGTTAATTGTATTTGTAGATTGCAGTGCTTGCGATTGTAAGATGACTGATTGGGACTATTGATGAAGACTTTTTATCTGTGATGTTTGTATTTTTTTTTTTATTGTTTAGTTTTTTCCCCCGGTATTCGTTTCTTCATTTTATATCCGAATTTTTATTTATTTATTTTTTATCTTTATAATTTTTTGTTATGTTTTATGGTTGTATTCTTTTGAGTTGAATGAATTGGCTGTACTATTATTTGGATTTCTTCAAGTAGTCGGATATTTTCCTATGCTTTTACTGATTTGTCCTATATAACTAATGCTTTCAAATTATTTTGCTTTAAGTCCATTGTCTGTTGTGAGTAAATGTATTTTTTATCCATATATACGTGTAAATATTTTGTTCCCCGCTCTCTATCACCGACTCTTTTCAATATTTTCCCTCATTTTATTACTTCTTTCTTATACCTTATCTTTACTGCCTCTGTTAAAAATCTTCAATCCTGTTATTTGTTATCATCTAATGACTAATCATTTTGTGATATTATTTTCTTCATTTTATATCCAATTTTTTTTTAATTATTTTTGGTCTTTATAATTTTATGTCATGTGTTATGATTGTATTATATGATTTAGATCAAATTGAATGAATTGTTAGGCTTTTCTCAGATTTCTAGATTATTCAGGTAGTTTCTGTGGTCATATATTTGCATTTTTTTTTCATATTTATTTCAATTAGGGTGGTTTTTTTTTTTTTTTTTAAGGTTTTATGTAAATTAATTTTGATTTTGGTTTTTTTTTTTAATTTGTATTTGCAGATTGTTGTGCCAGCGATTCTAAGGTGGCCAATTGGGACATTGAAGACTTTTTATCTGTTATGTTTGTATTTTTTTTTATTTTTTGGTTTTTTTTCCACTGGAATTATTTTCTTCATTTTATATCCGAACTTTTTTTTTATTTGGTCTTTATAATTTTGTGATATGTTTTATGGTTGTATTCTATGATTTTTAGTTCAAATTTATATTATTCGAATTTCTGGATTGTTTAGGTAGTTTCTATGGTCAGATATTTTCCTGTGCTTTTACTATTTGTCCTACTTATTTAATGCTTTCAGATTATTTTACTTTACTTGTGATTATGTTATTTGTTATTTTTTCCCTCATTTATTACGCCTTCTTATACCTTACAATTACTACCTCTGTAATACCCTCTTAATTATTTTGTTTTGAACCTCCTTTAATTCTTACTTCTGTCATGTTATTTGTTATCTTCTGAGAACTAATCATTTTAGGATATTATTTTTGTGCAAAGCTCCTGTTTTTATTCATGCATTATTTTTTATGTTCATGATTAGTTTCGCTATCGATATATTGCATCTGTTTTCTGTCTTTTATCTGTTTGTTTAATATTCCCTTGTATCTATTATTTTTTTACACATAATATACATCATTTGTGTGGTAATTTTTTGATAATTGTTATGATTATTTGTGACTTTGATGGTTTTGTTTATTTGTTCCTATGATTTTTGTTAATTATGTTTCTATTTTTATATCATTTATAAAACTTTAGTATGTCTCTTTGGTTTCTCCGAATTTGAATGTTTGATTTTGGGTTTTTTGTTTTTTCGGTATTATTGATTTAGGGTGTGTATTTTTTTTGTTGTTCGATTTGTGTTTTGAGGTAGATTTTGTTCTTCATTGTGTTGTTTCAATGTTTTTTTTTTTTCATTTTTTGCTTTTTTTTTTTCCCTTTTAAGGGTTTTTCTCTGTTTTCTCTGTTTTCTCATCTTTCGGATCTATGTTGTCAACCACAGCTTGTGGGTATTTTGCTTGTCTCCGTTGTTCATCACTTCTCTTTGTTTTGTTCGAACCCTAAGTTTTGGTAATTATAGGTTTTTTTTTTGTTCGTGTTCGGTTAGGTTTTGACCTTTTTTTTGGGTGTTCGTGTATGAAAATACTCCTTTTTTTTTCTTTCTTTCATTTTTTTTCGTATTTGCATTTTTTAGGATACTATACAAACAAATATGTTTTTTTTTGTATTTATTTCAGTGGGGGTTTTTTTTTCTTCTTGTTTTTAGGCTTTATGTAAATTAATTTTGATTTTGGTTTTTTAGTTAATTTGTATTTGTAGATTGCAGTGCTTGCGATTGTAAGATGACTGATTGGGACTATTGATGAAGACTTTTTATCTGTGATGTTTGTATTTTTTTTTTATTGTTTAGTTTTTTCCCCCGGTATTCGTTTCTTCATTTTATATCCGAATTTTTATTTATTTATTTTTTATCTTTATAATTTTTTGTTATGTTTTATGGTTGTATTCTTTTGAGTTGAATGAATTGGCTGTACTATTATTTGGATTTCTTCAAGTAGTCGGATATTTTCCTATGCTTTTACTGATTTGTCCTATATAACTAATGCTTTCAAATTATTTTGCTTTAAGTCCATTGTCTGTTGTGAGTAAATGTATTTTTTTATCCATATATACGTGTAAATATTTTGTTCCCGCTCTCTATCACCGACTCTTTTCAATATTTTCCCTCATTTTATTACTTCTTTCTTATACCTTATCTTTACTGCCTCTGTTAAAAAATCTTCAATCCTGTTATTTGTTATCATCTAATGACTAATCATTTTGTGATATTATTTTCTTCATTTTATATCCAATTTTTTTTTTAAATTATTTTTGGTCTTTATAATTTTATGTCATGTGTTATGATTGTATTATATGATTTAGATCAAATTGAATGAATTGTTAGGCTTTTCTCAGATTTCTAGATTATTCAGGTAGTTTCTGTGGTCATATATTTGCATTTTTTTTTCATATTTATTTCAATTAGGGTGGTTTTTTTTTTTTTTTTTAAGGTTTTATGTAAATTAATTTTGATTTTGGTTTTTTTTTTTAATTTGTATTTGCAGATTGTTGTGCCAGCGATTCTAAGGTGGCCAATTGGGACATTGAAGACTTTTTATCTGTTATGTTTGTATTTTTTTTTATTTTTTGGTTTTTTTCCACTGGAATTATTTTCTTCATTTTATATCCGAACTTTTTTTTTATTTGGTCTTTATAATTTTGTGATATGTTTTATGGTTGTATTCTATGATTTTAGTTCAAATTTATATTATTCGAATTTCTGGATTGTTTAGGTAGTTTCTATGGTCAGATATTTTCCTGTGCTTTTACTATTTGTCCTACTTATTTAATGCTTTCAGATTATTTTACTTTACTTGTGATTATGTTATTTGTTATTTTTTCCCTCATTTATTACGCCTTCTTATACCTTACAATTACTACCTCTGTAATACCCTCTTAATTATTTTGTTTTGAACCTCCTTTAATTCTTACTTCTGTCATGTTATTTGTTATCTTCTGAGAACTAATCATTTTAGGATATTATTTTTGTGCAAAGCTCCTGTTTTTATTCATGCATTATTTTTTATGTTCATGATTAGTTTCGCTATCGATATATTGCATCTGTTTTCTGTCTTTTATCTGTTTGTTTAATATTCCCTTGTATCTATTATTTTTTTACACATAATATACATCATTTGTGTGGTAATTTTTTGATAATTGTTATGATTATTGTGACTTTGATGGTTTTGTTTATTTGTTCCTATGATTTTTGTTAATTATGTTTCTATTTTTATATCATTTATAAAACTTTAGTATGTCTCTTTGGTTTCTCCGAATTTGAATGTTTGATTTTGGGTTTTTTGTTTTTCGGTATTATTGATTTAGGGTGTGTTTTTTTTTTTTGTTGTTCGATTTGTGTTTTGAGGTAGATTTTGTTCTTCATTGTGTTGTTTCAATGTTTTTTTTTTTTCATTTTTTGCTTTTTTTTTTCCCTTTTAAGGGTTTTTCTCTGTTTTCTCTGTTTTCTCATCTTTCGGATCTATGTTGTCAACCACAGCTTGTGGATATTTTGCTTGTCTCCGTTGTTCATCACTTCTCTTTGTTTTGTTCGAACCCTAAGTTTTGGTAATTATAGGTTTTTTTTTTGTTCGTGTTCGGTTAGGTTTTGACCTTTTTTTTGGGTGTTCGTGTATGAAAATACTCCCTTTTTTTTTCTTTCTTTCATTTTTTTTCGTATTTGCATTTTTTAGGATACTATACAAACAAATATGTTTTTTTGTATTTATTTCAGTGGGGGTTTTTTTTCTTCTTGTTTTTAGGCTTTATGTAAATTAATTTTGATTTTGGTTTTTAGTTAATTTGTATTGTAGATTGCAGTGCTTGCGATTGTAAGATGACTGATTGGGACTATTGATGAAGACTTTTATCTGTGATGTTTGTATTTTTTTTTTATTGTTTAGTTTTTTCCCCCGGTATTCGTTTCTTCATTTTATATCCGAATTTTTATTTATTTATTTTTTTATCTTTATAATTTTTTGTTATGTTTTATGGTTGTATTCTTTTGAGTTGAATGAATTGGCTGTACTATTATTTGGATTTCTTCAAGTAGTCGGATATTTTCCTATGCTTTTACTGATTTGTCCTATATAACTAATGCTTTCAAATTATTTTGCTTTAAGTCCATTGTCTGTTGTGAGTAAATGTATTTTTTATCCATATATACGTGTAAATATTTTGTTCCCGCTCTCTATCACCGACTCTTTTCAATATTTTCCCTCATTTTATTACTTCTTTCTTATACCTTATCTTTACTGCCTCTGTTTAAAAATCTTCAATCCTGTTATTTGTTATCATCTAATGACTAATCATTTTGTGATATTATTTTCTTCATTTTATATCCAATTTTTTTTTTAAATTATTTTTGGTCTTTATAATTTTATGTCATGTGTTATGATTGTATTATATGATTTAGATCAAATTGAATGAATTGTTAGGCTTTTCTCATATTTCTAGATTATTCAGGTAGTTTCTGTGGTCATATATTTGCATTTTTTTTTCATATTTATTTCAATTAGGGTGGTTTTTTTTTTTTTTTTAAGGTTTTATGTAAATTAATTTTGATTTTGGTTTTTTTTTTAATTTGTATTTGCAGATTGTTGTGCCAGCGATTCTAAGGTGGCCAATTGGGACATTGAAGACTTTTTATCTGTTATGTTTGTATTTTTTTTTATTTTTTGGTTTTTTTCCACTGGAATTATTTTCTTCATTTTATATCCGAACTTTTTTTTATTTGGTCTTTATAATTTGTGATATGTTTTATGGTTGTATTCTATGATTTTAGTTCAAATTTATATTATTCGAATTTCTGGATTGTTTAGGTAGTTTCTATGGTCAGATATTTCCTGTGCTTTTACTATTTGTCCTACTTATTTAATGCTTTCAGATTATTTTACTTTACTTGTGATTATGTTATTTGTTATTTTTTCCCTCATTTATTACGCCTTCTTATACCTTACAATTACTACCTCTGTAATACCCTCTTAATTATTTTGTTTTGAACCTCCTTTAATTCTTACTTCTGTCATGTTATTTGTTATCTTCTGAAAACTAATCATTTTAGGATATTATTTTTGTGCAAAGCTCCTGTTTTTATTCATGCATTATTTTTTATGTTCATGATTAGTTTCGCTATCGATATATTGCATCTGTTTTCCTGTCTTTTATCTGTTTGTTTAATATTCCCTTGTATCTATTATTTTTTTACACATAATATACATCATTTGTGTGGTAATTTTTTGATAATTGTTATGATTATTTGTGACTTTGATGGTTTTGTTTATTTGTTCCTATGATTTTGTTAATTATGTTTCTATTTTTATATCATTTATAAAACTTTAATATGTCTCTTTGGTTTCTCCGAATTTGAATGTTTGATTTTGGATTTTTTGTTTTTCGGTATTATTGATTTAGGGTGTGTATTTTTTTTTTGTTGTTCGATTTGTGTTTTGAGGTAGATTTTGTTCTTTATTGTGTTGTTTCAATGTTTTTTTTTTCCATTTTTTTTCTTTTTTTTTTCCTCCCTTTTAAGGTTTTTTTCTCTGTTTTCTCATCTTTCGGATCTATGTTGTTAACCGTAGCTTGTGGGTATTTTGGTTGTCTCCGTTGTTCATCTCTTCTCTTTGTTTTGTTTTAACCCTTAGTTTTGGTAATTTTAGGTTTTTTTTTTTTGTTCGTGTTCGGTTAGGTTTTGATCTTTTGTTTTGGGTGTTCGTGTATGAAAATACTCCTTTTTTTTTTTCTTTGTTTCATTTTTTTCGTATTATTATTTTTTCGTATTTACATTTTTTAGGATACTATGCAAGCAAATGTGCTTTTTTGTATTTATTTCAGTGGGGGTTTTTTTTTCTTCTTGTTTTTAGGTTTTATGTAAATTAATTTTGATTTTGGTTTTTAGTTAATTTGTATTTGTAGATTGCAGTGCTTGCGATTCTAAGGTGACCGATTGGGACTATTGACGAAGACTTTTTATCTGTGATGTTTGTATTTTTTTTTATTTTTCCCCGGTATTGGTTTCTTCATTTTATATCCGAATTTTTATTTTTTATTTTTTATCTTTATAATTTTTTGTTATGTTTTATGGTTGTATTCTATTGAATTGAATGAATTGGCTGTATTATTATTCGGATTTCTCAAGTAGTCGGATATTTTCCTATGCTTTTACTGATTTGTCCTATATAATAATTGCTTTCAAATTATTTTGCTTTAAGTCCATTGTCTGTTGTGAGTAAATGTATTTTTATCCATATATACGTGTAAAAATTTTGTTCCCACTTTCTATCACCGATTCTTTTCAAGATTTTCCCTCATTTTATTACTTCTTTCTTATACCTTACCATTACTGCCTCTGTTAAAAAATCTTCTATCATGTTATTTGTTATCATCTGAAGACTAATCATTTTGTGATATTATTTTCTTCATTTTATATCCGATTTTTTTTAATTTATTTTTGGTCTTTATAATTTTATGTCATGTGTTATGGTTTGTATTACATGATTTAGTTCAAATTGAATGAATTGTTAGGCTTTCCTGTTATTCAGATTTCCATATTGTTCAGGTATTTTCTGTGGTCAGATATTTGCATTTATTTTTTTTATATTTATTTCAATGGGGGGTTTTTTTTTTTTATGTTTTATACAAATTAATTTTGATTTTGGTTTTTTTTTTTTAATTTGTATTTGTAGATTGCTGTGCTAGCGATTCTAAGGTGGCCGATTTGAGGCTATTGATAGACATATTGAAGACTTTTTATCTGTTATGCTTGTAGTTTTTTTTATTTTTTGGTTTTTTTTTCCATCCGAACTTTTTTTTATTTGGTCTTTATAATTTTATGTTATGTTTTATGGTTGTATTATATGATTTAGTTCAATTGAATGAATTGTTATATTATTCGAATTTTGATTGTCTTCGTTGTTCATCTCTTAAAAATAGTCTCCTCTTAGTTTTGTCTGAACCCCTAAGTTTTTGTAATTATAGGTTTTTTTTTTTTGTTCGTGTTCGGTTAGGTTTTGACCTTTTTTTTTGGGTGTTCGTGTATGTAAATACTCCCGTTTTTTTTTTCTTTTGTTTCATTTTTTTCGTATTACTATTTTTTCGTATTTTGCATTTTTGAGGATACTATGAAAAAAGAATGTGTTTTTTTGTATTTATTTCATTGGGGTTTTCTTATGTAAATTAATTTTGATTTTGGTTTTTTGTTAATTTGTATTTGTAGATTGCAGTGCTTGCGATTCTAAGGTGACCGATTGGTGACTATTGACGAAGAGTTTTTATCTGTGATGTTTGTATTTTTTTTATTTTTTAGTTTTTTCCCCTCGGTATTATTTTCTTCGTTTTATATCCGAATTTTTATTATTTATTTTTTATCTTATAATTTTTGTTATGTTTTATGGTTGTATTTTAGTTCAAATTGAATGAATTGGCTTACTATTATTCGGATTTCTTGTTCATGTAGTCAGATATTTTCCTATGCATTTACTGATTGTCCTATATAATTAATGCTTTCAAATTATTTGCTTTAAGTCCATTGTCTGTGTGAGTAAATGTATTTTTAACCATATATACGTGTAAAAATTTTGTTCCTGCTCTCTATCACCGACTTTTTTCAAGATTTTCCCTCATTATTTTCTTCATTTTATATCCGATTTTTTTTTTTAATTTATTTTTGGTCTTTATAATTTTATGTCATGTGTTATGGTTGTATTATATGATTTAGTTCAAACTGAATGAATTGTTAGGCTTTCCTGTTATTCGGATTTCTAGATTGTTCAGGTTTCTGTGGTCAGATATTTTCCTGTACTTTTCATTTTTTTTCTTTCATTTTATATCATTGAGGATACTATGCATGTAAATGTGTTTTTGTTGTATTTATTTCAGTTTGGGGGGGGGGGGGGGGTTTCTTTTTTTTTTGGTTTTTGGTTTTTTTTTTTTTTTTTAATTTGTATTGTAGATTGATGTGCTTACGATTCTAAGGTGGCCGATTGGGACTATTGATAAACATATTGAAGACTTTTTATCTGTTATGTTCGTATTTTTTTTTAATTTTTTTGGTTTTTTTCCCCTGGTATTATTTTCTTCATTTTATATCCGAACTTTTTTTTTATTTGGTCTTTATAATTTTATGTTATGTTTTATGGTTGTATTCTATAATTTAGTTCAAATTGAATGAATTCTTATATTATTCGAATTTCTGGATTGTTCAGGTAGTTTCTGTGGTCAGATATTTTCCTGTGTTTTTACTATTTGTCCTACATATTTAATGCTTTCAGATTATTTTGCTTTACTTGGGATTGTGTTATTTGTTGTGATGATAAACCTCTCTTTTTTTTCCCTCATTTATTACTTCTTTCTTATACCTTACAATTACTACCTCTGTAGTACTACTACCTCTGTAATACCCTCTTAATTATTATGTTTTGAACCTCCTTTAATTCTTACTTGAAATCTTCTGTCCTGTTATTTGTTATCTTCTGAAGACTAATCATTTTGGGATATTATTTCTGTGCAAGCTCTTGTTTTATTCAGGTATTATTTTTAATGTTCATGATTAGTTTCACGATCCATATATGGCATCCTTTTTTCTTTCTTTTATCTGTTTGTTTAATATTCCCATGTATCTGTTTTTTTTTTTTTCACAGAATATACATCATTTTTTTTCTTGTGTGGAGTCTAACATGTTATATGATTTAGTAATTTTTTGATAATTGTTATGATTATTGTGACTTTGATGGTTTTGTTTATTTGTTCCTATGATTTTGTTAATTATGTTTCTATTTTTATATCATTTATAAAACTATAGTATGTCTCTATGGTTTCTCCGAATTTGAAGGTTTGATTTTGGGGGGGGTTTTTTTTTTCGATATTATTGATTTAGGGTGTGTATTTTTATTTTTTTATTTTTTTATTTTTTTGTGTTGTTGTTGTTCGATTTGTGTTTTGTGGTAGATTTTGTTCTTATTGTGTTGGTTCAAAAATTTTGTTTCATTTTTTGTTTTTTTTTCTCCCTTTTAAGGGTTTTTTCTCTGTTTTCGGATCTATGTTGTTAACCGTAGCTTGTGGGTATTTTGGTTGTCTCCGTTGTTCATCTCTTAAAATAGTCTCCTCTTTGTTTTGTCTGAACCCTAAGTTTTGGTAATTATAGGTTTTTTTTTTGTTCCTGTTCGGTTAGATTTTGACCTTTTTTTTTTGGGTGTTCGTGTATGTAAATACTCCTGTTTTTTTTTTTCTTTTGTTTTATTTTTTTGTATTATTATTTTTTCGTATTTGCATTTTTTAGGATACTATGCAAAAAAAAATGTGTTTTTTTGTATTTATTTCAGTGGGGTTTTCTTATGTAAATTAATTTTGACTTTGGTTTTTTGTTAATTTGTATTTGTAGATTGCAGTGCTTGCGATTCTAAGGTGACCGATTGGGACTATTGACGAAGACTTTTTATCTGTGATGTTTGTATTTTTTTTTATTTTTTTGTCTTTTCCCCTCGGTATTATTTTCTTCATTTTATATCCAAATTTTTATTATTTATTTTTTATCTTTATAATTTTTTGTTATGTTTTATGGTTGTATTTTAGTTCAAATTGAATGAATTGGCTTTACTATTATTCGGATTTCTTGTTCAAGTAATCAGATATTTTCCTATGCATTTACTGATTTGTCCTATATAATTAATGCTTTCAAATTATTTTGCTTTAAGTCCATTGTCTGTGTGAGTAAATGTATTTTTAACCATATATACGTGTAAAAATTTTGTTCCTGCTCTCTATCACCGACTTTTTTCAAGATTTTCCCTCATTTTATTACTTCATTTATTACTTCTTTCTTATACCTTACCATTACTGTCTCTGTTAAAATCTTTTATCCTGTTATTTGTTATCATCTAAAGACTAATCATTTTGTGATATTATTTTCTTCATTTTATATCCGAATTTTTTTTTAATTTAATTTTGGTCTTTATAATTTTATGTCATGTGTTATGGTTGTATTATATGATTTAGTTCAAAGATAACAAATTTGTGGAAATTGATTCGTCAAAACCTCAGCAAATTCAACCAAAAAAAAAAAAAAGAATCATTCGGACTAAGAAAAAAGAATAAAAAAAATGATTTGGTAATAAGAGGCAATAATACTATGTGGTACTACATATTGTAACTCAAATACACATAATTTATGTGTCAATCAATTAAATCAAAATGACTTAACATCCAGATCTATCGGTAGTTACTCTAAAAGAGTCTCTACCACAGCCTTTCCAAAAATAAACTTATTTACTCTTAGTTAAAAATTGGAGAAAGTCTGTTGCAAAGTCTTATTTATATACCTTATTAATAGAGCTCATTTTTAAAACCGTTCATTGTAATCAACGGCTGAGATGTTACTTGTGCATGATAGCTATAATGTACCTTAACTCATAATATTATACTAAAAACAAAAAACAGAAATTAAAAAAAAAAAGTCAAAGAAACTAAAAAACTAGCCAGTGATGGCTCACTAGCGGCCCCCCTGACACTGGCAATGAGTGCCCTCCTCCTCGACGCCGACGAAGACCACCGCTTCCCCCCCCCATCGCCGGGTGACGAGCGCCCCCCTTCCCTGATGCCAACAAAGACCCCCTCCTTTTCCCCAACCAAATCTGCACCGCCCCCCCCCCCCTCCCCCCGTCGGTCGCTCGCCCCTAAATCAACAATGAGTGCCTTGCCCACTCGGACTCCCCCACTCGCCCAGGAAATGGCGACGCCCCTACTAGACGCCATCACGGTAAACAAGTTAGTTTTTTTTTATTTCTTTTTTTTTTATTATTTTTAATTTATTAATCAATACTATTTTAATGTAAGGTGCATAATAATTATTATACACAATCAATATTTCAGTCATTCAATTACATTTTAACGGTTTAAAAATGAACTCTACCGATAGGGTATTATATAAATGTATTTATTTGTTATAAATGTATAAATGTATTATACATTTATTTGTTATATGAATGTATTTAAAAATGAGCTCTACCGATATGGTATTATATAA
Organism: Ficus erecta; assembly: GCA_008635985.1. Taxonomy (NCBI): domain Eukaryota; kingdom Viridiplantae; phylum Streptophyta; class Magnoliopsida; order Rosales; family Moraceae; genus Ficus; species Ficus erecta. The sequence continues at coordinate 39,304 of BKCH01000207.1, read as the reverse complement.
ATGAGAGTTTACCATAGCTTTACCCTAAAAAATGTATTTATTTGTTAATAAATTTTTTTATCTTCACGGATTTTTAAATGTATTTTTAGGTTAAATATTTACCCAAAAAAATATTTATTTACTTTTATTTTGTTTTATTTTCATATTTTAAGTTTTTATTTTCAAATTACATAATTTGAACCCGTTTGGTGAATGAGTTTGAATTAAAATTTTAAATTTAAATTGAAAATTTTTGTTGAATTTTTAGAAAAAACCCAGAAAAAAAATATATTTTAGTTTGAAATGAGATAACTCACCAAACGAAACCTTAGTTACAATACCCCAATTTACAGAAAAAAAAAATCCTAAACTACCCCAATTAAAAAAACCCCAACCCTTATTCAAAAAAAAAAAAAAAACCCCAACCCAATCCCACCAAAGTCGGTCGGCACTGTAGACATGCCTTTGCCGGAGATGAAGCAGTCGACGCGGGGAGGTAAAGGAGTTTGTGACGCTGCCAGTAGAAGGCCAGAAGCCGGCAACCGACGGAGCTCCAGATCTTCTCTGGTGAGGGAGTACGCATTTTCGCCGATATTTTTCCTTCACGAGACGGCAATGGAGACAAAAACGTCGACGGTTAGGGAGTTCCAGATGTTCGCGACTTCGAGACGGAGACGGCGTTGGTGAGGGAGTCGCGACGGGACAACGATCATGGCGAGGCCGCTCCGACGATAGTGGCGATTCTAACGCGCGTTTTCCTGTGATCTAGGTTCGATGGAGGAAAGAGAGATGGGAGGCAAAGGAGAGTGAAAAGAATAGTTTGGGGTTAATTTTGATATTTTAATATGTAATTAATTTAAATTATGTTATTTGGTTATATTAATTTCAATCTTTTTATTATTTTAAAATCTTATAGTCAAATATTCTATATCACTCATTTTCTCTCATTTTTCTTTGAAAGCAAAGATAAAAAAAATATTTTTGAACATTTTTAGATGTATTTATATTTTTAACTCACTTTTAAAGAGATTATTGGACCTCACTACAATTTTTGTCCCTCTTATTTTCATTTTCAGTTTATTTTCTTTCTTACCAAACTACTATCCATCTACATATCACTCCTCTCACTTTCTTCCTTTCTCTTTTCCTTTTTCATCTTACCAAACATGACGTTCATCTTTCCAAAATTTTGTAAAAAACCAAAATCCATGGTCTAAATTTATGTTTTTGTCCTTATTTTTGAAGTTAAATAATATATGTATGAAACAATAATTGTACAAATTCTTTTATTTTCTTTCCTTTATCTCTACTAAACAACTTCAAAGGAAAACTATTTCATTTCTATCATTAATTTTTCATCTTTTATAACTTTTCTCTTTTATCTTATCTTCTTTCTTTGTACCAAATGTGTCTTCCTAAGAAAAACGTTTATTATTGGTTTGCTCATTAAGAACTCGTGCAATTAGATCTGGTTCAAATTTCTTTCTTTTTTTTTTAAACAAAAAAAAAATAAAATCAAATGTCCTTAAGTGTAGAATGTAGATCTTCCTAGTTCCAAAAAATAATAATAATAATAATAATAATAAAAGAATGTAGATCCGAATTTTTTTTCCGTGAAACTCTATCCAATATTAAAAGATTGATTTTCCGTTAAAATTGGACAATAAATACTAGACTACAGTTAAGCCCTTGCACATCTGGGGTACAAAACATAATTTCTAATTTGGTCCCGGAAGCATCACATTCTCTTCTCTGACCCAAATAGGTAACATGTGTGTATATTCACTTACTAAGATCTGAACTCCCAAAAAAAAAAAAAAAGGGAAATTCATGTAAATTTATTATTATTGTTTTCTCATTTTTCACTTTCTCAGTTTTTTAGTCCTTCCTATTTCTTTGTTTTAAAGCTGTGTTAAGATGGTTTTATGCTAATCTGGGTTTTTTTTTTTCAATCAAAATTACATGTCCAGAAGAAAGTGGCTGATGATTCAAAATATGGACCACTGCACTTTGATCTTAATACAGGGGCAAAGATGCCATCAGTAGGTCTTGGAACATGGAAAGCTGACCTGGTATTGTTGGTAAAGCTGTCATTACGGCCCGTCCAGGTTATTTTCTTTGCATAACATGCTGTGCCCAGTGGGATATATATATATATATATATAAGTATGTATGTATGTATGTATTTATGTATATATATTGATGTCCGAGTATTAGAACCACTAGAATGGTTATAGGCACATTGACTGTGCTCAAGTCTATGGCAATGAAAGAGAGGTAACCTTCACCATTTTAGCTTGTCACTGTTTCCATACCATTGTTTCTTTCTAGTGTTCGATTTTGTTAAGAATAAAGTGCAGGTAAGTGTGGCACTGAAGGAACTATTTTCCTTTGGAGTAGTACAACGCTCCGAGTTGTTCATCACATCTAAGCTATGGTCTCTCTCCAGCGTTTTCATTTTATCATCTTTTAGTTGTTATTTAATAGTTGGCTAAGCACATTGTTTCCAAGTTCGGATTAAGATAGATATATCTATATATACATATACGGCAGGTGCAGTAACCATGCACCAGAAGATGTCTCAAAGGCACTGCACAAGACATTAGAAGATTTCCAGCTTGACTACATTGATCTGTATCTTGTATACCTCCAATACTCGAAAACTGGGGCCCCATTTCATTCGCGCATTTGAAGAATACATTTCACGTTAAAAGTCGTTTGAACATCACCTGAATTCTTGTTCCAGATACATTGGCCATTTAGGACAAAGCCCGGGTCGCAGGGATTTGCTCCTGAAGTCATGGCTCCATTATGTCTTCTTGAGACATGGAATGCAATGGAAGGCTTGTATGCGACTGGCCAAGCTTGGGCCATCGGTGTGAGCAACTTCTTGACTAAGAAGCTGGAGCACCTGCTTTTGTATGTCAAAGTTCTGCCTGCAGTCAATCAGGTTGGGTGTCACCCTGTGTGGCAGCAACCTGCTCTTCACAACTTGTGCAAGTCCACCGGTGTTCATCTTTTGGTATGCTTCCTTTCTAGTATTATCCTTAGATTACAATGTTAACTTGACTATTGAAGCAGCAGGACTACTAGTTACTATTGGCCATCTAATGATATTTATGAGCTTATTTCTTCTTTCCTTTTGGCTTGTACTTTGTATTTTAAAGAGAAGTACAAGTTTCAAGTCAAATGAACGAGTGATAATCCTTTGGGGCATGTAAATACTTTTATTACTATTATTATTATTGGATATCTGAAACTGATTTTGGGTCTCAGAGTGGCTGAAAGAAGAGAGAGAGTGTCGTTAAATTTTATCGTAATTAGAGCTTGTTTGGTTGGAGGAAAGAGTGGGAGGAGTTATAGGGCTGGGCCTAGAAGCATTCTAGGAAGGATTTTATGATGTGTGGTTGTTTAGTAAGAAGTATTAGAGGAGCGAATGGATTGAGTGAGGGATTCAAATCCTCCGAGAACCCCCAATTTTGATGTCTCCCAATTTGGAGGATTCTTAGATGAAGCTCTTACACTTATTAGAAACACTCGGTCAAATTTTAAAAGTTTCTTTTCCTTCCTTTGCATCTATATACCAAACAAAAGAAGTGATTTTTATTTTCTTTCCTTCTTATCGTACCAAAAACCGTAAAAGAAAGGACCTCTCCCACTCTTTCCATTTACCTCGCCTAGGTCATCTACCTCTTCCTTTCTACTTCTTGCCTTCTTACCAAACAAGGTGTTTGTGTGTGTGTGATTTGCAAAAACCAAAAGATTGGATATATCCTAACAGCTAAAAATTAACAGGAGATGAGAAGAATTTGTTCATTTTGGTATACAGTAATTTAATGAAACCAAGGCTATAGTTATTTAGACTGTCCTAATGAGGATTGCGATCTCATAGGCCTATTCACCGCTGGGGTCTCCGGGGTCTTGGGTAAAAGGGGAAATCTTGAAGGAACTTGTACTACTGGAAACTGCTGAGAAGCTAAACAAGTCACCGGCACAAGTAGCTCTCCGTTGGGGTGTTCAGAGCGAACACATCGTCCTTCTAAAAGAGCGTAAGCAAATCTAGGATCAAGGAAAACCTGAGCTTGTTCGATTGGTGCATTCTTCAAGAACTCTTCTCAAAATTTTCAGGAATCTACCAGGTTAAATTTTTTGCACATTACCTGGAATTGTACTTTTTCTTTTTTAACCAAGAATTGTCTACTATTATCTTGAGGTTGGATATATATGCAGCAAAGGCTACTCCAAGGAGATTTTGCAATACACGAGAGATTGTGTCCTTATAAAAGCCCCCAAGAACTTTGGGACGGGGAAATATGAGAGGATGGTATGAACCCTCTTGCATTCCAATTTTTTCTTGGGATGCATGCGTCTATGGAACTCCAATTTCTAAATGAGTTTTTCCCACTTACAAAACACCTGTAGTGGGTACATCAAAGATGAATTAATTTGGAGCAATTTGAATTTTGACTCCATGTGTGATCTACATATTAAGCCATCGGTGTTGTTAAGTGATGCTTCTTTTATGAAAGTTGCAGAGGAGATTTCCTCGGATCGGGTTTAAATGTCAAAAGCTGCTTCAGGTTTTTGTGCCTTGGGAAATTGAAAGAATGTTATCATCCTCTCGAGTTTCTTTCCACATAAGGATAAATTGATATGGCATCACAATCGATGAACAATGAGTAATTTGTGAAAAGTAAGTCTCCATTTGGTATTCCATTTCATTTTGAGCTAAATTGAACTTTACAACTAGCCTTTTTTTTATTGTCCTTTTCTGAAAAAAGTCAACAAAAATTATAACTAGTTTTTGAAAAGTCAACCAACTTCAACTTAAATATTCTATTTCATTTTAAACTCAACCTGAACACCAAATGCATCCTAAAGAACACAAATTTTTATAGCAGTTTGCCTTCAATGTGAAGATTAGTGTTGGAGACTTTTTCACCAAGTAAAGAGAATTAAATGGGGATCTATCAGCCTTACGAGTGCCAAATAGCCATTAGGGCATAACTGTAAGGGTATATGCCCTTACATGATAATTCCCAGTCAATATAAAATGTCGACTTTATCTAATTTCCAATTTGAATTGCTTTCTTGATGCCATAATCTCATAGTTGAACTTCGAATACATGAATAACGAATATGGTAATCAAATTTAGGAATTTAATAACTGCCGGCATCAGCTCGGAACTTCTTGTGATGGTCGGGGTAAAACGTTAAAGTGGCCGATGAGCATTGAGTCTGCTCAGCGCAGGTACAACAGTTGCCCCCCCAACTCGTAGTATTATCTACACCAAGCTCATAAGGAAGTGTAACAACCTCGTTGGTGAGCGGTTCCCTATTGAATTCATCATTGCAGTTCAAACTTTCCAATCTAGACCCATTTACCATACAACAACATAGTGAAAAGAGCATCCAGTCTAAGGTAACATGTAAACATCTTATAAATTGTACAAAAAAAAGAAAAAAAAACCTGCATCAATAAATGACAATGTTGATATGCAGTCACATTATTATTATACTATTATACTAAAGGAATGCCTCCTTTACACTGTTCTTTGTACAGTGTTGCACAGTAAAAAAAATTTTCCCTCTTCACATTTTTGTTTCTGTTGCTACAGTGGAGTACAGTAATGCATAGTAATTTCTGGTGTTAAATGACGTTTTTGCCCCTGATTTCCTTCACCCGGTTGAGCTACCCACATTAAATGGACATTTTTGTCCTCATTTTAATGTGAAGCCGGTTTTGCCCTTGGTTTTCGGCTGCTACCTTCCTTCCTCCACAGTGTATGGACAATTTTACCCTCCACACTCTAATTCTCCCCTTCCCTTCTTTCTTTTGCTGCCCCCTCTCCCTATTGATTTTCTCTTTCTATCTTTCCTCTTTTGACTCTCTCTCTCTCTCTACCACTCTGCCTCTCTCTCTCTCCCTCTTCTTTGGATTTTTGGGTTCTAAAGCTTAGATTTTTGGGTTTTTTTGTTCCTTTGTCTGCTCATTTTTTCTTTTTTGGATTGGGTTTTTACTGCTGACGATCTCTTTGCCGGTGTGGTTGTTTTCTTCTGTTGCAGCAGCTTGGTTTTTGTTGTTCATTTTTGGAAAAAAAAAATTTCCCCCTTTTTGATGTTGTTGGGTTATTGTGTTGAAGGTTTAGATATGTTTTTGTGTTGGAGGTTTTGGTTTTGATTTTTGTGTTGTTGTTTTGTTCTTGGTTACTGTTTCTGGGGGTTTTTTTTTTAACAAATTCAATAGTAAGTTAAAAAATAACAAAAGATAGGGTTAGACCTTAAACTATATATAAATATTGCTATTTATCATAAAATAATGCATAACAAAATATATAAAAGAAAGTACAATCATCACGATGTTAAAATCTAAGAATTGGGTCCTATCCTGTAATATAAAATGTTAGTATTCCATTGAAAATGGTAGTAAATAGTAGTTTTTAGGCCTTTACACAAATGCCACAACCACAACCTTAGATTGATTTTACCATGAACAAAATTATTTGAAAAAAAAAGAAAAAAAATATCAAACAAACACTTTTTTTTTTCGACCTCTCAGATTTTGGTTTTTATTTTTGCCTACTATTCATGTTCTTCTTCTTCTTCTTTTTTTTTTTTTTTTGTTTTTTGTTTTTTGTTGTGAGTATTTTTTGATTTGTTTTCCAAGTTTTTGGAAACGAATGCAGAGTACTAAAAAGGGTGAACAAAAATTATGGTATGTTGCATTTTTTTTTTCCCCTTCTTCTTTAATTCGGCACTGTTTTTGCTGCCCTTTTTTTTATTTTTTTTATATGTGATTGTTGCTAATTACTTTTTGCAGATTGGAATAACAATTGTGGCAAGATGAATCGATGCCAGTATCAAGTGGAACATTGAAGTTTTTTATCTGTTGGTTTGTATTTTTGTAATTTTTAGTGTTTTTTCTCCCCGGGTAACATTTTGTTGATTTTGTTTCCAAATCTGATTTTTGCATTGTGTATGTTGATGATTTCTATTATATTTAGAATATTTAGTGTTTGGTGTTTTTATTAGAAATTATTTATTTTTCTGTTAAATTTTTTTTCTTCACAAATTGCTTTTATTGTAGATAGGACGTTTTTGTTTATAATTGTTAATTTTGAATTAGGTTAGTGCGTGTGATGTTTTGTTATCATCATTCTTTCTATTTAATTCACAAAATTATTATTCTCTTTTGTCTGATAACCGTATTGCATGATTTAGTTAGATTTCAATAAATTGTTAGATGTGTTTTAACTATGTAGTTTGCTAGTTGTAATTATAAGATTTGCCCCCTTTTGAATTATCCGTTTTTTTTTTTTTTTTTTTTACCCTTTTTGTTGCAATTGTATTGTATGCTAGAAGTTTCTCATTTATTAGCCATGATTACTTTGACTCAAATTTTCTACAGCTTCAACTTTATCATTAATGCAGCTGATTTTGTTATCTCTTATTTGTTCTGTGTGAAATTTTTTTTCTCTCTCTTGCACCGACTCTTCTGATTTAGCCGGTTCTCTCTTTTAAGTAAATCTTCTATTCATTTATTGCTTCATCTCTTTCCTTTACCATTAATGCTTCTGTAAGCTTCTATTAACTATTTTCCCTTGAAGTTTCTTTACTCTCTGTTTAAACCTGCTTTTTTATCCAGGTACTGTTCTTATTTAAATGTTTTTATTAGTGTTCATTATTGTCTTATTATTTCAACATGTTTATTACTATGATCTTCATATTGTGATCTTATTTGTTTCTTTTCTCTGTTTGTGGTTATTTACCCCCTTTTTTTTCCCTGCCTCCTCCCCCCCTCCCCCCAGTTCCTCTCCTTGGTTGACAGTAGACACAACCTTTTTTTTTTCTTATTTGTGAATGTTTTGTGATTATTATTTATATTATAAGTGGTAATTTACCTCCTTTTTTTTTCCCTGGCTGACAGTATGCACAGCCTTTTTTTCTTATTTGTGCATGTTTTGTGATTATTATTTATATTATAAGTGGTTATTTAAACCCCCCCCCCCCCCTCCTCTTTTTTCCTACCCCCCCCCCCCCCCCCCCCATCCCTCTCCCTGGCCGACAGGATACACAACCTTTTTTTTTTTCTTCTTTTCTTATTTGTGAATGTTTTGTGATTAATATTTATATTCTAAGTTACATGATAATCTCATATGTGATAAGTTTACTATTTTGCTTTTTTTCCCCCCCTCTTTTCTTCTATTATTGCTTTTTTGTTTTGTTGTTGTTCATGTTTTTAACAAGAACTTTTGGATTAAAATTTTTGTATGCTATAATGATCTCTAGTCAGATGTGTAAGAATGCATATACCATATATATTGTTTAATTTAATATGTTGTTGAATATGGTATTAATGATAACATATGTTACATAACTATTATATACTATTTGACCATCTTTATTGTTGTTGTGAATGTTTGGGATTTGTGTTAATTTTGTTTTTCTGACAATATAATGGTACTGTTCTAAATTTTTTGAACTTTTCCTCTTTCTTTCTATTTGCTCTCTTCTTCGTTTTCTTTCTGTATTATGTAAACCTTCTCTGTTTTTCTTTTTTCCTTTTTTTTTTTTTTTTTGTCTGGACACATTCCTAGACATTACGCTTGGTAGCTATCAAAGATGATGTTGAGTTGTATTATGGTTATTGTTGAGACATATTACTAATGAGATCTGAGCATACCAAAAAATGTTTAATTAAAACTTTTATACTATTTTTTATAGTGTATATATATATATATATATATATATTTGTATGTGTATATATTACATTCGTTGTTATCATTTCTACCTCACTTTTGTTTTTTCTATTCTTTGATTTTTTGTTTTTTTAATTACCTGGGGGTATTTTTTTCTTATTATATTGTTGTAATATTTAAGTTTATTAGAAAATTTTACGTATTGAAATCTTTTTATAATTACAATTTGTTGTAATCCTAATTGTACAATTGAAGTTCTTTTATTATGTAATTTTATTGTCTTTTTTTTTCCCCGGTTTTTCTATTTCTATGTAATATTTATTTATGAATTTAGATACCTTAATTTATTTATTATTTGATTTAATAAATCCAAGTCTTTATTGAAGGCAAAAAATACGTTCACATAAGGAAAAGAGAGGAGGAAGAGTAGTGGTTAACATGTTAATGAATTGGGTTTTTTAAATTCCTTAATGTTAAATTTTTTATTGCATATAAATTTTTATTTTGTTTAATAACAAAACTGATCATAATGAATCATAATAAGCTATATATTATTTGATTCAAGAAATGTAGGTTCTCATAAAAATATAAAAAACAATTTTGAAAAATAATATTTTAATGAATTGTTATATATTAGGAACATATAAAATTTGACAAAAACCGTTTCGTGTTCGGAATTCAACAAATAGAATAGACAGGGTGAGAAAAGATATAAAAAATTTTAGTTATAATCATATATATTAACAAAGTCAAAGTAATATTTTCTCCAATTAATTTTAATTATGAAAATTAAAATTCGATGAATAAAACAATATATAAAGATTAAAAAATGGTAAATTAAAAAAAGAAAAAGAAAAAAAAACGATTTTAACATACTAAAAAATTTAATTCAACAAATAAATATTTTTTTAATCAAATAATGTTGAAAACAAATTAAATAAACTAAATTACAAATTGAAGAATAATATTTTCTACGATCATTTTTCACTATGTAAAATAAAATTGCATCAATTAAATAATATATAAGAATTGCAAAATCTTAAATTTTATAAAAATTTACAATGGAAAAAAATCCGTAAAAATGAATTAATTTAATTAAAAATTAAAATAACACAATTTAATTATAATATTAAAAAAATAAAAGAAAACTTAATATTTTAGACTAAATAAAAAATAATTCATAAGAATTTATAAAAATAAATTATCACTATAGATTTAGAACAAAATAAAAAAAAATGTAGCGTTTTTCCCCCCTTTTTTTCTCTGGAGAGATTTTATTATAGGAAGCATATATTTACAAATTATGATTAATATTGTATATTAATGTTATTATTTCAAATTTACATTTGTTAAATGTATAACATATTTTTTCATTTCTTTATTAATTTAATTAGTTTCTTCTTCACTTTTTAAGCACACTTATTTAAGTTAGTGAATTTGTTTTACTATTAAATTTTTAGAGGTTTGATATTAATTATTATTTACAGTATTTTATTCAGAATGCATTACTCCATTTTGTTATGATAAAAAAATTTGTTACATTAAATATTTTCTTTTAATTTTAATAATTAATATTATTATGTTATTACTGATTCATCCTTTTTTTTAACTAAATAAATTGCAAAATTCTTTTTTTTTTTTTTACTTTTATGTCCATAATATTTATCTTTTAATAAAATTTTATATTGTTCTTTTAATAATTTATATTAAATAAAATGAAGCCGAGAAGAATGAAAAGAAAAACTCATACTAATACCAACAATTCAAAACGTTTGAATTCTTATCTTCACCGAATCTATCATTAAAGAAGTAGAATCAAAGTATATTATTATTTATATTTTAATTTCAATATTTATATTTTTTAATTTAACATACATATTTATATATCATTAATTATTATCTAATTTTATATATTGTTATTTTAGTCCTCAGTATCAATCTCCTCCATCACATCTTCAAATTGTATCTCCAACTGATCTATCAAAAAAACGAAAAGAAATAAGATAATATTAGTTTTTTTTTCAATAATTACACAATAAATTAATAAATTTATTTCAATTTATATATCAATTATAAATATCATTTTACTAACATATAAAAACATTTTTATTATAACAGATCGGAGGAAAAAATGAAGAAGCTTAAAAATGAATGACACCAAGTGATTCTACGAAGAAAAATTTACTACTTCAACACTTTTTGTTTGTGTAAATATAAATACATATTCATACTAATATATATGATTCAGACATCGTAATGTAAATCTAAATATACAAGAAAACAAACTAAAATCTTAAAGTTATTGTAAATATGTTATCTTCCTTAATTAACTGTATTTAATGTATATTATTTATTTTGATACTTTGTTTTTAATGTTTTTCTCCTACTACCGTGCAACGCACAGGTATTAGACTAGTATATACTAAAAGGATGTAAATTTACTATTTATACATAGTAAAATGACGGTTTTGCCCCTTAAATTTCTTCCTTCCGCCCTTCAAGCACAGTTAACTATCGGTTTTACCCTCCTTTCATTGTGCAGACATTTTTGCCCCTCTGAATGTGTCTACCGGTTGTTTTGTCTATAGTGGCTTGACTTCCCCCCCCCCCCCCCCCCCCCCCAAAACCCTAACTTTGCTTTCTCTTCTCCTCCCTGCCGCCGCTTCCTCTTCATTTCCCATTCTCTCTTTTTACTGTTCATTTTCCTCTTCCTCTCTCTCTTTCTCTGTTGTTCTCTTTTCTTCTTCTCATTTTTTTTTATGTTTTTTGGTGTCAAAACTCTACCGGTTGCTTCCTCTTGCTGTGTCCGCCACTTCTCCATTTTTCCCTCTGTCTCTTTACTGTTTTTTATTTTGTTCTTTACTGTGTTTTTTGAATTTTTTCTCCATTTTTTCCCCTCTCCCCTTTTTCTTTACGGAATTTTGTTTCCCCACTCTCCAGTGTATGCGTATAGTTGAAGAAGACTTTTTGAATTTTATTTTTTCCCATTTTGTTTTTTTTAGTTTAGTTTAGTTTAGTTTTTTTTTTTTTTTGGATTTTGTTGTGTCGGCTTCATTGTTTTCTCATTTTTTGGATTTTTGTTCTTGAAACTATAGTTTATGGGTATTTTGGTTATCTTTGTTGTTCATCTCTTCTTTTAATAGTGCTCTTTTACTGTTCAAACAATTTTTTTTTGGGTCTTTTTTTTTTTTTTTTTGTTTTCTCAGAATCCTAGGTTTTGGGTCTCCATTTTTTTTTCGGCCCCTTTTTTTTTTCCCCCCCTTATTGGTTACTTAGGTTTTGTATTATTTCCATTGTTTTTCTCTTTTTTTGAGGTTTCTATTTTTTTTTCTCCCCTTGGTTTGTTTGTTTTGTCCGAAACTCTAGGTTTTGATTTTGGGCGTTTTTAAATTTTTATTAGTCCTTTAGAGTTTTTTTTTTCATGTTTGATTAGGTTTTAGTTTTTTTTTCTGGGTTCTGTTTTTTTGTTTTGTCATTTTTTCTGCCGTGTATGTGTATAATGAAATAAGAGTATTTTTCTTTTTTTCTTTTTTTTTTGTTTCATTTTTTCCGTATTATTCTTTTTTTGTATTTGTATTTATATTATTGAGGATACTTTGCAAGCAAATGTAAAAGAAATAGATAAAAGCATGGGATATGTTTTGGTTTTTGTTGTATTTATTTTAGTGGGTTTTCTCTCAATTTTTGGTTTTATATAAATTAATTTTGATTTTGGTTTTTTGCTAATTTGTATTTGTAGATTGCAGTGGTTGCGATTCTAAGGTGACCGATTGGGATTATTGACAAATATATTGAAGACTTTTTATCTGTGATGTTTCTATTTTTAAATTTTTTTGGTTTTTTTCCCCCGGATATTATTTTTAGTCTATATAAATTTCTGTCATGTTTTATGGTTGTATTATATGATTTAGTTAGAATGGAATGAATTGTTAGGGTTCTCTATTATTTGGATTTATGATCTGTTTAGGTTGTTTCTATGTCAGATATTTTGCTTTGGTTTTGTTGATTTGTCTTATATATTTAATGCTTTTAGATTAGTTTGCTTTAGTTGTGATTGTGTTATTTTTTATAACTTTGTAATTTGCAGTGTGATGATTGCCTTGACCGATATTTGTAGCAAGTGTATATCTGTCATTAATGTTTGTAATCTGCTTTATGTCTATTGTCTGTTGTGAGTAAATGTATTTTTATCCATATACGTGTAAACATTTTGTTACTGCTCTTCGTCACCGACCCTTTAAAGAAACTCTTCTGGAAAGTTTTAAGCTGTTTTTTCCCTCATTTATTACATCTTTCTTATACCTTAACATTAGTATCTCTGTGATACCCTCTTAATTGCTTTGTTTCAAGCCTTCTTTAATTCTTAGTTGAAATCTTTTATCCTGTTGTTTGTCATCTTCCAAAAACTGATCATTTTAGGATTTTTATTTTTGTGGAAAACTATTGTTTTTATTCAGGTACTATATTTAATATTATATTTTTATAATGCTAATTGCTTTCTCGTCAGTATGTTTAAGTTTATTAATTTTATCTTAAAAATTAAATTATATTCTATATTTAATTTAAACTCAAGTATGCTAATTACTATATTTATATAGTAATTAATATATTTTTTAATTCAAATATTTAAATAACTGAGTTATTTATGTGACACATACCTGAGTATATTTTTGTGAATATAGTGAGTTATTTAATATTATTAAATAATATTAAATATTTAAATAACTCAGTATATTTAAAGCAACATTATATACTGATATGATACTGATATTAGTTAAAATATCATACTGATATTCAATTACATAATATCAGTTATTACATATGATATATATATATATCATGAGTTATTTTATTTAATTACTCAGTATAACTCAGTTATTTAAATTTAAATAACTCAGTATATTCACTATATTATATTTAATTGATTTTATATTCCATCTTTCTTTTTCTTTAATCTGTTTTTCTAATATATCTGTTTTTTTAATATTTTTGTATTTTTCATCTTATTGAATCGTTGTTACTATTATAGTCATGTTGTAGAGGATTTATTTTTATTGTTGTGTTTAGTCTCCCTTTTTTTTTCCCTGTTTCTGTTTTTTCCCCCCCATAAAATATACATGATTTTTTTTTCCTTCTTTAGATGTTTTATGACCATTATTCTTATTAAAAGTTAAATAATTATATTATATGATTTAATAATTTTTTATAATTGTTGTGATTAGTTGTGACTTGGATTGTTTTTTTGTTTATTTATATTTGTTTCAATGATCATGTTAATTATGTATCTGTTTTTATATGATTTATAAAGGTTTAGTATTTATATATTTGTGTGATTTTTTTATTACTATTGTTGTAGTAAGTATTTGTTGTTTATGTTGTGTGTGTGTGTTTTTTTTTTTTTTTTTCGGGTCATCTTTGTTACGGGGGGTTTTTTTTCCCTCCCTTAATACTAGAAATGTTTTTTTGAAAAAGTTTTGTAAAAAATTTTTAACATGCTATGATGATCTCAACTTATATATGTTATAATGCATAGACCAGATGTATTACTTAATTTGGTATATGTTGATGAATATCATATCATTGATAGCATATGTTGAATAACTAATAGGTATTATTTGACAATCTTTATCGTTGCCGTGACTGTTTGGGAATTATATAATGTTTTGGTTATTTTCATTCTCTTTCTTTCTCTGCCGTTCTTAATGTCTTTTTATTTTTTGGATTTATGGTTTGTAAATCCCACGTTTTGGGTTTTTTTTTCTTTTTTTTTCCCCTGTCAATTATTCCTCATATTTTTATTACTTTTGTGTATTCTTGACTCTTTTTTAAATCTATCTCTTTCTGTCTTTGTTGTTTTTTGTTTCTGTCTATTATTTTTTTTTCTTTAGTGTAAATTCCCATTTTACCTGGTAGCTACTAAAGGACGACGTTGAATTATATTTTAGTTATTCTTCATAATTATTGTTACAATATGAGAGATCTGAGATTGTTTTAATAATTTTTAGTTTTATTGTATTTTTGTAGAAAATATTTCGTTAAAATTTTTATAATATTTTTTTGTATCATATATAAGAATGGGTTAATTTCACTTTTAGCACCTGTAGGGAAAAGAATATTAAAATCAGCATTTGTTTTTCATCCCTTCATTTCTAGCACCGCCACGTCATCAAGGCCGACGATATGTAGGGCCCAGCTGCATTAAATGTAAGTCAAATTACGGGTTTACCCTCATCTCCCTCGCATGCCCCAAACAACTGTACCAAACCAGCATCTACAGTATTTTAAAGAGAGAAAATGAAATCTAGAGAGAGAAATAGTTGCAATCGGCCGGAACCGCTCGGAAACCGTCCGAAACCACCACGAAAGGCATCTATAAATAGCTTCATGATATAGAAGGCCACCTACTTAGAATAGTTTAAAAAACCGGCACCAGATATGGAGAGAATGGTGGCCGATGAAGGGTTCAGGGGAAATCGAAGTTAACGAATCAAAGAAGTCGAAAGTTAAAAAAATTATAAAACCTGGTTTCAATGTTTAAAAAATTTGCGTTTAACGCTTGTTTGCAAGGGGGAAAAAATGTCATTATATGAAAATGAATTTGTTTAACAGTTGGCCTTCTTACAGGATCGGTCATTTTCATAATGACTGCCTAGTAATTTTCGTTGTGACCCCTGTAACTACAGGAAAAAGGTCTAACACGGTGGTCATAACAGTTATGATCGATAATGTGACACAGAGGTCATAACAGTTATGACCAACTGTTATGACCAGTTGGTCATAACTATTATGACCTCTGGTCTAACACGGTGGTCAAAACAGTTATGACCAGACGGTCATAAATGTTATGACCTATAGTGTAGTGCCGAGGTCATAACAGTTATGACCAGACGGTCATAACTGTTATGACCGATAGTGTGACACAGAAGTCATAACAGTTATGACAAGTTGGTCATAACTGTTATGGTCTCTGGTCTAACACGGTGGTCATAACAGTTATGACCAAACGGTCATAAATGTTATGACCCGATAGTGTAGCACAGAGGTCATAACTGTTATGACTTCTGGTCTAACACGGTAGTCATAACAGCTATGACTAGACGGTCATAACTGTTATGACCGATAGTGTAACACTTTGACCAATACGTCACCGTATTGACAAATTATAGGGGTCACAATGATAATGACAATGGGGTCATTATGAAAATGACCTTTTTCCTGTAGAAGGATGTCTGACCAAAAACTAGTCATTTTTATAATGATCACCTGGTCAATATCGTTGTGACCAAAATTATACGTGAAAATTTAACAGTTACAGGGGTCACAACGAAAATTACCAGGCAGTCATTATGAAAATGACTGATCCTGTAAGAAGGCCAATTGTTAAACAAATTCATTTTCATATAATGACATTTTTTCCCCCTTGCAAACAAGCGTTAAATGCAAACTTTTTTAACATTGAAACTAGGTTTTGTAATTTTTTTAACTTTCAACTTCTTTGATTCGTTAACTTCGATTTCCCCTGAACCCTTCATCGGCCACCATTCTCTCCATATCTGGTGCCGGTTTTTTAAACTATTCTAAGTAGGTGGCCTTCTATATCACGAAGCTGTTTATAGATGTCTTTCATGGTGGTTTCGGACGGTTTCCAAGCGGTTCCGGCTGATTGCAACTATTTCTCTCTCTGGATTTCATTTTCTCTCTCTAAAATACTGTAGATGCTGGTTTGGCACAGTTGTTTGGGGCATGTGAGGGAGATGAGGGTAAACCCGTAATTTGACTTACATTAATGCAGCTGGGCCCCACATATCATCGGCTTTTATGACGTGACGGTGCTAGAAATGAAGGGATGAAAAACAAATGCTAATTTTAATATTCTTTTCCCCACAGGTGCTAAAAGTGAAATTAACCCTATATATATATATCAAATTGTTTACTTAGTGGTTGTTTGGCAAACCAGTTGAAACGGTGTTTTTGGAGTTGAAACTAAACTTTTTGTGTTTGACAAAACCGTTCAGCTTCAATTATCCTTTTGAACGTTATACAGTAACCTCAGCGGTGTTTACTGTTCATCGAGCATCTTCAGCTTTTAGCCCTCCTTCGTGCCTGCCGCCTGCCCGAATCTCACGCCTCAACTCCGACGCCCATGTGCTGGTGTCAGTGGGTCTGTCGGCCTTGCTTCCATCCCATCGAGCATCTGCTTTGCTGCAGGAGCTCTGGTATGTGTTTGTCCTTCCTCTCCCCGCACTGCGTTTTAAACAGCGAGGTCTTGCCGTCGCCCACTACCGTCAAGCAGATGCGTCGCCGAGTGAGGTGTGGGAAGCGAAAGCGAGCCGTGGGCCGAATAACCAACCCTTTCAAAGTTCGGAAAAATTTCTCCCGTTCCGTCAAATCCTGCCCAACTCCGACACCCTCTCCTGTGTACTCATCTTCGGCTTCCAATTCCGAAATCCTAGTAATATTTCTTTCTCTAAATTCTCAAACCTAATTCGTGTTTGTTAAAAATTTTTTGGGTTTTATTCTCTACCCAATACTTCTTCGACTCTTGACTCCCTAAATCGATGGCTTTGTGGTCCTAATATCGCATTTGGTTTTTCGATTACCCAATATCGCATTTGGTCCTAAATCGACTCTTGACTACCCAATACTTTTTGTCGATCTGGGTTTGCCTCGTTTGTGTGTGTCTGTGTTATCCTCCCTTGATCTTTGCAGGTTCATTTGCTCGCTAAAATCGATGTTTTGGCCCCCTTGAATGGTTTTGTGGTTCTAATCCCTAGTTTGGTTTTTCGATTCCAAGTCTAAAATTAGGCATTTATCTGGGTTTGCCTTGTTCGTGCGTCTCTGTTTTTTCCTCCATGAATGGCATTTGCAGGTTACTATGACGCTTGGATATCTGTTTTCTCCCCCTTGAATCGTCTTGTGGTCGTAATACCTGGTTTGGTTTTTTCGATTTCCATTATGGTCATGGGCATAGCAAATGGGTTTAACTTGTTCGTGTGTGTCTGTGTTAGCCTCCGTTGAAAGTTTAACGTCATGTGATGCCTACACTCTGATTTTGCCACCTCTTTTGGTTTTTGTACAATTCCTCTGATGGTTTGATGTAAGAATGGGACGCCTGTAGCCTAAAATCAAAATTTGGGGTTGGTTTTGTGCATCCCTTTGACTCCCTAGGGTCGTTGGCTCTGCATTTTAGTTATTGTGATGCCTAAAATCAGATATTGATGTAAGTTTGAGCAGTTTTGTAACTTGTGGTTTGTTGCTTCATCTGTGAGCCCACTCCCGTTTGTTTATGTGATGCCTAAATTCATGTTGTTATTTCTTTTTGCATCCGTTTTACTCCCTGTAAAGCTGGCTGTTCATTTTGTGTTTATGTGATGCCTAAAACCCGATTATAGCCCCCCATTAACGTTTTTGTAAATTGCAAACCATTGGCGATGATGTGTACATAAAATAAGATTTGTTGTATTTTAGTCTGACTGATGAGTCGTTTACCCGATACATGTTGTCAGTTGCCGGTGTAGATTATTGGAATTAATGGCCATTACTTTGTCTTGTCTTGGCCATTAAAGTACCTACTATTCTCAAAAAAAACAAAAAACAAAAAACAAAAAAAAAAGTACCTACAGTTGAACTTCCTTTTTCCTATGCCAGGGTAGCCGATTCTGTATCGGGTTTATGACATGTCTCAGATTATATGATGCACTCAATTTATACTGAGCCAATTCATTACCCATCGTACCGGACTATTTTAAACATTTTCTATTTGTTTTGGTTATCGATTTCCTAAGGAGATGCCGCGCAAAACGTCGGGGGATCATTACTTTTGGGACGCCGCAAAAGAAACAAAATTCCTAATTCAACTATCGGAGTACGTGGAATGCAGTGGCGGTAAACATCCCCCCAAAGCAACTCTAGAATTTTGGGCCGCCCAGTTTAATGCTGAGTTCGGCGGGGTACAGGCACACGCAAAGACATTGTATCAAAAGAAAGAGAGAATGAAGAAAATATATAACGGCTGGAAGGCTTAGCAAACCCGAACTGGACTAGGATACGATCCGGCGACGGATCGTGTAGTTTGCTCTGACGAAGCGTGGCATAGCTTTATAGGGGTAACTGCGTAGCTCAATATTAGGCCCTATGTTATAAAATCTTTTAAGCATCGTTTGTACTTATAATATTTTTAAAATCCCTGTGCAGCGTTTTAAGGAGTGCAACCATCTAAGCTACGAGGGCTTGCGTAACAAGGAGCTGTATATTAAAATCTTCGAGAAACAGCACACTGCCGGTGCCTCGGGGTATGGATCAGTAAGCATGCCAGGTGATAGTACTTCATACGGCGACGTTGAAGCTTCAATGTAAGACTATGGAAACCATGTGGGATTAGAAGACGATGTAACGCCAACGCTGGGTGTCCGTCATTTTAACAACGTTAGAGGTGGAGCCGAGGCAGGTTCGTCGCGGTCAAGGGCAAGTTCTGGCAAGAGGAAGCAACGAGAAGAAGCAGATGAGATGACCATATTGGCGATGCAGGAAATAGTAACGCATCTCCGTAACGAGTCGCAATCTGCCCAAACAAACGAGACCGCAAACCAACCGGATTACATGTTCATGTGTATGAACATTATGACAGAGATGGGCGTTCCACCTAATCACCGGTGTCGTATGTGGCACTACCTCGACGCTCATCCACGCCTCCAACGTACGCTCCATCGGCTGCCCGAGGTCGATAGGCGGGAAATTATTGCATCCGTTGTTCAATCCCCGGGGCCCCCTACCGAATGATTTTGCGTTATTTCCTAACGGTTTTTATTTTCCACGTTTTTTCATATTGTGGACATTTTTAACTTATTAATTTGTGATTGTGTTACAATTTATGTAGTGATTTATTTCGTGTTTGTAAATGTAGATGACAATCTGTGATATCGTGTATTTTATGATTTTCACTATCTAATATTTGCAATTGCACTGCTAACCTTATGTAATGGTGCCGTAAAAAAATGTAAATGTCATTCACCGCGGACCTAACCTTATGCGATGACATGATGCATACATGGAAGTGATATTTTTGGGGTTCGCTAACAATTATCGTTTACCATGGAACAGGTGAATTTTTTATAGCAGCGATATCGGATTCGAACCAAAATGGACGACGCTAATCTCGCACCCGAGGACGACCAAAATGATACATACTATGATAATGTGGCTAGCAATCGTACTAATTATAACCATAACCGTAACCGTAACCGTGTCCTGGCTTCGGTAGTGGTCGCGGTGGCCGCCCACCGATTAAACAGACGCAGACAGCCACAACCAATGCATAACTCAACACTAACTGGGCGCATGCGAGTTGAAGAGTTGTTAAATGGGCATGAAGAAATAATACAAGGAATGATAAGTATGAAGGCTGAGACGTTCAGATCGTTAAGTAACCTGTTAGCTTGTCGGGAGTTATTGAAGCCAACTCGCTACATGAATGTGAACGAGCATTTGTTTATATTTTTGTCGATTTGTGCACGCGGCGAAACTAACAGGCACATTTCATATTTGTTCCAGCACTCCGTCGAAACAACTTCACGCTGGTTCTATAAAGTGTTGCAGGTTATTTGCTCGCTAAAAGATGAATTCATAAGACCCGCCGACTACACATCGATCCAAAATTTGATTATGGAGAATCCGGATAAATATCGGCCATGGTTTGATGTAAGTGTTCTATGTTATATTATTAAATAGCATACCAAAATTAAGTAAGAAAAAACCCCCAAAGTTTTATTGTTAATGCTGGTACGTGTATTAAATACGTTACAACGTTTCGATGCAGGGTTGTGTAGGCGCTATTGATGGTACGCACATCCCATGTACCCCTCGTCGTGAGAATGCTGACGCTTGGATAAATCGCAAGGGATATCACTCGCAGAATGTGTTGGCAGCCTGTTCCTTTGATATGAAATTCACTTATATATTGACGGGATATGAGGGATCTTGTCATGATTCGAGAATGCTGGATGAGGCGATAGCATTTCATGGATTCCCGTTACTTCCACCAGGTAAACAGAAAATAAAGTAAAATAATATTTTATATTATTATGTAACAAGGGAGTTAACTGTTTTAATATTATGAGAATATTATTGCAGGCAAATTTTACTTGGTAGATTCAGGATACGCAAATAAGGCTTGTTTCCTGAGCCCATATCGACGCGAGACGTATCATATACCGGAATTTCGAAGACGTCGTGACAGGCTAGGCAACCGCCGTGAAGTGTTTAACTATACACACTCATCACTACGGAACTGTATCGAGCGCACATTCGGTGTCTGGAAGGCACAATTTAAAATACTGAAAGGCATAAACAACTATCCAATGGACAAGCAGAAAATGATCCCCGTCGCGTGTGCAGTTGTCCATAATTTCATAAGGATGGTGCAGGTTGGGAATCCTACTCTTGAGCAGTATGTAGCAGATTCTGAGCCTGTACGGGAAAATATCGATGTTAACGCGGATTACGTGTTTAACGATGGGATCGATGGAACTGGGCCTTGTACATGATCACACCAATTTGACCCGAGTAGGGAAGCAATGAATGGGATAAGAGACCACATAGCAAATGAGATGTGGGAAAGATATCAAGTATCACCATGGTATAGGCAAATGTGAACGAATATTGTTTATATCTAATTGGAGCAGATAATGATTGTAATTATTGATTTGTATTTTGTTTATGTTAACGACCATAGACGAACTGTTTTCACTTTTGTTTTTATTTGTTGTAAGACTTAATTAATGACAATTACAAAATTTTATTTCAAGTTGTATGCTTACTATTACATGTTAAAAATCTATTCTCTGGGTTTTTTTAAGGCGTATGGGTCATGAGTTTGAGTTGAAACTTCAAAGTTCAACCCGACAAATTTTTGTGAATTTTAGAAAACCATAAATTATTTTTGGGAATAACATTTTAAAAAAAAGTGTGGAAATTATGAGGTAAGTTTGTGAATCAAACAAGCACTAAAAACTACAACAGAATGTTAAATACGAAAAAAAAATTTGTTAATCTCATTTTTTTACCATCCAAACAGGGCCCTTGTTTTTTTTTAAACTTTTATCTCAAACTTTTTTACATCCAAACACTCAACTCAAACTAAACTTTTTAACTCATACTTTTTCCCAAACACAAAAAGTTCATTCTCAACTTAACTTAACTCAAACTCAACTTCAAAATATCAACTCAAACTTGCGATCCAAACGAACCCTTAGATTAGTATACGTGGTTTATTATTCTATAGGTTTCTTTTTTGTTTTGATATTATGTTATTGTTTTGTAATTATTTTGGCTCATTTTCTCTTTGTTCTGTAACTTGATATAATGTTTTGCAACTTTTTATTGCCCGGGGGTTTTTTCTTTCTTATCAGGTTGCTGAAAATTTTAGAGTTAAGACATCAATTTTTGTATCTAAATATTTTTAGAATTAGCAACTATTGTAATTTATACTGTATTATTTAATTTTTTATATTATGTAATTCGATTGTACAACATTACATTTTTTACTTCATATGGGTTTTTACTTAGTTTAAATTTATATTGAAGAAAATGATATTTTACAAAAAAATATATATGACTTGATTTTTTAACTGTTTAAATTAATAAATTTAACTTTTTGTGGGGAAAAAAAGGAGCTGGAAAATAAAATTATTATGAACTATTATGAATTGTCTATAAATACATTCAGACAAGTAAAATTTTATACTTTTTTATTTATATCTTTAAAATTCCTAGAATTCTTAGTTTTAATTATATAATATATGTAATGTAAATTTAATAAAAAAAATTAGATAGAAAAATATTCCACATGAATTACAAAAATATATATAAATCTACCCATATATTACTGTTTACATTGATTTGTTTGATATTTATTTTCTTCTCATTTTATCTTTCTCTACCATTCTCTCTTTTTATTTTTTCAATTTTTCTTTTGAAATCCTAAGTTTGAAGTTATGCTTTAAAAATCTTATTCTTTGAATTTTTTTAGTATGTCAATTGGTTATTCCTCATTTTTTTACTTATCCTTTATATTGTTCACTCTACTTTTATTTTTTCCTGTATTTGTTACTTTGTTTTCCTTCTTATTATTAATATATATTTTTTTGGTAGACATTCCTAAACATTTCACCTGGTAGCTATTGAAGACGAAGTCGAATTATATTTTAATTATTTTTCATAAATATTCTTATGATACAAGAGATCTGAACTTGCTTTAATAAGATTTAATTGTTTTTTTTTTTTTTTTGCAAAAGAGTTAATATAAATTTTTATTATATTTTTTATAGTATGTATATATATATTGGATTATATATTTAAATTCGTGAACATGATTAAATATGTTATAGGTTTGTTTCTTTTTTTTTTTTTTTTCCTGTCATGGTATTCTTTAAGTTTTTTTTTTTTTTTTTGTAATTTAATATAATTTTCCCTTTTTTGTACTGTTTTTATTAACCGGGTTTTTTTTTTTCCCTTTTATTAAATTGTTGAAGTGTTTAGGTTTATCACTGTAATAGTTGTACATAAATGTCTTCACTATTAGGAACTATTGTAATTTAAGTTGTTTTATGTAATTTTTTATATTATGCACTTTCATAATGTAATATCAAATTTTTACTTTATATGCATTTTTATTTTGTTTATGAAAAATGTAAATGACTTAGGTTACGTATCATTTAATTTAACAAATATAAGTTTTTATTGAAAGGAAAAAATTTTAAAAATTTAAGTGCGAGACAACATCTATTTAAGGTATTATGAATTATAAATAAATAAATTTGACGCCATAAACTTTTATATAAACTTGAAATTTATTTACATGTCTATTTAAGATTTGTAAAATTTTTCCCCTCAATAATATAATATACGTAATAAAATAAACTTAACAACAAATTTAGATATAGAAATATTATATATAAATTAGATAAAAATATATGAATTCAAATTAAAATAATTTATGATATAAAAACATAAATTCATTAAACATATTTAACAAAGTATATAATTTATAGTATGACACTTAAAAAACTAATATTAGATAAAAATACTAATAAAAAGAAATAAATAAAAAATAAAAAAATTGACTCTTTACTTATGGATAATTTATTAATAACTATAAAATAAACTATATCCGTAAATAAATAAATTTAGAGAAATAAAATTTTATATAGATTTAATATTTGTTAATATGTTTGCGTAAAATTTCTACAATTTTTGACTTCAATCATACAATAAATGTAATATAATAAACTAAGCAACAAATTTAAAGATTGAAATATTATACATAAATTGAAGAAAAATATATGAATCGAAATTTAAACAATTTATTATATAAAAATATAACTTCACTAAATATATTTGATAAACTATATAATTCATAATATGATAGTTAAAAAATAAAAATTAAATAAAAATTATCATAAAATAAAAAATGAAAAAAATTCTCTACTTATGAATAATTTATTGTTAAGTGTAAAATAAATCATATGTATTAATCTTTTATTACTTCAGTCTTAATTTCATATTTTTTGTATTTTTAATCATAAAAAATAAATTTAGATAAATAAAATAAAATATAAAAATGATTAAATATTGAATGGAAAATTTTTTTAAAAATGGAATTAACGTAATTAAAAAATAAATTAATATAACTAAATTGTAATAATATACAAAAATAATTAAATATCAAGTGAGAGAAAAATTTACAAACGAACGAAAAACAACTTAATATAATTAAAAAATAAATTTACAGAATCAAATTATAGTATTGAAGAAAAAACAATATTTTAAAATAATTTATAACCATAGGGATGTTATAAATTTAAAATAAAATCAAAATTCAATTAAAAAATATACGAGGCTAAATTGTAAGATAAAATATCTAGAATAAAATTTTTTAAATATTTTATCCACTTCTATGTTTATTTATTAATTTAATTGATTTTTTTTTGTCATACTAATATTAAACTTACTTAGGTCATTGAAATTTTCTTATTATTTGAGTTTTAAAATTTTTGTATTTTATTTATTATTCATAGTCTTTTAATCATAAAATATTATTCTATTTTGTGATAACGGATAAAATTTTTACCGAAAATATTTTACCATAATATTTCATATTATTATCTTCTTATTGCTTAGATCTTTTTTTTAATGAAATATTTAAATATTTTTCCTTTTTTCTTATTACATTTACACGTATACTTTTAATTTTCTAACAATATTTCATATTGTTATTTTTCTATTTTGTATTACAAAATTAGAAGAATGCAAAAAAATTCTGGAAAAAACACTAACTATTCAAGACGTTTAAAACGTCAAAAAAAATTAAAATTATATGAATAATAATAAAGCATCTACATCAAGAAATGTGCATGTTTCAAATACCGATTATCAAGAATTAAATACTGAAAGATGCAATTCGCCATCATTTGAAAAAGTTAATTTCATTATTTTTAATTATATTTATTAATTTTACCAAAATTTTTTACTAACGTTTTCTAATTTTTTTCCCCCTTCATTTTTCACATAAACTTTTTGATTTAGATTCAAATAATGAATATATAGATATTGGAGATTGTAATTGTGTATGTCAATATTGTTGAGCATTATTTTGGAAATATGAACAAATACGTAATACAAATCCACCAAAATATTTTTTATGTTGTCAAAATGGAAAAATTAGTATTCATTTAACTAAAAAAACACCACCAATTTTAGATCAATTATTAGATTATTATGGAGGACCTTTAAGTACAAATTTTAGGAAAAATATTAGGGCTTATAATTCTATGTTTGCCTTTACTTCATTTGAAGCAAATATTCAATCAGATATTAATATTCCATGGCACCATATATTTTGAAAATCAGTGGTCAAATACGTCATTTAATTTGATCTTTACTTTCGATTAATAATAATCCCCCAAGATTTGCACAATTATATATTTATGATACAGAGAATGAAATTCAAAACAGAATAGCTACACTTTCAAATACTGATAATTTAAATGAGACAATAGTTGAAAAATTAATTACAATGTTAGATGAAACAAATAGATTAGTGCAACTTGTTAGAAATGTTAGAGAAACCTACAAAAATAATCAAATATCATCAATGAAATTAAGATTATTAGGAAGATGACGAGAAGATAGTACACAATATGATCTTCCAACTTCAACAAATATAGGTGCTTTAATTATTGGAGATATTGGTGAATATGAAAATGGAAGAGATATTATTAGTCATAATCAAACTGGAGAATTACAAAGAATTAATAAATTACATCCATCTTATATGGCATTACAATATCTATTATTATTTCCTTATGGAGAAGATGGATATAGAATCGATATAAGTTAGAATCCAAATTTTGTAGATAAACAACCACGTAAACATCGAATATCAATGAGTTCATTTTATGCTTTTCAACTTCAACAACGAATACAATAAGAATATACATTATTTAGATATGGTTGACTTTTTCAACTGTATATTATAGATATTTATGTTTCTATTGAAGAAGACCATTTAGATTATATTAAACATAATCAAAACAACTTAAGATATGAGATTTACAAAGGTATTGAAGATGCTATAATTAGAGGTAATACAGATGCACAAGCAATTGGAAAAAGAATTATTTTACCATCATCTTATACAGGAAGTCCAATATATATTATTCAAAATTATCAAGATACAATAGCAATTTGTAGACATTATGGAAATTATGATGTATTTCTAACATTTACATGTAATACTAAATGGCCAGAAATTAGAAGAAACTTATCACTAATTCCAGGACAAAAACCTGAAGATAGACCATATATCATAAGTAGAATATTTGAAATTAAATTAGACCACTTATTAAAAACAATAAAATCAGGAGTAATTTTTGGGCCCATAATAGCATGTTAGTTAATTTATTTTATATAATAAATAAATATATTATTATTATTATTATTATCTTTTATCTAAAAAAATAAAAATACTAACATAATTTTTTGCTTTCTTTTTGTTTCAGATTTATATGTAGTCCAATTTCAAAAACGTGGTTTACCTCATTGTCATATATTATTTTGGTTATATCCTGAATATAAATACCATGATCGATTACAAATAGATAAAATTATTTCTACAGAAATTTCAAACCCAATAATAGATATTTTAGGGCATAAAATTATTACTGAATATATGATACATGGACCATGTGGATATGCAAAAACATCTGCACCATTTATGAAAAATACAAAATGTTCAAAAAAATTCCCCAAACAAATAAAAAATGAGACAACTGTTAAAGAAAATGGTTTTGTAAATTATCGTCGAAAAGATACAGATTTTAATGTTATTAAAGAAGGAATAAAACTTGATAATAGATATGTTGTACCTTATAATCAAACTTTGTGTTTAAAATATTCTGCACATATTAATGTTGAAATATGTTCTCAATCTATACTTATTAAATATTTATTTAAATACTTAACAAAAGGTCCATATAGAATATGAACCATTATTGAAGATTACATTATTACTGAAAATAATGAAACAATAAATTATAAAGAAGTTGATGAAATAAAAACTTATCTTAATTGTCGATATATTACACCTTATGAAGCAATTTGGAGAATATTTGAATATTCAATACATCATAGAAATCCAGCTATTCAACGCCTTTCCATTCATTTATCAAATATGTAAAATATTACATTTCATAAAAATCAACAATTACATAATATAATACGACAACCACAAATTGAAAAAACAATATTAACAGAATGAATGGAAATAAATAAAACTGATGAAGATGCTCGACAATTTACTCATATAGAATTTCCAATAAAATTTGTTTGGAATAATAAAGATAAATTATGGGCTCATCGACAAAATGTACATATTATAGGACGAACATTTTATATTCATCAAAGTTCTGGTGAATTATACTATTCAAAATTATTATTAAATCATCAAAAAGGATCAATAAGTTATGAATCACTTCGAACAGCAAACAATATTATTTATCCCACAAATCAAACAGCCTATCATGCATTAGGTTTATTAGGAGATGATAAAGAATGTGATGAATCAATAGAAGAAGCATCATTTGGTCAACATCGACACAACTTCG
This sequence comes from Ficus erecta, assembly GCA_008635985.1. Classification (NCBI taxonomy): domain Eukaryota; kingdom Viridiplantae; phylum Streptophyta; class Magnoliopsida; order Rosales; family Moraceae; genus Ficus; species Ficus erecta. The sequence continues at coordinate 11,466 of BKCH01000207.1, read as the reverse complement.
TCAACTTTTTATTACAATACTATTATTTTGTAATATTTCTGATCCCATAAAAGTTTTAGAAAAACATTGGAAATTAATATGCAACGATATTTTATACAAAGTAAAAATATTATTTAATAACCCAAAGTTTAAAATTTGGAAAAAAATAATTAAATTTAAATTCATCTTCTTTATCACATTATAATTTTTCACTTTCAACTGGATCATTAATTGAAGATTTAAATAACAATCTTTTAAAAGAAAAACTTAATTATGACAAATATAAATTAAAATAAAAACAATCTTAACTTAGTACAAAATTTAAATCAAGAACAACACTATATTTATAATCAAATTTTAGAAGCAATTGAAAGAAAACAAGATAATTTATTTTTCATATATGGTTATGGTGGTACAATAAAACATATTTATGAAATGTTATTATTAGTAAAATTAGATCAAATGGTGAAATTGTACTAGCTATAGCATCATCACGTATAGCATCATTATTATTACCAAAAGGTCGAACAGTACATTCAAGATTTCGTATAGCCCTTTCAATCGACAAATTTTCGACCTGTCAAATCAAAAAATGTACTCAATTAGCAAAATTAATTAAAAAACAACATTAATATTATGTGATGAAGCACCTATGACAAATAAATATTATTTCGAAACTTTAGACAAAACATTACAAGATTTAAAAAATGACTTTAATCGTCCTTTTGGAGGAATGACAGTCATATTAGGTGGTGATTTTAGACAAATATTACCAGTTATTCCAAACGGAACAAAAGAGAATATAATTAATGTAACTATAAACAATTCGTACCTTTGACACCATTTTCGTATACTAACCTTAATAGAAAATATGCGATTAAAAAAATTTGACTCAAATACTGATAAACAAATAGAATTTAGTAACTTTTCCGAATGGATTTTAAATATTGATAATGTTACAACTGATAGAGTAAAAGATACAGAAAATGAAGATGCTACTTGGATTAAAATACCAGAAAAATATATAATACTATATGATACTATTAAACATATTTCTACCATAATATATGAAAATTTTAATAATAATTTTCGACAATATTGATTACTTAAAACAACGAGCAATTATTATGCCTAAAAATAAAACAACTAATGTAATAAATAAATACTTATTAAACTTAGTATTAACAGAAACAAAAATTTATTATAGTTATGATACTATTCTTTCATCATCTAGAAATCTCGACGAACTAAATCTTTTATATCCTACTGAATTTTTACACATACTTAATTTTAATGGATTACCTTCACATGAATTAGAATTAAAAGTTGGAATTCCAGTTATGTTAATTAGAAATCTTAACCAATCAATGGAATTATGTAATGGTACAAGACTTATTATAACACAACTAACAAATAGAATTGTTGAAGGTTGTATTATTGATTCTGATGATACAAATGAAAAAGTTTATATACCAAGAATAAAAATGACAATAAATGAATCTAACTACCCTTTTATATTAAAAAGACGACAATTCCCTTTAAATCTATTTTACGCTATGACAATAAATAAAAGTCAAGGTCAATCATTAAATAAAGTTGGACTCTATTTTGAAGATGAATCTTTAATCATGGACAATTGTATGTTGCATTATCAAGAGTAACATCACCAAGAGGTTTACATATTTTAATACATGATTCAATTAATAAATATTCAAATTATATTAAAAATATTGTTTATAAAGAGATATTACATAAGATTAATGAAAATTAATAATCTATTAGACAAAATAAATCATTAACAGATATTAATTTCCTTCCAATAATTATATTATCAAATATTTATCATAATTTTTAAATATTAAATTCAATTCATAAATTTATAACCAAATATATTTATATGTTTTTATTTTTTATAGAAAATGTTCAATCCACTACAAATATTAAAAGCAGGCAAAACATATGATACAATCCGTGCTTGAGTTTGCCGCTTATGGAGGAACACAGATTACAATACTAGATGTCTAATAAGCATTGATTACTTATTAGTGGATGAACAGGTAATTAAATTTATTTTTTTAATCAAAATTATATTCATTAATAATAAAAAGTTCATAATAATAATAATAATATTATTATTATTATTATTATTATATAAATCATATTAAATTGATATATATATATATTTTTTGCAGGATGAAGCAATACATGAATTTGTTCACGCAAAAGACGCTGATTTCATAACAAACAAAATACAATAGGCAATATATATGAAATCAGCAACTTTTTTATTACGAACAATAAACAAAGATACAAAATTATTCCGCATAGAGCGATGCTACAGTTTGTACGGTTTACAGTTTTCAAAGAAGTCAAAGAAAATATTTCTAAGATACCTCAGTACAAATTTAATTTTGTGAAATATGACCAATTAACATCAAGAGTTGACATCAATAACCTTCTTTCAAATAAATATTAAATAATATTTTTATTTTTATTAACTAAAAAATATAAATATATAATATTAATATTAATATTTAATAATTTTGTATTTGTAATTTTATGCCAAATGTCATTGGCCGTTTCGTATCTGTAAAAGGTGTTGAAGAATCCAATGTGGGTAATAGATTGGTTAAAAGGTGAAATATGACAATTCAAAATATCATGTAACTATAAATTATATTTTATAACAAATATATTTCCATTTAATTAAAAATCATTTCTTAATAATTTATTTATTTAAATTTATTATATTTTATAGAGAAGAATCACTAAACATGACTCTTTGGGGAGAAATTGACGAAAATTTTGATGAAAATGCAATTCAAAAAATGTCCGAACCAGTTGTAATCGCCTTCACAGCTATCACAGCTAAACAATATCTTGATAAGCATAAATATATTAAATATTAATAGATACAAATTTATCACAAATAACAACAAGATATTTCTAATCATTATTTTTAATAATTATATATATACAGGTGGACTTTATGTATCAAGCACTTCTAAAACATCATTTTATTTTAAACCAGACATTGCTGAATCAAAGAAAATCAAAAAAATGTATTATAAATATTTGTTACAAAAATATTATACGTAGTTATACATTTTACAATTCTCTTAAAAAATTAACATTATTTAATATCTTATCTATTTATAAGTTTAGTCATTCTATTTAAGAAATAGACTTTATTACTCCGTCGACGCAAAAACCAATAACATTAGAGGAGCAAAAAACAATGAATAGACTGATGGTAGCGGAACTTCGGTTCTTAGATCCATATCAAATTTAGGTAAATATTGATTTATTGCTTCTTAATTATAATATATAATTTAATAAAATTTTTCCTCTTCAAATAACATGACAAAAAATTTACTACCAAGGCAACCATCACTAAAATTGATGTACAATAAGGTTGGTTTTACAATGCGTGTCTACTCTATTATAGACGTGTCAAACAATCAGGAACTTCATGGTGGTGCGACACTCATGCATATTTAACGACAATACCAATCAGTTGGTAATATTCATCACTTTTATTATAAAAAATTAATAAATAACTCTTAAACACTACAAAATTCACTAACTTTCTATTATTTATAACATGTACAAAATTAATGCTCGAATCGAAGATAGTACTGAGGGCATGAATATTGCTATGCTTGTAAAAACAGTACAATCACTGGTAAATAAAACCTTGCTCCATACTAACAATTCAAGAAGGATATACCGATCCAAACATCATTCCCCCTCTCCTCGATCAACTCAAAGGCATGTCAAAAATATTTTTAATTCAATTTCATCCAAGGTGTGCATTTATTGATACAACGGTTGTTAAAACCTTGGACGACGATGCATCACAAATATTATTGCCTGCACCACTAATTGAATCTCCAAAAGATATCCCAGCACCATTAGCATATTTGGATCCAGAAACACCACTACCAAAAACAAAACAAAAAAGTCTGAAAAAACAGCTTTTCGTCACCGAACCCATAACAAAGGAGATTGAATCAAGGTACATTACTATTCATAATTTGTTTCAAAAATTTTGTATTTGTTTACTACAAATATATATACATAAATTACAAACAATTATATAATTATACTCATCGTTATTTTAGCCCTCAACAACATCCTTCATGAACAGAAATTCAAATATCTTCTGTTGACCCATCTAGAAAACGAAAAGAATCAAAATATAATTATATTTATATATACTTACATATTATATAATTATACTAATTTAACATAAAATAATTACTTTTTTTCTCATGACAGATTCGAGGGAAAAGGGAAGAAGATTACACACGGTTGATGACATTTTCAATGCAAGATGATTCATTTCCAACAACTCTGTTTATAAACATATATCCATATATGTTTGTCTATATATATAAATCCAACACTTTAATATAAATTTGAATGTAAATATTATCATATTATAATAATAAATACTAAACAAATATACTAATCATAATTATATTATTTATCTTAATTAACTACTTTTATCATATAATATTTCATTTTATTTTTTCATTGCATCCCTTAGCGTAGCACGGGTATTAAACTCGTTAAAATACTAATGTACTATAACAAAAAGGATAGACCATAACAATAACTGTGAACCCCATGAATGCGGGGTCAAAAATCCGAAAAGAAATAAGGAGTAATTTGCAATTTTGCATAATACAATGATCGAAGGCCTTAAAATGAAGAAGTTCACATTAGTTTTTTAGTTTATTTTATTTTTTTCTCCCTACTGACTACAAGAATATCTCCCCCAATGGCTAGGCTTTCAAATGGAGATCCTTTTGGCTGTGGTTGGTCACTGCATAACCATTCGCTATCTTCCCATTCCCTCTAAAAGTCCTGCATTCGAAAACAAAAGAGCAAACATTAGATCACACCATCTTGCTGGTAAGTGTGGGCTAAGAAATATTTAGACAAAAATTTGCGTACCATCTTGCCGTTAACAACCCTTCGACCCCAACAGGATCTCGAACCTGATTCTGGCTTTCAGTTTTCCCAACCTGTTTAGCCATGAAAGTCAACCAATAAAAATACAAGAAAATCCTCCATTCCGATTTCATATCCAACAAACACTAGTGAAGACGCACATACCTCTGCAGTAAGTTCAGAGAGTTCTTCATTGCAGGATCTTGTTTTTTCATTATGGAATAGTGCGACACTTGTAATGCTACAGCATATCCACATATATTAAGATTTGCAATACTTAAAGAATTATTCCAAAAATAAATAAATAAATAAATAGAGCTGGTTTGATGGGATCCAATTCTAGAGGAAGTTGCAAAAGGATTTCACCGTAAGGATTTCATGAGAACATGAATTTTCAGTTTTATATACACATGAATTATTTTAGGAATGTCAAAGAGCAATTCGATTTTGAATAAAGTTTACCAGGTTTAATCCATGTAAAACTCTTGACAAAACACTGAAATAAGGCACTTAGTTGGATCTATGTTTCTATGTTGTTTTTGGGTTACTTAAGCTAGTTGGTATTCTGAAAGAAAGAGATGACAATTAGTACTGATAAACAGAAACGGGGTTTCTGGTTCTTCATTGCTTCCATAAGTTTATCCACGACAACAGTACTCTTTTCCCACTACTTATGACTTCCATGAAGATAATAAGTGTAACGTGTCTGCCTAAATAATCAAGTCTAATTAAGTAGTAGTATTAGTAATGGTATGGGAATTTAAAGATATCTACGGTCAAGAAAATTACCTGTGTGCTTTATTCAGGATTAGTTCAGCAGCTTCTTCATCTTCTGCGATAATGCAATCAGCATGAGCACTGCAAGAGAGATGTTCGGGAGAAAGAAAGTGACGGGGAAAATAATGTTTAGCCATATCAACGTTGAAAGCCATTAGAACTAGAAAGAGATGCGTGTAAAGACAAGCATACTGAAAGAAATTTGAGTAATTTGAGAGATTGATGAATATACAACTGGTTTTTCTAATCTAATAAAGGAAAGAAAAACTAAACTAGGAAAGTAAAAACTGTCAAATTACAGCCCATAAGACCAATAATAAAACCGGATTCTATAGCTGTCAATCAGTCAAAGTATTCCTTGTTTAACCCCTCAAGCTGAGTTGTAAATGTTGTACAAACACAGCTTGTGACTTAGTTCTTCAAAGTTAGTTCTTGGAAGGGCTTTGGTGAGAATATATGTTGTTTGAGACTTCGTAGGAGTATAGATCAGCTGCACAATTCCTTTTTGGATCTTTTTTGAGATGAAGTGTCGATCGATTTCGATATGCTTCGTCCTGTCGTGGTGCACTGGATTCTTTGCAATACTTATGGCAGCTTGGTTGTCACAAAGCATCTTGATAGGCTTCTCACTTGATACTCTAAGTTCACTAAGAAGTTTCTATACCCATATGCCCTAAAAAATACCCGAGCAAGTGCTCTAAATTCAGCTTTTGCACTGTTTCTTAAGACTGCAGATTGTTTCTTGCTTCTCCAAGTCACAAGATTTCCCCAAACATAGGAACAATATCCTAATGTAGATCGCCTGTCTGAGATGTCTCCTGCCCAATCTACATATGAGAAGACTTCAACTTCACGACTTTCATTCTTCCTATATAACAGACCTCTTCCTGGTGTCATCTTGAGATACCTTAAGATCCTGTTTACTGCTTCCATGTGTTCTTCTGTTGGGTCGTTCATGAACTGACTCACAACACTAACAGGAAAGCCAATATCAGGTCATGTATGTGAGAGGTAGATTAGACGTCCTACAAGTCTCTGATATCTCCCCTTGTCGACTGGTATACTGTCTTTCTCAGCTCCTAACTTCTTGGTTGGGTCCATTGGAGTGTAGGTTTGCATCCAAGCATGCCTGTCTCCTTTTGTAAGTCTAGAACATAGTTACGTTGGGAGACAAATATCCCCTTCTTGGACCATGCCACTTCCATACCTAGGAAGTATCTGAGCTCACCAAGTTCTTTGATTTCAAATTCTTTGGCTAGGAGGCCCTTCAATCTCAACAGCTCTTCTTCATAGTCACCTGTTAGAATGATATCATCCACGCACACAATTAGTAGAGCCATTTTCCTTTCTGGAGAGAACTTTACGAATAGTGTGTGATTGGTCTGACATTGTGTGTATCCATGTTTCATTACTGCCTTTGCAAATCTGTCAAACCAGGCGTGGGGAGATTGCTTGAGTCTGTATAGGGATTTTCTAAGTTTGCACTCTTGGTTGTTGTTGAAGGAAGTTTCCAGTCCCAGTGGTATCTCCATGTATGCTTCTTCTTCCAAATCACCATTTAGAAATGCATTCCTGATGTCTAGTTGGTGTAATGGCCAATCTTCGTTTGCTGAGAGAGAGAGAGGAGAACTCTAATAGTGTTGAGTTTGGCCACTGGAGCAAAGGTTTCTTAGTAATCTATTCCATAGGACTGAGTAAAGCCTTTAGCAACAAGACAGGCTTTTAGTCTCTCAATACTGCCATCAGCCTGATGTTTGACTGTAAAAATCCACTTACAACCAACAAGCTTTTTCCCAGGAGGAAGTTCTTAAATCACCCATGTGCCATTTTTCTCCAAGGCCCTGATTTCTTCATAGACTGCCTTTTTCCATTCTATATTTTTGAGGGCTTCCTCAATGGAGTTAGGGACCTGCACATTGTCAAGAGTCGAAACAAACGCCTGATAGGATGGAGATAGTTTACCATATGAGACAAACTTATGAATGGGATGTTGTGTGCAAGTTCTTACACCCTTTCTTAGAGCAATCGGCATTTTTGAGTCATCAATGATACTTTCAGTCTCGGGATTAGAATTTCCCTTACTTGAATGAATTTGAGTAGGTTTTGAACTTGGTTCGGGTTCTTGGACAAGAGTGAGAGGTGTTGAGAGTTCCATCCCCGTCACAAGCATCTTCCTCTTAACATAGACACGAAGCTCCTTATTCGTAGATTGAGGTGCTTTGGGGTGATTGGGAATAGGTGAAACTGGAGTTTGTGGTGGATTGGGAAGATGAATGACTGGAGTTTGTGGTGGTTGACTCTCTGTTTGTATATGATCAAGGGTAAAAGGATAGATAACTGAATCAGTCTGAAATGACTCGACAGAGGGCTGCAGTGATGGTGATGAATGAAATGACTCGACATAGGGCTGCAGTGATGGTGATGGAGACCCGAGAAGTTGGATTGAATGACTAGGATGAAGAGATTGGATTGAATGACTAGGATGAGGCTCCCAAAGCTGATATTCCCTTAAGTTCTCCCCCTAAATTTCAGTTTTGGGGTAGTAGGATTGGTGGTCAAAGAAGGTCACATCCATTGAGTTTTAGAATTTCCGGGTAATGGGAGAATATTATTTGTACCCTTTTTGGTTTGAGGAATACCCAAGAAAGATGCACTTGATAGATTTTGGATCCAGTTTGCTGCGGTTTTGCTGGTGTATATGAACAAATGCTGAGCATCCAAACACTTTTGGATCTAGTGATGAGATGATTTTGGTATGTGGAAAGCGTTGGAGGAAGACTTGATAGGGAGTTTGAAATTTGAGGACTCTGGTGGGCATTCTATTGATGAGATATGTAGATGAAAGGACAGCTTCCCCCCAGAAAAATTTTGGAACATGTGTAGAAAACATGAGGGATCGAGCAACCTCAAGTAAATGTCTGTTTTTTCTTTCTGCTACCCCCGTTTTGTTGAGGAGTATCAACACAAGAACTTAAGTGAACTATGCCTTATCCTAGGAGGTAAGTACCCAGAATGGATTTGAAGTACTCTTTGGCATTATCAGTTTTTAAGACTTGAATCTTGGTCAAGAATTGAGTTTGTATCATGATGTTGAAATTTTGGAAAATTTGACCTATTTCTGACTTTTCTTTCATGAGGAATATCCAGGTCAACCTAGTGTGATCATCAACAAATGACACAAACCATCGAGTTCCGATTACATTTTTCACTCTTGAGGGACCCCACACATCGCTGTGAATCATGGCAAATGGACGAGATGGTTTGTATGAAAGACTGGGATAGGTATTACGAATATGTTTGGATAATTGACAAATTTCACATTTGAAATGTTTTGGGTTTTTATTGATGAACATTGAAGGAAATAGTTTTTTCTAAATACACAAAATTAGGATGACCAAGATGGTAGTGCCATAACATAATTTCACTATCTTTATTGACATGAGAATTTAAAACAAACTGACTTTTAAAAGATACACCACTTGCAGTTTGAGCTTGTCGTCTTAGAGGAGTATAGCCCTTGAGGAGATAGAGTCCAGAACACATCTTAGCATTGCCAATCGTCTTCCCTGAATCCAATTCCTGAAATTCACACAAGTTTGGGAAAAACTTAGTTACACAATTCAGATCACGAGTTAATTTACTAATTGAAAGTAAATTACAGTCCAAACTAGGAACGTGGAGAACTGAATTTAAAGTCAGATCCTTAGTAATCTTGACTGAACCAATTCCCTCAACTTTGGACAATGAACCATCAACAATTCGGACTATAGAGTCTCGATTGGATGGACTGTATTGTAAAATGTTGTTACATCTTCTATCATGTGATCTGATGCTCCTAATCAATAATCCATGATTTTGTGTGCCATTTTTCAACTATAAGGGCCAATGAGAGATTACCTCTCTGTGATGACATGCTAGTTCCAGACACAGAGGTATTAGATTGAGACTAAGAGACTGTATTTTGGATGAAAAGTTTTTGTAGAATTTCAAGTTGCTCTTTGGTGATGGGACTTGATTAAGTTGAAGCTGTGTTGTCACCTGAGAATGCTGCAATATTGGCACGATTTTCTCTGTCATTAGTCGGTCTTAATGGCTTCCAATCAGCGGGTATGCCATGAATTTTACAGCAAGTTTCCCTGAGTTTGTGCCCTGTGATGAAGAGAGATGCACTTTCGGCTTCTCCATGGCTGTTTGTAGCAGGGGCAGGTCCTGGAAACAATGTGACTACAGATGATGAAGAACTGTGTCTTTCGGCAACCATGTCTCTGGAAAAACAGGAGAAGAAACGGGAGAAATTGGAAAGGCAGCAAGGGAGGCAGAAACTGGAGAGTAAGGCAGTCGGTTTTCAGAGACAAGCTCTGATACCATGAAAGAATTTGAGTAATTTGAGAGATTGATGAATATTTCTGATTTCTCTCCTAAAACTTATATAAGAGACCTATTTTTATACTGTTACAGCTACAATATACAACTAGTTTTTCTAATCTAATATAGGAAAGTAAAAACTGTCAAATTACAGCCCATAAGACTAGTAATAAAACCGGATTCTATAGCTATCAATCAGCCAAAGTATTCCTTGTTTAACTCCTAGAATCCGGACACCAACTTTGGAAGATTTTCAACACATACCTTCCACGTTGATGAAAATGATCAATGGCCGCAAAAATATCCTCAATAATCTCTATTGTGAAAGTCATTGTATTATACTCGAGATGGAAAGGACTTGCCTCCGCAATACTCAACAAGGTGCTTGCATTAGGTCCACCATATAGAGAAACACCTGCAACCAATGGTTTGCATTAGCTAAGTAATTTTGTTTCAGTGGTCATTAACAGCAGCATATATCGTCGTAACTCTTAACATAAGATAGCCATACCTTTAAGTTGGAGTTCTTTAATAATTTCACTAAATTTATGGTTACTTGACCAATCCTTCTGTACAAGAAGTGTTTTTTGGGAAAAAAGAATGGTAAAGAAATCTAGGTGAGTGTATGATATCAAGATATGGAGATAAGCTTATTCCAATAAGAGTATACATATTCTTGTGTACAAGACAAAACCATTGAAATATTAGATTTCATTGATGATTTCTTACCAATCCGTTACAGGGCGTAGGATAATCAATCTTTGCATCTAATATAAGGCGCCTCGCCATATCCAGACTAGCTGACTTGTCAATGTAAACATGGCAAGTTATATCTGCAAAACAAAACAAACTTGGCCGATAGCTTCGGTTTATAGGTTTTGGCCATGGTTTGAATATGAAAGTTATCGTACCAGCATGACCAAGTACAGGAATCTTTGTCAATTCCTTGATCTGAGAAAAAAGATTATTGTTGCCTCTAGGGATCACAAGATCTATCACTTCTTCAAGCTGCGATAGAATTAGTCGTCAAAAGTCCACCCACAAAACAATTAAAATCTTTCAAATTGTTTATGCATACCTTGAGAAGATTAGAAATTTCCTCTCTTGAAGCCACAAGTTCAATAAGGTCGTCACCAACCACGCTTGGGATTGCTGAAGTGATGACCTAGAAAAGGAAGAAAGTAACAAAGTAAACACAAAGGAAAATCGGCAGATATTGTACTAAGAAGCAACCTTAGCTATTCGTTTTCCTTTTCAACTGCATTTGAAAGAAGAAAAAACACTGAAGTCGAAGTCTCAAACCTTATGCAAGATTGCATTTGATCTCTTGGCTTCAGTTTCTCCTTTAAGAAGAAGACCGTTGCCAGTTCGAATTGCCAACAAAGC